>OZ005656.1:128045221-128235221 GCA_963930645.1 Salticus scenicus
AAATGGAGTTTATACCTCTACTGGTTTGTGTACAGGGACACCCGAAAACATTTCAAAGCATTGTGTTCTATGAGAGGTATTTCTATAAACCTTAATTTCATACCTTTACTCTAGACATACCTTAATGAAATAATAATATGTTATTTAAGCTCACTATCGGACGTTCTCTATTGAAAATGGAGATTATACCTCTACTGGTTTGTGTACAGGGACACCCGAAAGTATTTCAAAGCATTGTGTTCTATGAGAGGTATTTCTATAAACCATATTTTCATACCTTTACTCTAGACATATCTTAATGAAATTGAAATATGTTATTCAAGTTCACTATCGAACGTTCCTTATTGAGAACGGAGTCTATACCTCTACTGGTTTGTGTACAGGGACACCCGAAAGTATTCCAAAGCATTGTGTTCTATGAGAGGTATTTCTATAAACCATATTTTCATACCTTTACTGTTGACATATCTTAATGAAATTAAAATGTGTTAATCAAGTTCACTATCGGACGTTCCCTAAGGAAAATAGAGTTTATACCTCTACTGGTTTGTGTACAGGGACACCCGAAAGTATTTGAAAGCATTGTGTTCTTTGAGAGGTATTTCTATAAACCATATTTTCATACCTTTACTATAGACATATCTTAATGAAATTGAAATACGTTATTCAAGTTCACTATGGTATGTTTTCTCTATCAAATGGAGGAAATGCCACCATCGGTTCATGTACAGGGACACTCAAAAGTATTCCAAAGCATTGCGTTCTAGGAGAGATATTCCTATAAATCAAACTTTAAAAACTTTACTATCAACGAAGTTTTAGGAAATTGAAATATGTTATTTACGTGCACAAAAGAATTCTTTGCATAGAATTTAACATGATTTGCATTAGATTTACAGGGTGGCACAAAAATATCCAGTTATATTAAGAGGTATTAATAAAAAATTGCTAGAATTGCACTTTCGTTTACGTTAAGCGTTTTTAACACTTTCTAGCATTTTTGAAGTGTGAATATGATTTCAGATTTGTGTATCTGCCTGTCCGTCCGACTGACTGTCTGCCTGTCTGTCTGTCCGATCTCTAACTCCCGTAAATATTTATGGAATTTCTTAAAACTGATATATGTTATTCAAGTTCACTGTTGGATGTTCTCTATTGAAAATGGAGTTTGTACCTCTACTGGTTTGTGTACAGGGACACCCGAAAGTATTTCAAAGCATTGTGTTCTATGAGAGCTGTTTCTGTAAACCATATTTTCATACCTTTTCTGTAGACATAGCTTAATGAAATTGAAATATGTTATTCAAATTCCCTACTGGATGTTTCCTGTATAAAATGGAGGAAATACCACCATGGATTTATATACACGGACACTCCAAAGTATTCCAAAGCATTGCGTTCTATAAGAGATATTTCTATAAATAAAATTTTAATAACTTTACTTTCCACGAAGTTTTAGGAAATTAAAATATGTTATTTACATGCACAAAAGAATGCTTTGCATAGAATGTGGCATGATTAGCATTAAATTTACAGGGTGTCACAAAAATATCCAGTAATACTAAGAGGTATTAATAAAAAAATGCTAGAATTGTACTTTCGTTTACGTTAAGCGTTTTTAACACTTTCTAGCATTTTTTAAGTGTGAATATGATTTCAGCTTTGTGTATCTGCCTGTCCGTCTGTCTGTCTGTCTGCCTGTCTGTCTCTCCAATCGCTAACTCTCGTAAATATTTATGGAATTTCTTAAAACTGATATATGTTATTCAAGTTCACTATCGGATATTCCCTATTGAAAATGGAGCTTATACCTCTACTGTTTTGTGTACAGTTACACCCGAAAATATTTCAAAGCATTGTGTTCTATGAGAGCTATTTCTATAAACCATATTTTCATACCTTTACTCTAGACATATCTTAATGAAATTAAAATATATTATTCCAATTCCCTACTGGATGTTTCCTGTATAAAATGGAGAAAATATCACCACCGATTTATATACAGGGACACTCAAAAGTATTCCAAAGCATTGCGTTCTATGAGAGAGATTTCTATAAATCAAATTTTAATTACTTTACTTTCCACGAAGTTTTAGGAAATTGAAATATGTTATTTATATGCATAAAAAAATGCTTTGCATAGAATATAGCATAATTAGCATTAGACTTACAGGGTGACAGAAAAATATCCATTTATATTAAGAGCTATTAATAAAAAATTGCTGAAATATTACTTTCTTTTACATTGAGTGTTTTTAACACTTTCTAACATTTTTAAGTGTGAATATGATTTTAGTTTGTGTATCTGTCCATCTGTCTGTCTATCTGTAAGCCCGCGCTCCAACTCCTGTAATCATTTATGGAATTCCTCGAACTTCATATATTTTATTGAAGTTCACTATCGGATGTTACATATTGAAAATGGAGTGAATATCTCTTCTGGTTTGTGTACAGGGACACCCAAAAGCATTCGAAAGCATTTTGTTCTATGAGTGTTGTCTTTATAAACATTATCCCTATAGAATTTTCCCCGTTTAAATTCCCCATTAATAGGTCCTGTACAACTGGTTTGTTGACAGGGAACAAAAATATGCCAATGCATTACGTTTTAGGACAGAATTTTTTGAAAATTATATTTAAAAGTCTTTCTACTGTAAAAATCATAAAAATATTGAAATTTATTGTTAATACTCTAAAATAATATTTTGTATAGAATATGATATGATTAACTTTCTGATTTACAGTGCTACACTAAAATATTCAGAGAGATCAAAAGCTGTAATTATAATCTAATGGCTGCATTTTCTTTTGCGTTAAGCCTTTTTAACACTTTCCAAAATGCCTAAGAGTAATTTTAAAGTCAATTAGTCTGTCTGTATATTTTTCAGTCCTTCTGTCTGTTGTGTGATAACGTAGGCAAAGAATATTAAAAGTTATTCGATACAACAATTACGTACAGCTGGAAAGTGTTACTAATCAATGCGTACTGCAGGATTTTTCTTTTTTGTTTTTTTTATGTCCTCTATTGTTTTATCAATAGACATTTTTATTTATTTATTTATTTATTTTTTTTTTTTTTTATTAGCGCAAGTGTTTGTTGAAAAACTAATACTACTTCCATTTTCCGGCTACCATAGGTAGTTCAATTATCCTATTGAGTGAAAATTTTCAATATTGAGTTTTCTCCTGATTATTTTCTGAGAACTATTGAGCTAAAAAGCTAAAAAATACAGTTTTTGGAAAATTGGCTAATGTGTATATTCATGTCTATGTATATATTTATGCGTGTGGGTTAATCTTCTTACTGTCATAAAATAATACAAAGATTTCGAAACTTCAGAATTCTGTCAGGTGTAGTGTAAAGATGGTTTTGACAACTTTAGGTGAAAATTAGAAAGTTGAAAATGTGACCGAAAGCCAGTATCTTAAAAATTGTTTTAACGATTTTTTTTTTTTAGTCTTTTTTTTAAAGTTGCTATATAATATCCTTTTCAGGTGCATTTTCGCATGCATTACTTGGTTACTTGAAAAAAAAATGATAAGGGTCCTCTATAGGTCGTGAATTTTAGGCATCGATATACTGTTTTCTAAAAAAAAAAAAAAAAGAAGAAGAAGAAGAAAGAAAAGAAAAAAAGGCTCTGCCGATGTTGCTGAAATTCCCCAATTAACTCGCTTTTAGACGTCCTTCCGTACGTAGTTATTTATTTATTTGTTTATTTTATTTTATTCTCGGTGAACATATGTATTTGCCAAATTTCAATGAAAATCGGAAAGTTTGTATTTCAGAAACGGCTCTAACGATATTTTTCAAATTTTCTACATACACCTATTTGTATGTTTCCTTGTATTACTCGGTTACTGCAAAAAAGTTGACACGTGTCCTGATTAGTTTGGCCAGTTTTAGATCTCAGAAATGAGTTTTTAAAAGAGGGCATTAACGATTGTTTTAAAACATGTTATGTAAACTCATTTTTATATAATTTTACGATGTATAAATTACATTATACTTTAGGTAAATTGTTAATAGTTTGAGTCTTTTGAGTGATCAGAAAGCATAACCACAACATTCAAAAAGAGATATTAATTTTCATACTAGTGTGTAACAAAACTTCTGTACACATTATTTTATTTCTTAGAAATATGATTGAACAGCACAAAAATGTATTGTTAAAATACATTTATTTGACAAAATATCCATTGTTAAGAAATTGTAAACGTTTAATAATTCTCAAAAACCAATTAAACAATGCAATTACTAAAACAAAATTCCTAAAATTTTAATTATTATGAGAGTATCTTGAAATAACGGAATTTCAAATTGAATATTATGACATACATAATTTATTTACCATGTTTTTGTAATTGATGGATTGCTTTCTCTAAATAAGTAAATGGTATTTAAATTTTAATAGAAGTTCTTCTTAACGTTATATATTAATTGAGCTACAAAATATATGATTGGGAAAATATCTTTCAAAATACGCATCTAAAAGAAAAGTGAAATATTGTGTATTTGTTGCATTTAAAAACATATCCAACAATATTTTAAAATTGAGAAATTTCCCTCCGTAAGTAAGAGACAAATCTATATTCAATTTAAAAATATTTCATGTTATATCGTAGATTTATTTTCCTTAAAAATAATAATAAAACAAATTAAAATGAAAAACTCATATTTTGTAATTTTAAGCACTATTCTTTCTATTTTAACAGGTGGCGCTACAATGAATAAATAATAAACAAATGTTCCATTGTTATTGATACGCTGCAATGTTTCACAGTCGTGTAAAAATTACTCTGCAAACAATTATGTTAATTCTTACAGCACAATGCTTTGAAATAACGAGTGAGAGAACATTCTGCTACTAAACAGAATAATTTACAGAAGAAACATCTATAAAAGTGCTTCTCATTACAGAAGTTTTGCTGTAAATTATTCTACTTAACAGAAGAATCTCATTATTGCAATTACACAATATGTTGCATGATACTCTCCAGGAATAATAATAATAATAATAAACACGGGTTAAGTGTTTTTAAAATATATGTTGAATGACGCAACCTTAATTTTTATTATCATAAATTCTAATTACATCCTAAATTTATATTAGATTATGCTGGCAAACTTTTTAAATTTATTCCGGAATGAAATTTAGTCCCTCCCCTTTTTCTCCACGGTAATCATTTTTAGAGTAATTTTTTGCACATTTAATCACAATTATATATTTAAGATTTTTTTCTACAAAGATTACGGTGTGAAAAAAGTGCAGGAAGTACAAGCAATATTTCGGAATAAATTTAAAAAGTTTAGAACTATGCCAGATGAAAATAATAATAAATAATCATTTGACTAGCGTAAAGTGAACAAAGTATCAAAAATTAATTCTTTCATAGATTGTAATACTTTAGCAGTGAGAAACTTTGTAAAATATTTTTTTTATTTTTGTATATTGTGTTTATTTTATATTTTGTTATTAATTTTAAAACGAAAGTATCATTTTTCGTTTGACTGAAAATAACCATGGAAAAATTGTTTCAGCAATTTGAATATCATCAAAATAGTCAGTCACTTGAATCATGTATTTCATTTACTGGACTTTTAATTTCTCAAACTTGTTTTCGTACTTAATATACTTTACTTAAATTTAAACATTTTCGTAAAGGAATTTTACATAGTTTATAATATGTTAACCTAATTGATCAAATACGCGTCAAGAGAATAATGTCAATATGTATGTTAAAGTATTTTGTACTACAATACTGATTCACTCGTTGTATAACAATCAGGTCAAAGCACGTTTTCCCGAAACTTAATGTTTAATTTTAGTTATACAGAAAGTTTGACCATTGAAGTTATTTATCCCTTTGATTTCAAAGTGAAAGCATTCTAATTTATTTGTTAACACTTTGGCAAAGAACTTGCAGTTTATTGAAGAAATTTATAAAATGTTACCAAAATAATAAAATTAAAATTAAAGCAAATAAAATTAAAATAAAATTCCGTACTGTTTTTACTATAGTTTAACTGTCTCATTATTTTTTAATCACACTGACGTAGAAGAAATGTGCATAAATATAAATGAGGTTTTTCTTCTTTTTATTATTTGAATTCTTGTTATAATTTACCAGCTGATAAATCAACTATCTATCTAATAATTTTATAATTTCCATGCAAACATGGAGAACGTTCCATGATATAAAATTAGTTTTTGATTGCTTTTACAAGGACTTTAAAATTTCTATTGTAAGAAAAATTTTCATTAAAAAATTATGCTAATGCTAGCATTTTATCGTGTTAAGTAAAACATTTGTAAGAAAACAATAAAAGAAAGACAATTGCAATGGATAATTTCAAAATTTTAAAGAACTTATGGTAAAGTATCGTTTTAATGTTTTTCATTCACTTGATGAATAACTATTTTTTTTTTTTTTTTTTTGTCGCAATTAATTTATCTCTATAAATTCTTTTAGAGGCTATGTTTTTAATTTCTTATAAATTATTGTTAAATTTAATTATGTATTTATTTATTAAGATTAAATGAGCTTATGATTGAAATAAAAATATGGAGCTGTTTGTCAACTAAATTAACGTTTTATTAACCCTTTAACTATGACTGTGATAAATAAAGTCTTTAAGTCTGCTTTGTATTTTTTGTGGTTGTCAATGGATAATTTTCTTTTTTCTAATGTCAATTTTCACGTGAGCCTATTTAAATAATTTAAAGCGTAAACTCGCCTTTTTTATGGTTATTTACATTAGTGTTAAAATTTCTAAAACTTTTTCATCGGAAATTGCGGTAAATGCAACTGGAGTATACATAATATATTTCGATAAAGTGCCAGACACTTCCGGTTTTGAGAATGTTGTAATATCTGTAAAAAAAAAAAAAAAATGTTGAGGGATATTATTTTGAAACTTTCGTCTAGTAAAGAACAATTCATATCTCATATATTTCAGCAAATGTTTTTTTTTTTTTTTCGAATGTTAATATAAATAAAAATAAAATAAAATAAAATAAAAAAGTTTGAAATACATTCTAGCTATATCATATGATTCGGAGGCTTTTTTTTAATTACTTATATTCGTTTATAGAAGATTAGAGCATATATTCACGTGATATAAAGATTTACTTTAAAAACTGCATAAAACAATATATCGCCTTTTCCACTATTTAACACCAATAAGGTTGAAAAATTTTAATGACTTCGGTTTGTCTGTCTGTCCGCGCTCTAACTCCCGTAAATATTTATAGAATTTCTTCAGAATTTCTTCAAATTCTCAATCGAATGTTTCCTATTGAATATAGAGTGGATACCTCTACTCGGTTGACTACAGGGATACTCGAAAGTATTCCAAAGCATTGTGTCCTACGAGAGGTTTTTCTATAAATCATATTTTATCAACTTTATTGTACATAAATCTCGAAGAAATTGAAGTATGTTATTCACGTTCACTATCAGATGTTTCCTACGTAAAATGGAGTAAATACTACTACTGTTTTGTGTACAGGGACACTTGAAAGTATTCCAGAGCATTGCGTTCTATAACAGGTATTTCTACAAACCAAATTTTACCTTCCACAAAGCTTAATGAAATTGAAATATGTTATTCATATCCATAAAATAATGCTTTCTATAGAATATAGCAAGATTAGTAATAGTCTTACAATGCCACATAAAAATATTTAGTTACATTAAGAGATATTAGTAAAAATTTGCTGCAATTGCATTTTCGTTTATTTTAAGCGTTTTTAAAATTTTCTAATAATTTTTAAGTGTGAATAAGATTTTTTTTTTTTTTTTTATCTGTCTGTCCGTTTGTCTATCTTTATATTTATTTGTAACCCGCTAGCAGCGTCCGTAAGTATATATTAATGATGCTCATTATGGAATGTTTCCTATTTAAAGTGACATTAATTGGTCCAGTACTACTAGTTTGTGCATAGGGACAGCAACAACAAAATAATAATAATAATAATAATAATAATAATAATAATGCCAATGCATTGCGTTTTAGGACAGCCATTTTTTAAAATTATATTTAAATGACTTTCTACTTTAAAAACCATAAAGAAATTGGCATTTGTTGTTAATATTCTAATATATTTTTTTTTGCATAAAATATGATATGATTAACCTCCAGATTTAGAAGGCTACACTAAAACATCCAGATGCAATAAGCGCTGCAATTATAATCTAACGGTTGGATTTTCTTTTATGTTAAGCATTTTTAAAACTTTCCAACAATGTTTAAGAATGGTTTTAAATTCAATTAGCCAAGCTGTATACTTTTCAGTCCTTCTGTCTGTCTGCCGTGTGATAACGTAGGCATAGAATATTGAAAGTTATACAATACAACAAGTATGTACATTTGAAAAGTGTTAATAATCACTGCGTACTGCATAATTTTTAGCTGCAGAATATTAAATCTAATACAATGCACATTTTATTAAACATGACACAATGTAAAACCAGATTACTTGGACTGTGGGTGTTTACATAAAATAAAACCATAAAATGGATAAAGACGTTCATGCACTGATATATTGAAGTGATAAACGTAACTCATATTCTTTGCGAACAAATTAAAACCTATGCCCATTACTGTAATAATCCACTGCCTGTAAAGAGTTTTAATCATTTATTGTTTTGGATTAAAGTAACTCATTTTTACAACACAAAATACTACAATCAGAACATAAAATATTACATACATATTTGTAAATGAATATTTTTAATAAGTAAATGATTAAGTGCGCATGCGCAAGCCTTAACAAATTTTTAGTTGAATAATTTATTAACCAAATGAATTGAGCTACTTACATGAAAAACTCTGGCGAATATCACGATAATTAACATTCACATATATAATTTTTGAAATGAAACGAATTTCAGTTCCTCTTAAAAGTTAAAAAAAGGTATATGATGGGAGATTTCATCAGTATCTATTTGCAAGCAACAAACATTATTATTACCACTGGTTGAATACAAAAAAAAAAAAAAAAAAAAAAAAAAAATGAATAAAACATATTTTAGACCATTTTTTTTTTTTCTATATTTAAGAGTAACTGGAATTCAGTTGATTACATCATCGAAACACAGTTAAAAATTTCATCCCAAGTTTGAACTAAATGTTGGTATTACAGTAACTGCAATTTGCTACATTGAGCCGAAACCTGGTACATCTGTCTCTGCAACCATGTGATGGTGAATACTTCTTTCATGATTTAGCTCTTCTTGTTGAAGAAAATCACCTAATTATGGTAAAATATTTCTCCACTGTATAGATGAATCTATTGAAGTACCAAGCCTTGGTTTAACTAAACACTAAATAATGGAATGAAGTGTCACCATCGCATTGTTTCAACTGTGGTTCAACCTAGGACAACATTTTTAACAATGTAACTTTTCGAATTTTCACGATATTTGCTTGTGGTTTAAAACTAGTTTGTCAATACATACGCAGACAATAATTTATGCAAATTAAATTTTGTTAAAGCTTACGCATTCGCAGTATAAAAATAGTTTGTAAAAATGCTATTATCTTATTAAGTATTTACTATTTTACAGTATGATTGCAATATTTTGTGTCTAATGTAGTATACGCAGTTTCGAAATATAGCATAGCATTTGGTTTAATACGAGTACCTTGTATATATATATATATATATATATAAAAGAAGAAGAAGAAGAAGAAAGAAAGAAAGAAAGAAAGAAAAAAATAAGAAAATCTTTGTATTTACATTAATTTTTGCAGCAGTCTCCTATGAATGGAATAACAAAGCATTACTAACACGGGCAGCAGTCAGAATAAATTTTAAGCAATACTTTTTACAAGATGATCCCAATCATTCTGTTTTTCCTTTTATTTTTTACTGTTCCTTTTGGAGTAAACACATTGCTGACACAAAAGAAATATAACATGTTCTTTACATACCCAAGATTTCAAGAAAATCCATCGATATTCTTTCTAGATATTTGATCAGTGACGGATTTAGGCTTACACCCATGAGGCATCTAAGAGCACCAGTTAAAGGGCGTCAAAGATTTCACAACGACTAACATTTTCACAGTGACGAAATTTGGAGATTGACTAAAAATTGAATAGGGATTTAATTTTGAAAATGATTAAAATTGAAAATCTATACGACTTTTCATCGAATATAAAAATACATTGTAGGCATGTTTTTCCTTTTGCGATGTTACCGAATTTTTTGGCTATGTTAAATACTTTGATATACTTTGATGTACATTATCATGCTATATTTTTACTGTTGATCACGTAGGCCGGTTAGCCATGCAACCGTATATATCTATGGTATGGGATAGGATTCTTATATTCTCATTCTGTGAGGAAAAAGCCTGTCTGAGGGGAAAAAATAAATAAATAAATATACCTAAAAAAAAAAAAAAAAAAAAAAAAAAAGATTCAATTTTGAACTGGAATCCAAACATAAAAATCTGGTTAGTTGGTTGGCTGGGTTTTACGTCGCACTATTGCTGCGCAATGGGCAATTGGCGACGGTCTGGGACTAACCCCCTGGAGGTTGTCCGGAGACATGCCATCACAATTTTAATCCTCCACCAAAAAAATGGCTCTGCCGCTTCGGTGACCCCAAGAAGTATAATTTTGATGGGAACATGGAGGGCATTGCGGTCACGACAGATTTTACTTTCACTAGCCACCATTAGTGTACATGACGGTCTCTGACAGGCTCGATTGCCGAACCAGCAGTCTTCCAATTACGAGACCGGCGCTCTACCGACTGGGCTACCGCGGCCCCATAAAAATCTGAAGAGACTTCGGTCGACTTTCCGAACATTTAATAAATAAAGGTTGCTTAAATGGACAAAAGGGAAAATCATAACAAGTGTTTGAATATCTCTCACCAAGTTATCTATCATTTAACGAATCATAAGTTACCCAAATTATTTTGAGCGTCCCTGTAAAATAATTAAACGATAAGCTCGCAATATCGATATTATATATATATATATATATATATATATATATATATATATATATATATATATATATATATACACTCATGTCCATAAATTAAGGATAATGCTAACTGCGGCAAATAAAGGTTCAGAAGCAAAACAAGCACAACTTATTCATAAAACCCATTTATTAAACAAATGACCAAGAACAAAAATGGTGGTTTATGTAGAATACCATTCATAAAATCTACGAATTTTGCTCCTTGGAACAGCTGCAAAAAATATCTCCCTCACAAAAACTTAACATTACATGGTTGGTATGATGGGTAGTGCATTGTTTTTCTCCCAGATGATGAAATACAGTCCGTACAACGCCTAGGCATGCTGAGTATTAAATTATCCATTTGATCTTGGGGACGATTACTCCAGTCAGCAAGCAATGTTCTCCGAAGTTCCGGTGCACATGTAGCAGGTGGTTGACGGACTGTAACTCGTTGGCCAAGCATGTCCCACACATGCTCTGTCGGATTCAAGTCAGGTCAGAATGCTGGCCATTACATACGGGTGATAGCCTCAGATTGTAAGCATTCATTTACCATGTTTGCACGGTGAGGACGGGCATTGTCATCCATAAACACAAATTCAGGGCCCATGGCACCCCTAAACAAACGTACATGTTGTTCTAGAATGATATCCTGATAGATTTGGCCTGTCAAGGTTCCGGTTTGAAGATGCAAATCTGTACTGGAGCCCAGTATGGTTCCCCCCCAAACAAGCACCCCTGTACCAACGTAACAGTGTCGTTCAATGATGTATCCGACGTGAAACAGATTGCAAGCTAAACCTGGACTCGTTGGAAAACATCATACAAGCCCACTGTGCTGCTGTCCACATTGCATGTTCTCTACTCCAAGCTAACCGCGGGCAACAGTTCGTTACTATGAGCGAAACACATCTGACAGGCCTGCAAGCATATAGACTAATATCTCCCAAACATCTGTACACGATTTGCCTTGAAACTGTGGTACATGTAACTGCAGATAGCAGACGAGACAGGTCTGATGCTGTGCTCCATCTGCCTCTTTTGGCAGTTACTGCCAAATACCGGTCGTCATTCGGCGTTGAAACTCCGGGCCGACCAGTACTGTAATGTCCACTAGCATTTCCATCGTTTTAGAATCGTTTCCAAAGCCTAGAGATGACACTTTGGGCGATTCGAAGTTTCTGCGATACTTCTATCTGAGTACGCCCATATTCCAGTCGGGCGATTATTCTACCACGTAAAAAATCATCCTCATGCGTCCTTTGTGTCATAACTATTCAGTTGTGGCACTGAACAACTTACAGAACGCTTGCGAAAAATTTTCTCTCGTAGCTCCCATTCCTTATCTACCCCTTTCTTATACTTTCATCATTGTGACGTCATTTCGGCGTCATCTGACGGCTTCCTATAATTTGCATATTATTCTTGAAGATGTGTGTGGTAAATCTACAGGTGAAATTTTTGCATTAAACTTCAATTTCCGTATGATTCTGAATTATCCTTAATTTACGGACATGAGTGTACTTAATGTTTTAAACAACTTGACATTACTAAAGTGAATTTTAAAATGTTTGAGTTAAAAAATCGCTATATATATATATATATATATATATATATATTATTTCAAAATCCGAATAGAAGGCAGCGAGACATTCAGCTGAGCCTAGGGAACAATGTATTATAAATCAGCCTCTGTATTTGATAAAAAAACTGAAATCGAACGTGTTTGGTTATTCATGGAAAGGTAGTGTATTTAACAACGATAACTCAGAATTTTAACACAAATGCACAATAGCCCTTTTGTTTTTTTGTTAAATTGTTTTAGAAGAATATCGAAAAAGCTGAGTTTGTTTTCTTTTTTAAACAAGTTTTGCTGTTTGCTGTAACCTAGTGTATCAAAATCGATTCCTTTCTTTTGTCTTTCCTTTTTTTTTTTTCTATTTGAGTACAAAAATGTTTTAAAACAATCTTAACACAGTTAAAATATATCATTTTGCTTTTTTTTTAGTTACATATATATATTTTTCTATATATTGCTTAATTTTCTCCGTAGTTTAATTTTAATAAGCATGAAGTTTTAATGCATTATAAATAAGGGAAAACCTGCTTACATCATTCTAAAAAACTTTCACTTCCTTGCCTCGAGGATTTTTCAGTTTCAGTGTCTGCCTTTTTTTTCTAAATTTAAAAAATTGCGCTAACTAGAGTCAATATATATGGATTCCATTGCTCACAGATAATGTCACCCACTAGCACTTCAATTATTTCTCGTCGCAGTATATATTGGTTATTAATGAAATTTGAAAATTTTTTACGGAAATTAAAAGCCATTTCTATTTACTCATTTTAATTAATTTTATTCAGTGCTGTTGTTATTTTTCCAAACTTCATCAATAACCTCAAGAACACCAAAATGATATAAAGTTTATTTATAATTTCTCTATAATTTTTAAAGATATTCTTCATTTTCTCATGTAAAACTTAATAAGAACCCTCTAAGCATTTTCAGGGAAAATATTTTTCTAGAATCGAAAACTAATTACTGGAATGAGTTATAAAAATAGTTCAGTCACATAATTGTTCTTTTTTTCTTTTGTTTTACATTTTGTGTGAAAATTAATTCGTGTAATATATTATATGAATTAATAACTATTTCCATGATTTAAAATATGTTTATAATCCAAAGTTATCATATAACATGTTTGTTCTTTATATTTTATATCGTAAATATTATATTTTGCTATATCTTACAAGTGCAAATATTTATTTTTCATATCGGATTTAAAATACCACATTCTTTTGCTAAAATTTTACGCATTTATTATCGTATAATGATTTAATATTTTTAATGCTATATCATTATCAGTCATTTCATAGAGTAAAATTTGTATTTTTAACGATCATTATCACGTAACAATAACAACTTATTTTGGACATTTTAGATTGAGAAATTTCCATTTTTGATAACGTATTTTATTTAAATATCACATTTAAAATAATATTTAATTTGAGAATAATACATATTTTTTAATAAAGGAATTTTTAAAATGGTTTATCTTCTTTGTGGAACATGCTTATTTTAATTTTAAAGTCCTCTTATTTTCCCCGTGGAACATATTTATTTTAATTTTGAGAAACATTCATTATTAATTTAATTTCGAGGAACATTCAACATTATTTTATTTTGTATCGAATATATACAAATTCAGAAATAAAATGCTATTTTATTAGTAATTCATTATTATTATTAGTTTGGTTTATATTCATATTATTTAATCAAGATATTTATTATCATCATTATATGTATAATCTGATTTTTGTGCGTGTGTGTGTGTGTGTGTGTTCTGAATATTATTTTACTGTTCATTTATTTTTATTTTATGTAATAATAACTTGCTAATATTATATTTATCAGTTAATTTTGATTTTCGTATTTATAATTTATTTATAAAAATTTCTTGAATTTTTATATCCATTATCCATTTAATGGACAGTAAAAAGTAAGGCTTTAGAGAGTGGTGTAAAAAGTAAAAATTTGCTTTTATCAGGAATATATTTTATAATCAGTTTTCAAATATGAAATGCCTTCTCTTTTCGCACAGTGATCTTGATGAGTAGAACTGCAATAATAAAATGCAAGATGCTAAAAGAAGAATGGGGAAAAAAAGTAACTTTCCGGATGCTACAAAAAGCATTATTGTCATGGAAAATGTGACGTAGAAAGATCGTCAATAATAACGGTTTTCACATTTAATATACGAAATTTTAAGGTAAGATATTTTTGTAAATACAATGAAAATTGTGCTAAAAAATGTGCGAACAGTCTATAATTTTAATGGCTCTGGTTAAAAAAAAAAAAAAGAAGAAGAAGAAGATGAAAAAGAAAAAGAAGGAAAAGAGAAAGCAAAATAAGAAAAAGACAATCAAAAAATGCATCATATGAGCGTCAGAATGTAAATATAAACATATTTGTCACAAATCTGAAAAAAAAAAAAAAAAAAAAAAAAAAAAAAACCTCGGAAAATCGAACATTGAAGTCCAAATATTGAAAATAATACAAGTATATATTTTCAAAGTATTTCTTCATTTAAAAAATAGACGAGTATCGTTCAGGTTTAATTTATCATTATTATTATTTATTTATTATTTTTATTATTATTTCACAATTTAAAAGAAAAAAAAATGAATGATTTGCAGATAATGTTTGGCCTTTTTTTTTTTTTTGTTATATAACAGTTGCAGTTATATATTAAAAGCTCATGGATGTGCAATATTGATAGTAAATATAAATAATTAAAATTTAACATTATATAATTTATTTACGTTTAACAAACGCTTTTTTTTTTTTTTTCGTAAAATTGAAAATTAAAACAGTAAATGTTAAGTGAGAAAAAAATTTAATCAATCTTCTTAAAAAAGAGTTTTTAAACTTTTTTTTTTTCAAAATCTTAATAGGATTAAAAACTAGTCACAAGGGATTGAAAATAAATGTGTTCAGTCAAAAGCGTTCTTAGTTTTAATAAAACAAATTAGAAAATAAATAAAGTAACAGCAAATTAGAAATGAATGAAAAAAAAAAAATCTGTGTAGCAGTCTGATTTAACTGGTGAGATAAAGAGCATATTTTTCATATATTACATTGATTTTAAAATAATTTATTTATTCATTTATGTACTTTATTATTTTACAATACTGCAGAAAGTAACAATAATGTATTTCAATTTTAATTAGATATTAAAAGCTTTCGTTTGGAAAAAAAAAAAAAAAAAAAAAAAAAAAAGAAGAAAGAAAGGAAAAAAAAAAAAAAAAAAAAAAAAAACAAGAAAGAAAGAAAATTCAGCAATTATTTTTCAGTACAAATGTATATAATGTTAAACAAATTATGTATTATAAAGAAGAAAAAAAAGCTTTAATTTTATTGTTATAAGTTTTATTTATTTTTTTTATTCAAGAAACTTGTCGTTATTTTTCTTTTTATTTTCTTTGCTGCACATGTTGTTGTTAATTTTACATTTCTATGTTTAAAAATAAATTAATAAATGAATAAAATGTTTAGTAAGATCAAATAAGCATAGTATATCGTGTCTATGTTACATGCGGAAGTTTCTAAAAAGAAATCTAGACTTTAACACAATCTTCAATAACATTGTCATAAAAAAAAGACAGATAACTTATCACATATGACCAAATACATTATATACAGTCGGTAACAAAAATATCCGAACTCTAGCAAAAATTACTATATTTTAAAAGTAGAGTTAATACTATTTTGTTAAATCCTTGTCGAATCATGTTCTTAGTCAGTCTGAGAACATGATTCGACAAGGATTTATTTAGCAAAACAGTATTAACTCTACTTTTTATATATAGGAATTTTTCTAGTGTTCGGATACTTTTGCTACAGACTGTACATTCATTTTATTTCAATTATTATTATTTTTTCTTTTTTTTTTCAGAAAAAATTACACACACACACACACACACATATATATATATATATATGTGTGTGTGTGTGTGTGTGTGTGTGGTGATTTTTCTGAATAAATAAAATACTATTAAGTTCAGTTAAGCGTGTTTAACCTTGTACAAGAATTACAAATAACTACGAAGTGAGTGATTTTCGGCAGTCTAAGATTCACCCATAAGTAGGCTGACCAGATCAAAGTACCTTCATAAGAGAGAAGCATTAAAAATTGCTACAATTATCAAATTATGGGTGTATTTTTTCATTCCTAATGCATAAGGACTAAAAATAAAGTGTTATTGATTAATAGTTAAGTTTCTACAATTTTTGGACGTTTGGTCAGTATACCCATACGGTAAGTATGATTAAGATACCTAAGCTGTGATAGCTACCATAATAAATGGTTTATGGTATTTTATAGATTTTAATTCTTGTAAACTATTGTTTCTATTTTATATCAGAAAAAAGCACATGTTTGATATCCAGTTTTAATCAATTGTGTTAAGTTTCATTTTAGTAAATCATGTAACTTTTCAGTTAGCTGACAAATACTAATTAATTAAATATTGAGGTAGTAGTAAGTAGAGCCGGGTAAGGGACGGAAGTGACGTCATAGGAGGGGGGAGGAAAAGGGGGGAACCGGAAGTGACGTCACGAGTTGAGTTGAGTTGTTTTGTCGAGTTGAGTTGTTTTGTTTTAGTTTCGGTTTCTCGTAAAAGATGAGGGGGGTATATTGGATTGGTTGGTTGGTTGGTTGCTTGATCGTCAAAGATGACGAGGGTGTTTTTGATTGGCTGGTTGGTTGGTTGCTTGATTATGAAAGATGACGGGAGGGTTACTTTGTTTTTTTTTCCGTTGTCAACACTCGATGTTAGTTTCGGAATGGGGACTTGTAAAAAAATTTGTCTCTAACCTATGGCGTCGATTAAATATGACGGGAGGGTTACTTTGTTTTTCTGCGTTGGCAACACTTGATATTAGTTTCGGAATGGGGACTTGTAAAAATTTTTATGTCGTTGAGCTGTGACGTCATCATGCTCACGCTTGTTACAGCAAGTTTGTATCTGTACGATTGCCAATTAAATGCTAACGTTTGAGTTTTAATTAAATATTTTTAATTATGGACGTGATGAACAATTAATTAAGACGCATTGAATTATTCTTTGATCTCACCGCTAGAGAATACGTGCATCGCTGTGGCGGCCATATTGTATCGTGACGTCACCATTCATGTTCAATCTTGAGACTTCAAATCGCTTAACACGCCATTGTGTTGAGTTGTTTACTTCTGAAAACAGGGTGAAACTGCTACCGTTTGAAGAGTTGAGTTGTTTTATTTCGAATATTTAGACGGAATGGCAACACGATTCGCTCAGACAATTAAGTAAACGATTATTGGCAACAGCGAGTTTCCTTACTTGCTTTGTTTATTTCAGTGATTGTAACATCTCTTTGGCTTGTGCGTTTGCTTAAATTTGTTATATTTTATGTGTTTTTTGAAAACTGTTTTCTTGATGGATGAAGATGATTCTCCGAAAGATTCTAGGGTAAGTTTTTACTATTTTCTTTTGAATGTGTTTGTAATATGATTATTTTTTAAGAATTTTTATATTTCTACTTGCATGCTTTTTGTAACCAAAAAGTAATTTCATATATTATTAGTAGGTATATTTATTTTTAAAATTAGTAGTTTATAATAATAATAACTTTTGACTTTTGCCGATATCTTTTATTTATTCAAATTATCAGCAATTGATATTTTTTTTTACATTTTCTTTTTCTTTATTTTGTTTGTAGATTCTTTTTTACGATTCTGATATACCAATGCTGGATTCTGATGATGAGGTATGGTATTTTTTTCTATTACTTTTAATTAAAAAAATAACATAGGATAAAAAGTATTTTTATTTTAGTGATTTTATTATTATTTTTCTTAATTGCAGTGTCTTAGTGAAGTTCATATTTAGTTACATAGTGAAAAACATAATAATATTTCTATTAAATTATACATTATATATATATATTCATTATTATGATGTGATATATATTGCGTTTCTTTAGTATTCGTAATATTTTGTGACTGTCTGAGATTCACCCTAAGCTAAGTATGATTAAGACAGCTAAATTTATCTGTGGTTTATGCTATTTTGTAGATCTCGACTTTTGTAAAGTTTTTTTTTTTTTTTTTACAGAGAAAAACCCATAGATTAAACATACAATTTCAATAAATTGCCTTTTGTTTTATTTTATTATAGAATTAAGCTATTTAATCAGCCTACACATACTAGTTAAATAGTTGATAATTTAGAATTGTAATTTTCATGTTATACTACTTATTCTAAGGTGATGAGCTAGTAATTGGCCGCTTAAATACAAAAGTCTAAAGATCAAAAATCAGTATGTGAAATTTCCCAAACTGTTTGGTGGAATACATAACTAACAACTAATGAAATATATAGTTCAATTTCTAGCTAATATATATATATATATATATATGCAGATAATCAGAAGATATTTGGAGCAAAAATCATAAAATCTGAAGAATACCTGCAGTTTAAGAGCAAAAAAATTCAGTTTGGAAGCAAGTATTTTGTTCACCTTAAACTTTTTATTATTCCAAACACCTTTAGATACTCTACAATTGTGTGCATGTTTTTTTTTTTTTTTTTTTTTTTTTTTTTTACAGTTTTCTTGGATTTTTTTAGCTGGGTTACATTGTATATTTTAATTAATATTCATTTAATTAACAGTGTATCATTTTTTATGTAACCATGTAAAACACTTTGACAATATTATAATGTAAAACTTTTTTCCAAGTATAAAACTTATTAGATTATTCATATACACACATATGTTAAAGTATTTCCATTAGTCACATTTTATACTAAGCTTTCGACTCTCTATACCGTCGAGTCTTCATCAACGGATATTGAATATTCACTATTGATAAATGTTTTTGAGATTATATATATAATTTAAAAATTAATTTCAGTTATAAACTATTAAAATCTGATGATAACTTAACGATATAGAAAGACGAAAGCTTAATGCAAATGTGACTAATGAAAATACTTTAATATATGCATATGTGAATAGTTTAATTTGTTTTTATAATTGAGAAAGAGTTTTACATTAGTATATTATTGAGGGGTTCTATAGAATTACATAAAAATATTATACATTGTTTACTAAATGAATAATATTAAAATATACTCTTACAAATTTCAACAGCAACTGATGTTTTGATTTAATGATAATAGGAACAATTACAACGCTGTCCAAATTCTTAAAGTACGTAGCTGTTTGTATTATTCAGGTGTTATTAGTTGTTTATTGCCATCTTAATTTTATATGCTTCATATAATTGTAAAAGTTAATATATGGAGGTGTGTAGGT
Source organism: Salticus scenicus (assembly GCA_963930645.1). NCBI lineage: Eukaryota > Metazoa > Arthropoda > Arachnida > Araneae > Salticidae > Salticus > Salticus scenicus. The sequence continues at coordinate 128,065,069 of OZ005656.1, forward strand.
CATTTATATTCGTTTTAAGCAAATAAATATATTTTTATTGATAAAATAACTCTTGGGCAAATCGGTCAACTACTGAATTTCTCTTAGATTTTTATTTATTTATTTATTTTTATTTATTTATTTAATTATTTTTTCAGGAATTGATTAAAGTATTTCAGCATTTAATTAATTGTTAAATGTGTGATATCTCTCAATTAATTTTTTGCAATGGATTTCTGAGCTTGCAAAGATTTCTAGCGTTTGACTTTCATTGTATGTTTGGATCCGACAGTCTAAGTGGTTAGGAAGAGTTAAAGGAGGAATTAGTTTACTCAAGTAAAGGATGAATGGGTTTAACGTTGCAATTAATCTACGCAAGGGGCAAATGGCGATGTCTGGGGGTTGCAGGGAAGGTATTGATCAATACGTCGATTAGAGATATTAAGTAGTATAGAATAAAATATTTTATATATTTACACTGAAATATAAATTAAATATATATATTTACACAATTAAGTTTTCATTTAAAAATGTTTTTTTAAATGGAAAACTGAAATTTCGAATTAATAACATGAATGTGATTTTTTTATGGGTATAAATGCCAATTACTAATAAAATTTTACTTTTAAGTAACTATTGGAAATAACGAAAACTGTACAAAATGGGAAAAAATGAAATAATTTTCCGATATTAATCATTGTGTATTGATTAATGCATAAAATAATTTCCAAAGAATATTTTCAGAGGTTTCATATATATATATATATATAAGAAAAAGAAGAAATAATGCAGTTTCATTAAGTGGTAAATTACTGGTTTGTTAACCATATATATTAGTTATTTTATCGTCATATGTATTATTATTATTATTTATTTATTTATTTTTTATTCACTATATTTTAATTTGTTTACGATATTTTATGATTATTTTCATATTTTAATGAAGCGTCATATGAGCGTTTTTCTAAAAATTAATGTTCAAAGAGATAATTTTTCTTATAATATAAAGTTAGCTAAATATTTTCGCCGTATAATGCATTTTCTCAACTGAAATTTATTGAATATTCGAAGAAAAAAAATCCTCACAGAATTTTTTAAGCAAGAATGATTTAAAGTAAATCTTTGATTATTGTTGCAGAAAAATATGCGTGATTTAACTCTTTAAGTTTTAGGTCGTTATATCCTTTTTTATATCATTGAACTCAGAAACCATGAATATTTTGTTTTTGATTTTAAAGTTCTTAGCAGAAAGAAAAAATATTTACAAAGGAATAAAAAACTGTAAAATTGACACACTAGAAAAATGTTAAAATATTACAGTAAATTAAACGTAGCTTTTCAATTTTGAAATATAGAGAAATATAATAACAATTGATTAATAATAAAACTATTTTTTGGTTAATATCTAATATTTTATAGGTTATTTAAGCATGGAGATTGTTACCATTTTATACACATATAGATGATTTAGCAATTTTTATTAGTTTTTATTTATATATATATATATATATATATATATATATATATATATATATATAACTAGAAGGCTTTGCCCGCTTCGCTGGACACAATACTGAAATGAGCTGTCAAAATCCCATATCATTATTAATTAACCTGAGTTAAAGTTTCTGCTATGCTCTGTAGAGATTTTTCTCGCTCGCAACGTGAGGACCCCGTGTTCCCACTGCCTTCGGCAGAAACTTACCCGATTCTTACTCCCCCTTCCCCAATGGCTAAGTTCGAAGTTTTGCGAAATCTCGACAAAGTATATAACGCGTACACCTATTCAACATCCACACACAAAAGTTCGCCAATCTAAGATAATTTAAGGCGAATTCAAACGGTAAAACGTGTTTTTACACGTGTTTATAGGCGTCTCGACACCAAGGGGGTACGGGGGGTATTTCGTAATGTCCAATTACAATAAGGGTCGGATACATATAAACAATTTACGCACCAAATCTCGTGACCGCAGATCCCATAGATTTCTCAGGGCAAATTTAGCGGTAAAAGGTGTGTCTCGAGTTTGCCACCTCGTAACACCCCCCTCCCCCCCCCCAAAAAAAAAAAAAAAAAAAAAAAAACGCAAACCCCCAAAAAATAAAAATGTGTTTTTGGAAATATCCTAAGGAAGTAGCATAGCCTTTTTTGAATATTCTTGTTCCATTTTCGGTAGAGGTCTACTGAAAAATCAGGAATTTTGAATATTTCCCCCCTCCCTTCCTTTAAAAATCGAAAATTCTTAAATGCAGAATATATAATTTTTGTACACATGTCTAGTCTCCCCAGGTGCCATTTCTGAACTGTGAAGTAATTAGGAGCCGAGTTATGCTTACAAACGTATTTTTGTCTTTTGCCTACCGCATGGAGGAAAGGAAAATAATTTCAGAAATGTTGATAGATATAATTTTAAGTTGGTAAAGACCTAAATTCCTGCGGAGTAATTATAACGCGTATTATAAAATGTTTTCCTGAAATAAATACATTTCAATGTATAATATAATCTTATCGATGTGTTATATGTTTAACAGCATATAATAACGAAAAACAGCACCTGTGATACTTGATATTATTTTAAATATTCTGTGTATGGGTTTAAAATAGAGTATATTTGGTTTAACATAAGCTTGTACTAACACATATGGGACAAGACTCCAAATGTTATTCTTAAAACTTTGACTACCAGTAATTCGTAGAAATGCGATTTTTTTTTTTACCTCTTTTATTCGGAAGCAATTTATTAAAATAATGAATAAAGAAAAAAAAATAAAGAAAGAAAGATCACTTAAGTTCTGGGCGTCTCAAGGGAAGCCCGAAATTATTGATGTTCAAAAACACGAGCCATATTCCCTATGCATAAATGTATATATATTATGTTTCCTGACATAATAATAAAAGAAATCCGTCACATATCAAATAGGCAATATTTGGTTATTAAAACTTCTTAAAAAATTTATTGTAAAGCTAAGTAACTTATTACTGAAAGATAACTGTTCATAACCTCTCTACATTGTAAAAAAATAACTATTACCAGCTGCAAGAAACTCCCTGTGATTGAAGAAAAAAATTATTTTCTCCAATCACAGAGATTTTCTTGCAGCTGGTAATAGTTATTTTTTTACAGTGTAGTCTGTAAAAATCGGAAACTGTGAAAAAGAAGTAAATATGAATTTATCAGTCTTAAATGAAATTAAATAATTATAACTCATGCATTTTTGATAATTCTAATGTTTTATTAATTTTTTAGGTACTGATATCTTTTTTTTTCATATTAAATTAAGAATATGCGATTTATAAAAATATAGATTTTGTAGATATTTTTGCGACATGATTTTGTATAACTTTTAAGCTATTGCATAGCTTCTATCGCGGGCTTTGAGCGCGGCGACCGAATCCAGAAATTCCGTAACGAAAAAAAACCTAACACAGTTCGGCAGACTTCGGCAGACTTCGGCACTTCAAAACGTAATTTCACAAAATCCTTCATTTCTCAAAATAAAAAAAAAAACAAAAAAACAGATATCCGTAAAATTTTTGCTTTAAAATATAGCTAATAGAAATGTCTAAAAATCGGTTTCTGGAATTTTTGAAATTCGGTCCCCAAGGGGGGCAAAACGTGATTTCACATGCCTAAAACGTGATTTCGCATAATCCTATACATCTCAAACAAAAAAAAATAGATAAACGTGAAATTTTTGTTTTAAAATATAGCTAATGCAACTATCTAAAAACCAATTTCTGGAATTTTAGAAATTCAGCCCCCAGGTGGGGCAGCAAGGGGGGGGGGGCTATGGAGCAAAAAACAAATAGAAACGCAGTTAGGTTGTTCAAAATTGGTACAGATAGGTTTTAAAGACCTGCAAGTCGAATAGGGATATTTTCGATTGTGTAAAGTTATTAGGAGGGGTGAGAAGGGGGGAGGGGAGGGGGGCAAAAAAACAAAAATAGTGTCAGATCGTTCAAAATTGGTACATAGAGGATTTCGATGCTTACAAATCGATTGCGGATGATTTTGAATTTGTAAAATTATTAGGTGAGTAGGGGGTGTGGGGCGGTAAGGGGGGCTATGGGGCAAAAACAAATAGAAATACAGTTAGGCCGTTCAACATTGGTACAGATAGGTTTAAGAGGCCTGGAAGTCGAATGGGGATATTTCCGATTGTGTAAAGTTATTAGGAGGGGCGAGAAGGGGAGGAGGGGAGGGGGTGGGCAAAAAATAAAAATAGTGTCAGATCGTTCAAAATTGTTACATAGAGATTTTCGATACTTACAAATCGATTGCGGATGATTTTGAATTTGTAAAATTATTAGGAGGGGCGGGTAGGGGGTGGGGCGGTAAAGGGGGGCTATGGGGCAAAAACAAATAGAAATACAGTTAGGCCGTTCAAAATTGGTACAGATAGGTTTAAGAGGCCTGCAAGTCGAATGGGGATATTTTCGATTGTGTAAAGTTATTAGGAGCGGCGAGAAGGGGAGGAGGGGAGGGGGGCAAAAAAATAAAAATAGTGTCAGATCGTTCAAAATTGGTACATAGAGGATTTCGATACTTACAAATCGATTGCGGATGATTTTGAATTTGTAAAATTATTAGGAGGGGCGGGTAGGGGGGTGAGGCGGTAAGGGGGGGCTATGGGGCAAATCAAATAGAAATACAGTTAGGCCGTTCAAAATTGGTACAGATAGGTTTAAGAGGCCTGCAAGTCGAATGGGGATATTTTCGATTGTGAAAAGTTATTAGGAGGGGTGAGAAGGGGGGAGGGGAGAGGGAGCAAAAAAATAAAAATAGTGTCAGATCGTTCAAAATTGGTACATAGAGGTTTTCGATACTTACAAATCGATTGCGGATGAGTTTGAATTTGTAAAATTATTAGGAGGGGCGGGTAGGGGGTGGGGCGGTAAGGGGGGCTATGGGGCAAAAACAAATAGAAATAAAGTTAGGCCGTTCAAAATTGGTACAGATAGGTTTAAGAGGCCTGCAAGCCGAATGGAGATATTTTCGAAAGTGTAAAGTTATTAGGAGAGGCGATAAGGGGGAGGGGAGAGGGGGGCAAAAAATAAAAATACAGTTAGATCGTTCAAAATTGGTACATAGAGGATTTCGATACTTACAAATCGATTGCGGATGATTTTGAATTTGTAAAATTATTAGGAGGGAAGGGTAGGGGGGGTGGGGTGGTAAGGGGGGGCTATGGGGCAAAAACAAATAGAAATACAGTTAGGCCGTTCAAAATTGGTACAGATAGGTTTAAGAGGCCTGCAAGTCGAATGGGGATATTTTCGATTGTGAAAAGTTATTAGGAGGGGTGAGAAGGGGGGAGGGGAGAGGGAGCAAAAAAATAAAAATAGTGTCAGATCGTTCAAAATTGGTACATAGAGGTTTTCGATACTTACAAATCGATTGCGGATGAGTTTGAATTTGTAAAATTATTAGGAGGGGCGGGTAGGGGGTGGGGCGGTAAGGGGGGCTATGGGGCAAAAACAAATAGAAATAAAGTTAGGCCGTTCAAAATTGGTACAGATAGGTTTAAGAGGCCTGCAAGCCGAATGGAGATATTTTCGAAAGTGTAAAGTTATTAGGAGAGGCGATAAGGGGGAGGGGAGAGGGGGGCAAAAAATAAAAATACAGTTAGATCGTTCAAAATTGGTACATAGAGGATTTCGATACTTACAAATCGATTGCGGATGATTTTGAATTTGTAAAATTATTAGGAGGGAAGGGTAGGGGGGGTGGGGTGGTAAGGGGGGGCTATGGGGCAAAAACAAATAGAAATACAGTTAGGCCGTTCAAAATTGGTACAGATAGGTTTAAGAGGCCTGCAAGTCGAATGGGATATTTTCGATTGTGAAAAGTTATTAGGAGGGGCGAGAAGGGGGGAGAGGAGAGGGGGCAAAAAAATAAAAATAGTGTCAGATCGTTCAAAATTGGTACATAGAAGTTTTCGATTCTTACAAATCGATTGCGGATGATTTTGAATTTGTAAAATTATTAGGAGGGGCGGGTAGGGGTGGGGCGGTAAGGGGGGCTATGGGGCAAAAACAAATAGAAATAAAGTTAGGCCGTTCAAAATTGGTACAGATAGGTTTAAGACGCCTGCAAGCCGAATGGAGATATTTTCGAAAGTGTAAAGTTATTAGGAGAGGCGATAAGGGGGAGGGGAGAGGGGGGCAAAAAATAAAAGTACAGTTAGATCGTTCAAAATTGGTATATAGAGGTTTTCGATACTTACAAATCGATTGCGGATATTTTCGAATTTGTAAAATTATTAGGAGGGGCGGTAAGGGGGTGGGGCTGTAAGGGGAGACTATGGGCAAAAACAAATAGAAATACAGTTAGGCCATTGAAAATTGGTACAGATAGGTTTTAGAGGCTTGAAAATCGAATGGGGATATTTTTGAAAGTGTAAAGTTATTAGAATGGCCGGGGAGGGGGGGGCAGAGGGGCAAAAAAAATAGAGTTAGATCATTCAAATTTGGTACATCGAGGTTTTCGATGCCTACAAATCGATTACGGATATTTTTGAATTTTTAAAATTTTTAAGAGGAGCGGGAAAGGGGGGAGAGAGCGGAAGGGTAAAAAATAAAATAAATAAATAATTATTATTGCATAAGTTGATAAAAAATGCTATGCAATAGCTTTACCGCGGCAGTTCCCGAGTGCCACACGTATTTTTTTTTTTTTTTTTTTTTTGCTACTGGAAAGGTTTTTAACAAAGGTATGATTGTTTCACGGAAAGTAAAGGACAGTTAAAGACAACAATTTCCTTCTAGTGAATTTACATATTCTCTCTCTCTCTCTCTCTATATATATATATATGTCTATCTATATATATCTATCTACCTATATATATATATATATATATATATATATATTGATAGATAGATAGATAGATAGATAGATAGATTGATAGATGGATGGATATATAGATAGGTAGATAGATAAATACGGAAGAGATTACATTTCTTTACTATCTTGAAAATGTATAGATTAACTAATGACGGCTGGTGTAAATGATTATGAGAAAGAATAAAAAATATTACCTATTTTATTATTTTATTACTATTTTAATGTTTTATTACTATTTTATATTTTAGTACACTGAGAAAAATTATATACCGCTTTCATCTAGAGCATATAGGTGGTTCTTTAATAAATCCCTAAACTAGAAATATAGGTTTCCGAGCTATGAGAATAAGATACACCAATACACTGACAAAAATACTATAACTGATATCTAGAATCTAATTTGTGGCTCTAGGAAAAAATAAATCCATGTCATCCTTATAAATTTCTTATGCAAATTTTTCTACTCCCCTTCGAAAGCGAATTCTAGAGACCTCTATTAGAATTCTTGAGCGTTTGCCTATACTATCGAGGACAAAGTTGTTTGAAAATATCTCCAAATAAATGTGAATACAAGAGTCGGGTTTCAGAAGCTATAATCTTGGTTTATGACACAATTCTAGAAAATCAAGCGAGAATTTCTCGTAATACAAAAGATTCAGAATATTTAGAATATTGTTTTACCATCTAGAAATGTGCAGACTAGAAATTCTCGAACATTTCATCTATTCAGTTTATTGGCGTGCCTTATGCACAAAGCTCGGAAATCTATATTTCTAGTTTAAGGATTTAGAAAATGAGAATTTATTCATTCTAGATGAAGGCGGTATATATATATATATATATATATATATATATATATATATATGTATATATATATATATATTCTCTCTCTCTCTCTCTCTCTCTCAGTGCAAGTATTAGCTATTGCTCTGGAAAATATGTACGTTTTAATTAAAATTGAATATATTTTTACACACTTTGAAGACTGGATGTGATTTTTATTGTGATTTTGAATGTGATTTTTATTTTAAGAACTATAAATATTTTCAATAATCATTTAACATAAATGTGCCTTAATTGAAAATAGTGCAATGTTGTTTTAAAATGTCCATGCATTGTATTACCGATGCAATAAATTAAAACAATACTGTTAAACTCTTTTTTAACTTTGCAATACATTTATTATTCAAAATACTTATAAATTATATGTAATTTAAATGTAGATATATTGATTTAATTATATGATTCTTTTAACAATAATGACATAGTGTAATTAAACATTTTATCATGCAAGTATTTTATTTAGACATTTTTTTTTTTCAACTTTAGATACTTTTAAAGTTAATCATTATTTTATTGTTTTTAATCTCCTCTCTTATTTAAATTACAAGCCGATTACTAAGCATTACATAATACAAACTGTATTTATTGCTACTAAAATTTGTCATTTTATGAATATTTTAGACTTGGAGGGATAATTTAAGAAGACCAGTCGATAAAGATCAAGTCGCTTATGTGAATTAAAATATATTTAAATTTATCTTAAATGTCAGATTAAGCAGTCATTTAGTTTTAAAAGAGGATTATTTCAATCAAACACGGAGGCGTAATTAATCTAACAGCTTTAACTTTTCCCATCATTCAATTTATTTATGAGCTTGCAAAGTAAAGTTAATGAAAACCTATAAAATGGTATAAGGTATTTTTAAATGTTAGATTTATGAATATTAAAATACAAAAATGTTTAAAATACATTTATGTTGTTAAAAAAAAAAAAAAAAAAAAAAAAAAAAATGGCTTTCTGGATCCAAATCATTTCATTGCGTAGGTAAATATTAGAACTATGATATCAGTGTTTCATGCAATTAATAATAAAATAGATTTGTCTTAATAATAACATTTATTTAACAGAAATCTTTATAACCGTCTATATCTCAAATAAATAGCTTTTAAAGGAGTTTAAGGATCCATTGCATCACTTAAAACGTGTTACGCTTGATAATTTAAATTTCTTTATTTAACGTACATTGTTTATAAACAAACAGTTAATAGTCTGGAATTTTGCTGCATACACCGGATGTTAAAATAAGTAAATAAATAGTAAAAATAAAGGCAAAATTATAGCTTCTGTTTATAATAATATAGTATAATTTATGAAGGGAATGGATTTAATAAAGCGCTGTATGTATGTACAGTATACCTATCAAAAGGGATCGAGACATTTCGCCCTCATTTCTCACGTACATATATTTATTTCTATCTACTTACATATACAGAGAGAGACAGATATGCTATAGCGTGTGGAACTTAATGTCGAATACCTACAGGAGAGACGAAGGTCTGGGTGGTTGTCTTGAAAATACCCGTTCGGAAATCAGCATGTGATAACTAAACGAGATAAAGTAGTAACTTAAAATAAATTTATACTTTTAAAAAATTAAAGAACTCGCTTTTATTGAAATGTGAACTAAAAAGCACAAAATATCTATCTTTATAGTATTAAAATTCAGGGTAAGAAAAAATTGTGTGAGTGACACATCGTATTGCAGGGTGATTATAAAATAATTCAGAATTAAACAAAAACCATTTAAAAAAATCTCCCCTGACTGGGCTCGAACGTTAGACATTTTGTAGCCCGGAGCTTTACCTCACAGCCACAGCGTTCACGTAGGGAAAGTCTTTTATTTACAATATAGATTTTTTGTTTGCTCCCAGAGCGGTTACAAACATACATACAAACATACATACAGGTGAAGCTAATAAAAGCGTGTTAATATCACACAACTCGCCACATTTACTTTCCTGAGTACAAGTTTCCTAAGTACAAGTTTCATTAATCGCCTTCGTAAAGAAGGCATATTTTGGCTTTTAACTCGCATTTTTTTAATACTTAGCAATATAGAACTGTCAAAAATGATGTATTCCTGAAATTAGATTGTTTAACGTCGAAAGATTAGTTTATTTAGATTGAAGTTAATTTGTATGTTAATGCGGACACAGATACAGACGAGGCACCTAAGATATGACACTTTTGTAAGTTTGCACATCTTAAGAATGTACAACAGTCAAATTCACCCTTTATTCTCTTCCATGCTGTTTGCGCAATATTTGCTTATTCTTATTATAAGGATAAGGGAGGTTGGATGGATGGGTTTTAAGTCGCACTAGTGCTGCGCAGATGGGCAATTGGCGACGGTCTGGGACTCACCCCTAGAGATGGTCAGGGGACATGCCACCACAATTTTGATCCTCCACGAAAGGGATGGCTCTCCTGCTTCGGTGATCCACAGAGGTATCATTTTTGATGGGAACATGGCGGACATTGCGGACACGACATACTTTACATGCACCAGCCACCATTAGTGTACACGACGGTCTTTGGCCGGCTCGACTACCGAACCCGCAATCTTCCAATTACGAGGCCGGCGCTCTACCGACTGGGCTACCACGGTCGATTATATTACAAGGATAAAAAAAATTCGATTGTTTTTTTTTTTTTTTTTTTTTTTTTTTAATATTGCTTCCTCAACCCGTCGCCCTTTATCCTAGTTAGCAATTAAAAAAATATTTAGTTCATGTGCTTAATTTAATATATACATATATATATGTATATATATATATAAAAATCTATATATATATATATATATATATATATATATGTATATATATTTTTTTAAAAAATGACCATTAAACTGAAATAGGACGTGTTCTATACTTCGAATAATAATAACAAAAAAAAAAAAAAAAAAAAAAATCATTTCTGAAAGTTATATTTTTATACAAAGCAACAGCCATCCCTCAGAATAGCTTGGGAAAAAAGAATGGTGTAATCTGACTGATAAGCAACACTCAGGAAAATTATGACAATGTATCACACTGCAAGGCAATACTAGACATAGACAGGATAATAAATAGTTTTGAAGCGCCTTAATTAGAAATTTTAAAAATCTACTATTTTTATCTATACGTGTGTATTTAACTTCTTAAATTGCCTGAAAGCAGAAAAAAAAACTTCTGTTAGATGTAAATATCTAGTATAGTCAATATATTTTCAAAGAAATATCTCAGAGGTACAGTAAGTGATCAAATTATTAATTTTTTTTTTTAATGCATTTTCTCGATTATCTTAGAAAAAAAAATTAATTTTTTTTATTTTTGAAAGGTATATTCTTATTCAAAGCAACAGCCATCCCTCAGAATAGCATGGGAAAAAAGAATGGTGTAATCTGACTGATAAGCAACACTCAGGAAACTTTTGACAATATATCACACTGCAAGGAAATACTAGACAGGATAATAACTAGTTTTGAAGCGCTTTATAAAAATATATATTTGAAAATCTACGATTTTTATCTATACGTGTGTATTTAACTTCTTAAATTGCCTGAAAACAGAAAAAAAGAATTCCGTTAGATGTAAATATCTGGTATAGTCAATATATTTTCAAAGAAATATCTCAGATGTACAGTGAGTGATCAAATTATTATATATATATATATATATATATATATATATATATATACATTTTATCGATTATCTGAAAAAAAAAATGACCTGAAACATACAAAAGACATTTAAAAACTCATATTTTCCACTATAGATTTAGTACAAAGTGCAATTGGGGAACCAGCCATCAATTGAAGAAGAGAGAAACTACGTTGGATCAACCTGTATCACAAAAAATTACGAATGACTTGCAACTTTAATACATTGTTGCACATACTAAGGACAAAATTTGTAAGTTTTGGTGCGAGAAGTGCGAAATTATTTGGAGGGTATATATAAATATATATATATATATGTATATATTTTTTTTTTTCAAAACATACTTTTTTTTTTAAACAAGTTTTTCAATTATAACTAGAAAGAATTTCCATAAAGTATTACAAACTTGCTGAAAAATTGAATAAAAAGCATTATTCTGGAAAAAATGTGTAATATTCGTTAAGATATGGACATTTTTGGTAAATATTATTTTACTTCGCATGCACAATTGATAGAACATTTTTTATTGCATAAGACGAAATCTAAATATATTGAGCAACTTTTATCAAAAGTACATTAGAATAGAGTAAAAATTAGGCAAATTCTCAGCAAAAGAACGACCAAAACTTTAGATATTTTCCAGAGTTGAAATTTCATCAAGGGTTTTGCACATGCCACGTGTTCAATTTGAAGATCCAACTATTTCAAACACGTTGCAAAGTTCTTTTTTGTGAAAAACCCCATGTGAACTCACAAGCCTTACTAAATAAATAAAAATATGTTAAAGTTACAAGCCTATAAAGGGTTTTCCACAAAAAAGATCTTTTACACAACGCGGTTAAAATATTTGGATCTCTTGGATCTTCAATTTAAATGCGTTGTATGTGAAAAACCCCTCATTAAATTTGAACTCTGAATAATGTGTAAGATAACGAGTACTGTTATCCTACTGTTATACTGAAACCTATGTAAAAAAAAAAAAAAAAAAAAAAAAAAAAAAAAATCTTCGGAACAGCTTTATTTGACAAGTAATTAAGTGTGAGTGGGGCTGCTGCCCCACATCAACCCCCCTAACATTACTGTACCTATATTTTTAGAGACTTCAAATCTGTTATTAAATTCAAAAGTTCATTTAAAATTATTCAGACAACTTTCACACCACCATTCCTTGAAACATATGAATCTTGATCAAACTCAACAAATACATTAACTTCAAAATACAACATTTGGACCACCTGATTTTTTTTTATTTTTCAATTTACTCTAACAGATACAGAGAAGGTCAAACATTAAAAACTTCACTTCGGTATTCAGGAAGCCTCAAAACATCTAAATTTTCAAAAAAACCAAATGATGAATATTTAGGATAAAAAATACATTAGTTATCACACGGCTATATAGAATTAATTTTAATTCCTGAGCAACTTTCCTGGGCATGGTAAAATATTACAGTAAAGCATTTCCCCTAATGATAAAAAATAATGTTATGGCTTAAATATTGGCAGCCCTGTATATCTGCTATACCTTATGTCCACACCACATTGTGGTCATAAATATATTCCTATATACGCACGGCAGAACCTGAAGTATATTTCCACCAAATTTCCAGTATCGCCGCACTATAATCTAGATCATTTGTGTAGCCCTGTAAACGAACAGTGAACGATTTCTATACCATATTCTATATGAAACATGTTTTACTAGCCCAACTTAACGAAATTTAAAATTGGTACCAAAGGTCGTTTCTCCCCAATGTCTTTTCAAATGTAACGGCGATAGCCATTTTAATTCATCGACAAAGTGGAACAAAATTTTAAGTGTCAGTAAGAGGGTACTGTACTAAAGTTACTCTACAATTGAAAGAGAGTGCTATACGAATTCTGTTAAAGAACACAGTTCATACTAATAAATTAATATTACTTTACTTACAAATTACTTAAAAAGTAGCAAAAGGTTTTTTTTTTTTTTTTTTTTTTTTTCTTTTCGCGTTGTCGCCATTTGTAGTGATCCACCTTTAATTCTATATTTCTTCTAATGTCGAAAAAAAAAGAAAAAAAGAAAAAGAAATGAAATGAACATGCAGAAATATTATTACGTTTATATTAAAGTATCGTTTATATTAAAGTACGTTTATATTAAAGTATTATTTTAAAGTATCGAAATACCTAAGTATAAATTTTAATTGGTTACAGAATCGTTTTTAAAAAAAGATTTGGTTCTAAATAAAGTTTTGAAAACTCCGATTTATGTAATTTTAAGTTTGATACAGAGTTAAACCTGAGCCGAGTAACACTTTTTTCCGGCGATACTCAGTCAAATAAAATTCTGCATATCTTCATTCATCCCATGAACATACAGCAAATATTCTGAAATCATTTTGGGTTCCTGACGTCTAAAACGTAAAGATAATACCCCCCCCCCCCCAACAAACGCCCCATAGCGCATGTGAAGACGTTTTTTCACCAGTATCTCTAAATCTAATCAAAAATTTTAACTTTTCGATATAAATAATTTTCAGTTGGGTAAAGACCTAAATTCCTGCGAAGTGTCGTTGAATTCCGTCCAGTCGTCATCGCGTGATACCCGGACAAAAATGGTGTGTCGACAGAACGAAACACACATGGAAATTTTTCTGAAGTCATTTTCGGTTTTTATGTAGTACGAAACGTAAAGATATCGTATTTGTTTATTTATTTATTCTGACAAATTTACATACAGAAGTCCAGCAAGATTCCAGCAAGAATCAACAATCTATTTAAACCATCATTTATCTTATTTTTATTTCATTATATTTATTTATTTATTTATTTATTTATTTATTTATTTCAAACATTTTCATTTTTTTTTTTTTTTTTTTTTTTTTTTTTTACCATTTTATTATAACTTGCAATATATTAAGTTTTATAAGAATTATTTATTAGAAGTTATTCAAATGCGGATAGTATTGTATCCTAATTTCTCATAATGTAACTTATATATGTTGCCAACGGACTTCGGATTTAATTTTTCAGGGGTATCTCTTTGTGAAATATCACATTTGCTTTGACTTACAAATCATAAAATATATTCAACTGTATTACTTTCTTCTATATGTAATATAGAGAAAGTATTGGATTCGCGAAAATTTTCGACCTCCGTTTTTTGACGGATCTACACGTTTTGGGATGTCCTGAACACGAATTGATAGTTTTTAAAAAATGTCTGTCTGTCTGTCTGTCTGTGTGTCTGTCTGTCTGTCTGTCTGTCTGTCTGTCTGTCTGTCTGTATCATTTTTTTGTGGACGCTGTATCTCACGAACCAATGAATGAAATTTAACCAAACTTGGTATTTAGTTGCACCCTGACATGAACTGGTGCCCATTAGATTTGGGGATCAATAGCTCAACAGGTGGCGTTGTGATCGCATTTTATGCAAATTTTTAACATGGCAGCATAGGACAAAATTCCGTATAAATGAGCATAAAGAGAGTTAATTTAAACTTGTGATTGTAAAATTAATATAAATTATTGATAATAGTAGTAGTTAACTAGGAAAAAAAAATTGTGCATGGGGGGGCATCGGTTCCCCCCCTGGGGGGTAAGTACCCCCCCGGGAGGGTTAAATTTTGAAGATGGGTATCATTCGAAAGATCTCGTCAATACCTTTAAAACGAATGGTTGAACCATAAATCTGTGATAATTTAAAACAAAGTTATCGAATTTTTTTTTTTTTTTTTTTTTTTTTTTAACGAAATTTTACCAAACTTGGTATTTAGTTGGTCCCCGACATAAACTGGTGCTGATTATATTTGGGGATGAATAGCTCAACAGGAGGCGCTGTGATAGCATTTTATCTAAATTTTTAACATGGCAGAATAGGACAAAAATTCGTATAAATGTGCATAATAAGAGTTATTTTACACTTGTGATTGTAAAATTAATATGAATTATTGATAATAGTAGTACGTAACTAGGAAAAAAATTTTGTGCATGGGGGGCATCGCTTCCCCCCCTGGGGGGGAAGTACCCCCCCCGTGGGGGGTAAATTTTGAAGATGGATATCATTCGAAAGATCTCGTCAATACCTTTAAAACGAATGGTTGAACTATAAATCTGTGATAATTTAAAACAAAGTTATCGATTTTTTTTACTTTTAACCAAAAAAAAAAAAAAAAAGAAAAAAATTCGCATTTTTTTTTTTTTTTTTTTTTAATATTGTTACTGATTGAATATGTATAGGAAAATATAGAAGAAAGTCTTGTGGTGGCCACAACATACTAGTTTTTAATTTATACTCAATTAATACAGAAATTGTGTTTATTAAAAAAAAAAAGAAAAAAAAAAAAAAAAAAAGGCACGCTGAACGTTGCATTTAAATATTTACTTTTTACTTTTTATTTTATTTTATGAGATATATTATGCCTTAAAAAGAGAGAATAGCGTAAAAATGGAACTTTTAATGTTATGTTAATATTAATTCACAAAAATAGATTTAAATGGGATCAATAATTATTTAATTTAAATTTATTCAAAAATATATAGATATTTTTCAACGAATTTAGCTTTTTTTCTTTCTTTTTTTTTTTTTTTTTTTTTTTTTTTACGAAATGTCACTAGGGTCATTTTTGACCCCATTGGTAGTAAGTGAGATAAATGGGAAAAAACACCAAAAAACTTCTTATATATTTATGTTACTGTTAATTATCATAAAGATTACGACTAAATGAACAATGTCAGTAGGAGGGTTGAGAAAAAAAAAGAAAAAGAAATATTCAATGAAGTAAAAATAAACAAAAATAAATATAATTAACAGCAATAGTAAAACTAGATTATTATTTAAATTGACGTATTCTCTCTCTCTCTCTCTTTTTTTTTTTAATAAAGAAGGGAAATGCTAAAGAAAATACAGAAAATATCATAAACATACTACAACATACATTGTGCTATTTCCTTAAGCATACCAGATAATGAAAGTTAATTTTACAGCCAGACAATTAATTGTAAGAAATCCCGAAGTCCGTGACTATGGTATTTTATAACTTGTATTTTAAAAAAGGTCTTACAGTCTTATTTACAAAGTCATATATTTTTGTTTTTGTATTGTAAATGGTTTATAAACTGACCTGTTATAAACCCCTATTTTGTATTAATCTCTGTTTCAATTAATTGGAAACTAAATCTGCACATCATTCTCTATATATTTTAAATAGGTAATTGCGTTTTTGCTTGACATAAATAACAAACAATAAATATGTGAAAAGAAATAAAGTTGTACTTTGTAGTTGATTTAAAATTTATATTTTTGATTTAAAATTTCCTTAAAAATAAAAAGAAAAGAAAAATTTCAAATATTTAATATACTGTATAATTTAAATTTTATAATAAAAAAAAAGTGGTAACGCTGAAACAAAATATCATATTAAAAGTTTTAGGATCAATTTTGAATGGATAATATTGCATTATTAAAGTTTTATGTTAATCCATATTATGACACATCCTAAAAAATGTTGCATTCATTATTATTATTATTATTACTCTTTTGTTACTTAAAATAGCTTAAATTTCCTAATGCAAAGAAAAATTATTTAATTCATTTCGAAAATACTTAAAATTCAGTCTGTGGTTTTTACAAAAATTATTACGAAAAGAAGTAAAGATATATTTTATTGCTGACATATTTATTTACTACTTACGGAACACTATAGTGAGGAATGTATTGTAATCATGTCAAAAATCCGAATTTGAAATTTTGATGTTTCTGTACGTTTCTAGGTCCCCTGAGTCCGTTTTCACTATTTTTACGATGATGTATGTATGTATGTGTGTATGTATGTGTATGTGTATGTCTGTGAGCTAACACGCTAGCGTCTAAACGCTTTGTTCTAATAAGCTGAAAGTTGGTACGTATATTGTAAGTCACCATAGTGCGAACCCTATTCATTTAGGTGAATTTAACACTTACAGTTTTTTTACAGGAGCACGAAGAAAAAGTCTTTATCATCATGGCCTATGGGGCCAAATTTTTAAAAATGTGATAGCGTCTAAACGCCTTATTAATATGAGCAAAAACTTTTACACGTGTTATAGGTCACAGTTGCACCAACTGTATAGATTTTGGTGAATTTATCACTTACAGTTTTTTTACAGGAACATAAAGAAAAATTCATTATCATTATGGCCTACGGGACCAAATTTTTAAAAGTGCGATAGCATCTAAACGCTTCATTCAATTGAGCTGAAAATTTATATGAGTATTATAAATCACTGTTGCACTAACTATAAGCATTTTAGTGAATCTAGCATTTATAGGTTTTTACAGGGACACAACGAAAAATTATTTTTCATTATGATCTATGGGATCAAAGTTCAGTAGCGTTAAATAAAACATCGTGTAATATATAGAGAAAAATACTCAAACACTCTATTATGGTTTTCTTTCTTTTGCTTGTTTAACAACTCCCCTTTCTTTACTTTACCTACAAAACTGTTAATTACTCAATGTTCGGAAAGTTGAGTGGAGTCACTCCAGATTATTATTATTATTATTTTTTATTTATTTAATTTAATTTAAAAGTTGACGTACTATTATATTATGACGAAATATATAGTTAACAAAAAGCTTTTTCTACCTGTTTATTATGGAGGGAAATAGGATTATTCCAGACTGAAAAACAAATTTCATAACCTTCTCTATATGATAATTCAGAAATAAATAAATATATAAATACATAAATAAATTAACAAATAAAAATAGAGAGAAATGGTTTTTATAAAATGTATTGATGTATAAACTTCTTGATATTTTAATTACATCATATAAACTACACGCTAGTAGTTTTGTAATTTTTTAACCTATATATATATATTACATACAACACAAAATATTTGATTTAGTTGTTTCTTAAATGTCATTTCTATTGTTCAAAATGAAAATTCGCGTTCCTAACTGTAAACTGTAAGATATAAACTAAACCTTCTTAAATAAGTTGACTTTAAATAAACTTTATTATTTCTGTTAAACGATTTTACATGGTTTGTAACACGTTAAAGTTAAATTAACTAATGACATGCGTGACGAGCGGATTATTTGAATAGTTACGTTGAAGTACTTCGTGCTCAAGGCTGTTTCACTCTTCTCATAAATATTGGGACATAGCACACTCTCTGCAATTTCAATGTTTAACTTAGTTCTACACGAAAGTCAAACATGAAAATTGTTTAACCTTTTCATATATTAGACGCCTGATTTCAATTTACTTTAAAATATTTTGAGAGTGAGTTCATAGCTGAATGAAAATATTTATACAGTGTTTTATAAACGAATCGAGATAATACAGAAACAATGTATAGCACTTATTTAATGTTAATTAAAATACACTTTAATTCTCGTTATGTAGATTGTTTTGATTGGGTTCTAGTTATATTATGTTTAATATTAAGACGTTTAACATTAACGTTATAAACACTGCATAAAAAATCTGTATTTTTTAAAGTATTCTTATTTAGATGAGACTTTGTGAAATACAATCATATTATTTACTGTTAAGTACGGGCGGGGGAGGGGATGTATAAATGATATATATATATATATTTTTTTTTTCTTTTCAGATTTTATGAAACAAGTATATATTAAGTGAAAATAACGATTATTTATGTTTCCGTTCATCTTTAGTTAATAAACACAGTTCTTTCTGCATTATGCAGACAAACCGAGAATTCATTAATTCCGAATAAGATAATTTAAAGATATTATTATATGATAGTTTCGCAAATTTATTATAAAGTAGTATAAAAAAAAAAAATTAAATCAGACAAATTTTGATCTTAAGTCTTTAAATTTATATTTGCTTTATAGTGTTATTTAAAAATTTATTGAATCATTAACACTAGTAATATGTTTTTGAAACAGTATTGCTATTAATAATATTATTATTACTAATTAAATAATTAAGAATTTATTTTTACATTAATTAAATTAATATGAAAACAGATAAATATCCTTTTTATAAATAAATAAATAAACAATAAAAAAAATTCAGTTTTTTTTTGTAATTTCTGTCCTTAATTAATTAATCAAAATCTAACAAAAATCCACACTTTTCTTCTTTTTTTTTTTGAATTTTTGCTTATTTATATATTTATTCATTATTTATGCTAAAATACACTACCAAATCTTTTCTTTACAAAGCTAGTCCTCACAGTAAATGTACACACACACACACACACACGCACACACACACACACACACACACACACACACACACACACACATATATATATATATATATATATATATATATATATACGAAGGGAATTCAAAAAGTAAAGGCTCATTTGAGTAAAACTGTATGTATTCTAATGATAGAAAACTTAAACGGGAGAGCAGGGATTGTCTGATCATTTGCAGGGATCATTTGCATCAGGGATCATTTGCATCAGGGATCATTTGCAGGGATACCAGCGACATGTTGTCTCGAAGTGTTGCCAACTACACTCACTTAGCGCTTGTTACTAGCACTGCTGCCAACCCCTGAAAACAGAAATTGCAAATGTGCCTTTACTTTTTGAATTCGTATGTAAGTGTCACTGAAACGAAAATAGCATTTTCGTGATTGCGCCATCGTTTTAAGGGAGTCAACGTTTTATACTAGACGAGACGTATTAATCCTCGACGATATATTGAACGCTTCATCTCGCCCGTTCCCGCTTTTCGATGTCTTTTCCTAGTAAACTGTGTCATTTTATCCCTTCCAGTCTTAGCCTTTTTTTTTTTTTTTTTTTTTTTTTTTTATCACTTGACGTTGTTAGCTTTTTTGTTTTCGTCAAATGCTTTTTTCTATGGAGATTCGACTCTTTTTTCCCATGTTTCTATGGGTTTTAAGCTTTTTTCCCCCTTTCTCGACATCCTGAAGTGCGAGCCGTATTGACCCTTGACAATACGAATTATGCCCCAACCCACCCTTCCGCTCGATCTATGTCTTTTTCTGGTCAATTTTGTCCTTTTATTTCTTCCGATGTCAGCCTTTTTTTTTTTTTTTTTTTTTTTTTTTTCACATTTAAAATTGTAAGTTATTTTGGTTTTCACCCTATGCTTTTTCTATGGAATTTTGACTTTTTTTTTTCGTGTTTCTACGGGTTATTAGCTTTTTTTCCTTTGTTTTATACATTCTTATATATATATATATATATATTATATATGTGTGTGTGCGTGTGCATAAGGTTCATTGAAACGAAAGTGACATTACCTTTATTGCGCCATTGTTTTAAGGCGCAGGCTACATTTAATAATGAGAAAATAAAGAAAATTTCGATCAACTTTCAGAATATTTAAACAAAAAAATATTCATTCTAGAAATATATATATATATATATATTGTGTATGAGTGTTAACTAGTGTGACATTACTAAATTACTTACAAATATTATTTTGGTTTATTGAAAGTAGTTAAAGGTGGACTAAAATGATCCCCTTAAAGGAAGAACTTGTGTAAAACAGTATTAATTAAAACTTTGGCCCTTCCTTTTGACTGTGTGTTTTGCACTATGCTTTGCATTATAAACATACTTACTTTAATTATATTTTAAACTTAAAGTGAGTAATGAGAAAAACAGATTTTTAAAGAAGGATCCAAAGAATCATTTTACACTCACCAAAGGGCAAGATGATCCTTCATTTAAAATATATACGTAAATTGCATTTTATCTTCAAAACAAAGTAAGTGTGACAATATATAATGAAATAAAATAAGTTTTACAATCAAATAGCGTACATAAGTTATATTATGAAATTAAAATAATAAGTAAAAAGGGAAAAGAAAAGAACCGAAAATCATGCAGTATTCATTGATTATTAATACTTTCCTAAAAAATTGTTGTATCGCATTTCTTTCAATGTTCTTTCCCTACGTTATCATGCAACGGATAGACAGTAGTTCTGAAATGCATACATATAGACTAATTAATATACAAATCCTACTTAAACAATATTATGAAGTGTTAAAAATGCCTAACACAAAAGAAAACGCAGCACTTAGATTTTAATTGTAGACCTTAATATGTCTCAATATATTTGTGTTGACCTGTAAATCTGAAGGTTAACAAAATGATATTCTTAACAAAATATTAATTTAGAATATTAACAATAAATGTGAATTTAAAAAAAAAATTACAGGAGAAAGTTATTTAAATGTAATTTATAAAAATGTCTGTCTTAAAAGGAAATGCACTGCCATTCGTCTGGGTGTCCCTGTACACAAACTAGTTGCACAGAACCTATTAATACCATTTAAATTGGGAACATTCCATAGTGAATTTAAATAATATATATATATATATATATATAAATATGTTTTTAAAAAATTCTTCAGGACCTCAAGACAAATTAAAATTTCAACTTCGGTTAATACGATTACTGATTTCTGGGTTTTCAAGTCGTAAACTCAGAGAACGACCTGTAAGTTTGCTGAGCAGCAAGAAAACTGTTCCAGATGACGTTAGAGAATTTTAGTATTTGAAAATTATATTTTATAAATTTAATGTAATGCGAAATAAAAAGAAGTACAAAACATAAGATGTCTTGCTTTTGAATAGCTCCCAACGGGAAATGGGAAACATACATGGCAAAAAAAAAAAAAAAAGTCTTAAAAAATCAAATTAATTTTAGGTACTGAGCTGAATGAATTTATTTTTATAAATCAATCTCAATTCCCAAAATACTTTAACATGACATTACTAGACAAAAACGGCCCCATAAAGGTTTAACTGTTATTTTTTAACTTTTCTTCTGATTTAGCTTAATGATTTGACCATAATTTTGCTGTTTCTACATGAAAAGAAGAACAAAATATCTTTATCGCCAAGCGACGGTCTTTAGATAGCACGTGAGGATTGCGGTTAAGGGAATTGTAGGTCGCCGCAGGTTAGCGGTGGAAAAGAGAATCGTAGATTAGCGTAGGTTGCGTAGAGTAAGGAATATGAAGGGCCTTTGGAGATTTGGAAAGTAAAGCGATTGGAAGTGGTTGGTTTCGGTGAGAATAAATAGCGGAGTGTTTTGCTAGTAGTGGTTTCTTGTGTTGCATGGAGCAGTAAGCTTGGCGATAGTTCTGCTGATAGTAGTTTTAGGAGTTGATGTTAATTTGAGTTCCGAGTGAGTATAAGCTGTGAAGGGATTGTAATCATCTCTTCACAGTAGGAATCTAGTAGTGACGAGTCATCTTGGTGAGAGCAGCCACAAGTTCCGTTATCTTAGAAATTCTCAAGGGAGAGAGCCAATCTTTATATTCTCTTAATTTATTTACTTGATCTTTAACTGAGTTTCTCATTAGTAAAAGGTATTTCCCTTAAATTACAAGTTGTAATAAAATTTGATATTTATTTACATTTAAGTCTTGTGCTCTTATATTACCTATTTACTTATCTAATTAGTTAAATAAAATAGAGTCTGCAACCACACATACTTCACAAGCTATACATTTAAACTATGCATTTTAACTTTTTTTTTTTTATTTTATTATTTTTATTTTATTCATTTATTTATTTATTTTATATTTACTGGAAATGGTGGATAAAATTTATTTTTCTGAACACGCTGTTACAATTGTAACGTCCATTTTCTGCTAAATCGCCGTTCATTCGCTATTTTATTTAATCTTCCAAACCAAGGTTACACATTTTTTTTTTTTTAATTCAATTACATTTTTGTAGGAATAACGTTAGTTTTGTGAACACTTTTCAACAACAAAGTTAACTTCCTAATAACGACATCTGAGTCCGAAAAACAATGTCCAAGAAATTTATAGGAAAAAAAAAGAAAGAAAGGAAAGAAAGAAACAGTGGCAGATATGTTCAAAAACAAATTATAAGAAAATTTGCTATCACGTATGCTATTAATAATATTATTGTTTGAAATTAATTTATTTTAGAATTATTTAAGAATGTGACAATGGTAATTTAGTGTATATTTAAGCATTACGGTTATTGAAGTAATATTTAATATTTTTAATTATTATTATCGTTTTTTAATATAGCATTGTCTAATAAAAATAATATTACTAAAACTTGTTAATTGCCGTAAACATATATTACATCTTTAGAATCTTATCTTTTTGTGAAATCTAAACGTGGATTATGTAAACGTAAATGCTGTTTTATAATAATAATGTGACTATTTTTATTAAATCATAGTTATAAGCATGTATTAAATACTGGAATAAAATAAAACATTTTATTTATTTTTTTAATTGTAATTTCGAAGCAATTTATAACATATAATTACATTTGTATTTATTCCGATTTCATTATGGCATATATTTTTAATGCTTTACAACAGTATTAAAAAGATTTTTTTTTAAAGAAAAAGCTTGTATGTTAATACTTAAACACACATGACTATTTATAATTTAACAATGAATATATAAGTGTTAAATTTTAATACAAGCTTCAATATATCCTGACTTTCTATATTTACCGTTAGTAAAACTGGAAATATTCTATATCTATATCACGAAATGCATGTTATCTTAGAAATATCTATATATATATATATATATATATATTTAGTATGATTAATTTTGCCATACCTAACAATTACACGATGTTTCGATCAAACATTAAAACAAGTATTATAAGTTTCTAATTTTTGTTACTGGAACAGATCAGTATTACTTGAATAATATATATATATATATATATATATATATATATATATACATATGTATATTTTTTTTTCCTTGTAAAACTGCTGAACGAATTCGCTTGAGAATATTCTACGTCATTTGTTGGGTGTATCATATCAGTTGTCCGACTCAAGACTTAAAGAAAATACAAGAAATTGGATGTCTCTTATCAATACATAATAATGAAAAAAGTAAACATAAGTATATTGCTTATCATTTAGAAATAAAAAAATTGAATTTATTATAACTACGATATAAAAATGAACAACTATTTTATTAATTTTAAACATAGTTTTGTACATAATGCATAAGGTATGATTCTTGTATAAAATATGTGTTCGCCTAAAAAAAAAAGAGGTTTCATCTTCTTTTGATTATTAGTAAGGAATTAATCTACCAGTTCCTTATAACAGACTTCCATTTGGAATCTTTCTAAAAATCAATTGTAGTAATATATATATATATATATATATATATATATATATATATATATATGATTGATTTATTTATTTATTTATTTATTTATTTAATCATCAGCATAGATATATTTTTTTAATTGATGATTGTTTTCAGCATTCTATAGTCGTCTAACAGAAAATAATACCTATTGCCTAATAAGCAACTTTCATTATGTGTGTGATGAAAATTAATGAAAGTGAGGGAAAACAAATTGGCGAAAATGCACAAAAATAATACATTTTACTAAATATTTAAACAAGAAAATAAATCCCTCTTTTTGCTCAATAAAATTCATAAACACATTGATTAAAATATATTATAACATATATTATTTATAATACTAATTCACTTCCACACAAAAATCAATAATTGTATTTATTACGTTATTCCATTTCAGCTTTCGCCCACTCAGTACACTTTTTGCTCTGAATTCGACTTTTAATCTTTCAATTTAAAATTTATTGACATTAGTTTACAGTAAAATCCACCGATCATGAAACTGATGTCAACTATATTTGTATTTAAATTGCTTGAGAAAAAAGAAACGTACTTCCTTTTATCTGCTGAAAGATATAAAAAGTCGATTTCTGTTTATCTAACACATTTACGGTTTTTATAAGATTATATTATTTTTATTTAGGAACTATAACATTATTTAAAATATAAATCAATTGATATAAACTAATGAGCTATAAATAGATGATAAAATGAAAATTAATGATTAAAATAGTAATTTAGAATTATTAAGTAGTTAAAATAATTAAACATGAAATTAGGTGATAAATTATTCAATAATAAATATTTATTAATTTCGATTATGTTTTTATTTTATGAATATATTTGAACTGTTATTGTTTATAGTGTATGTGAAAATGTAATCTTTACATTTTCAGATGTTTATATTAAATGCATATATTAAAACGCAAACATTAAACTTTAAGTACGTATTTAACGTATTAATTATAAGAGATGAAAATTGACACTAATTTCTTTCGAAAGATATGATTAATGCAAGACGACAAATGATATATATATATATTATGATTTCAAGAAAGTATTTAAAAATACGAGTATTTTTTATGTGCCTTTTCATTTTATACACGTGATCGTATGTATTAAAAAGTCCCACAGATGAAAGTTGTTAAATCTGAATATTTCTTAAAAAATAAATAAAACTATAGACACGATAATTTGTATAAATGTAGAATCTTTAGACTTTCGACTACATGTTTTTCATTCTAAGAGGCAAAAAAAAAAAAAAAAAAAAAAACATTAGAGTAGCAGAAATACGTTTTGAATTGATTACTTGAAGATAGAAATTTTATACTGTTGAACATATACGCAAATTAGAAAAGGATGTTATCTATGAAAGTTCTAATTATTCTTTTAATTTATTTATGATCTAACTTTTTTCTTCTCTTGTGTGTGTGTGATTTTCGTCAGTTCTCATTTGACAAAGACTTTTTTTTTTTTTTTTTTTTTTTTTTTTTTTAAAGGTAAAACACACACACACACAAAAAAAAAGTATGTTTATTACAATATTCTCCTTGTATAACAAAGAAGTATTAGATTCGGAAAAAGTTTCCCATTTATGGCTTTTGATGAATTTAAATTTTTTGAGATTCCTTGTATACGAATTATATATTCATAGAAATTATATGTCTTTTTGGGTTAGTAAAACTGTATTAACGTTCAACTTCATGTACGAAAGGACATAATTTAACCAAATGATTCTGTTCTATGCACAAAACTTGGCATGTAAGATATATATTAGTAAAATTATGCTACTTCACATTGAATGCATATACAATGGCAGGGTGAGCTGCTATTTGCATTATTTTCGTTTTACACGAAAGATATATATCAGTTTCTAAGATAGATAAACACACCAAATCCTGTGTGTGATATATATTATGAAAATTATTCCTATTGAAATTTGGTGTACAGAGGGTGAAAAGTGACGACGGTATTACTTTCTGTGTCTTCTCAAATGACTACATATCAGTATCTATCGATGGAAATTGCAGATAATTGCAAATTTAAATGTTAATCGTCAGAAGATAGATTGACTATGACTTTTTTTCTAAATTTTTAACATGACAATATAGTACAAATTTTCGTATAGAAGTACATAACGAGTGCTATTTTTAACGTGTGGTTATAAAATTAATATGAATTTTTGATAATAATAGTTGTAAACTAGAAAAAAAGTTTGTGTAAGTTGGAACATCGCTTCACCCCTGGTGGTTGTAAATTTTCAATATGGGTACCTTTCAAAAGAACTTATCAGTGCTTTTAAAACGAATGGTTGAAACATAGATCTGTGTTAATTTAAAACAAAAAATTCGATTTTTTTTTTTTTTTTAATCTTTAGCGGAAAAAAAAAAAAAAAAAAAAAAAAAAAAAATCGCATTTTTACTCCTACTCGTACTAGTAAATCATTGATTATCTTTCAGTATTTAGTGTTATAATTCGGCTCTTTAAAAACTGTCTGCATTCGTCATGGAAAATAATTTAAATAAATAAAAATTTAATAAATGATTGGTACTGCTTAAATTTGTGTAAAATTAAATAGAAGAAAGACTAGTGCTGGCCATAACGTACTATATATGTATATATATATATATGAATTTATTCGTTTATTGATGTTCTAAGCACATGAATCGCTCCTTTTTAAACCGGCAGGACGGGCGCGGGGTGTTTTGACACCCCATGCCCGGAAATATTTATCTGCTGTGGTCGGGACCTTCAGTACCTGCTTCCAAGGTCATCCTCCGCGCGGAGCGTATGAAAGCGGCAAATTCAGACTCTCTTTTATTCTTATATAACACTCAGAAATTGAAGATATATGTAAAATCTGCAAAAAATCTAAAGTTTCTGATTCATGTACACCCTAATTATTAGGAAAACTAATGTCTCAGTATTCTTATTCACAGTAATGTATCATTTTTATTATAATAAATATTGTAAAGAAAATAATTAAGTGCCACATGGGAAAAATTAAGTGTTTCGAACATGGAGGAAAAAATTGAGTTTTTTAAATTTATTTTTTATTACTTTTTAAAGTTAACAATCATTTAACATTTCAGTTATTTATTTTCACGAGAAATAGTGTAATTATGTTGAATTTCATTAACACATTGAATTCTAAAGATTTTTTTTTTCGTATTTATGTTATTTAAAGTGTTTGGGGTTCGCTGACACTCAAAGCCTGTCCTCTCGTTACGTTTCACGGCGCCCGTTCTGCCGGGTTGAAGAATGACAGTCTATGATTGGTGACTTACAATATACGTACCAAATTTCAGCTCATTCGAACAAAGCGTTTATGCGGTATCGTGTTTTCTCACACACATAAACATGCATTCATTATTGTAAAAATAGTAAAAATAAACTTAGGGGGCTTTAAAACGTATTAAAATACAAATATCTCGAAGTCGAGTTTTTGACATGGTTACAATACTTTCCTCCCTTGTGTATAATCATAAAGTAAAAATGACAAATTCTTTGTGTTTTCTTTATCGAACTTGTATTTTAATGGATACTTAACCGGACTGTTACACTTGGTGCATAGATGATGTTAAACAGATATATGTTAAATTCCAAAAATTCTCTCATATATATGTATATATATATCAGTACAAAAAACCCTTAACGGCTTAAAAGTTTGTGACGCCGCTACTTTGTGGCTATAAGAATTTGAAATATGAGTCTTAAAAATAATGATATTAAATTTTAAGTGACGCTTTGCAATTAGTTAAAATATACATAGATTTTCTTATTTAATCATTCACTTTTATCTTTTATTTATATTTATAATGCAAACGTAATATTTTTAACTTCAAGATCAGACAGATATTTAAAATACACTCACTGATGCTTTTTCATTCGCATTTCAAATTCAAAATAACAGTTTTAAAAGGAATGATATAAAAATTCCAGTGGCACCTCGGTGTTATTTTAAAAGATTTGTTTTTAGATTCCATTAAAATTACTTTTGTTTTGCTAATAAAATATATTTACACATTTAAACAGTGCTTTTAATTTTCAAATATACTGTCAAATAATTATACTTTCACTGAGTTAGCATTTTAAAGTAAAATTATTTATTTCAATAAATTGATTTATCTTTTGCATCACGCTATCCAAAACATAGTATCATAGTGTCCAACTAAGTGAAAATTTGCTCAAAGAGGTAGTGTGACGTAAAGAAAACATTTACACAAATTTTACTTGCAGTTTTGGATAGCGTGACGCAAAGGATAAATCAATTTATTGAAATAAATAATTTTACTTTATAATGCTAACTCAGTGAAAGTATAATTATTTGACAGTATATTTGAAAATTAAAAGCACTGTTTAAATGTGTAAATATATTTTATTAGCAAAACAAAAGTAATTTTAATGGAATCTAAAAACAAATCTTTTAAAATAACACCGAGGCGCCACTGGAATTTTTATATCATTCCTTTTAAAACTGTTATTTTGAATTTGAAATACGAATGAAAAAGCATCAGTGAGTGTATTTTAAATATCTGTCTGATCTTGAAGTTAAAAATATTACGTTTGCATTATAAATATAAATAAAAGATAAAAGTGAATGATCAAATAAGAAAATCTATGTATATTTTAACTAATTGCAAAGCGTCACTTAAATTTTAATATCATTATTTTTAAGACTCATATTTCAAATTCTTATAGCCACAAAGTAGCGGCGTCACAAACTTTTAAGCCGTTAAGGGTTTTTTGTACTGATATCATTACTTTTTAGTGGTTATTGATCAAAAAATTAAAACAAGTCCTTCTGGTTCCTAGGAAGGGTAAACTAATTTATCTTTTCGTATGAAGTTGTCACCATTTTTTTTCAAAATGGCAGCTACAATTTATTAATGGACTTAGTGGATTTATAAATGAAGGCTATTTATATATGGAGTTTTAAGCAAATCGGTTCATAAAACCTTTCTAATGTAAATTTGAAATTTTCAGTGTGTTGGCACAGGGAAACAAGAGGGTGGATAAAGTTGGCAAATGAACATATCAAATACATCTCTGAGATAAATCCACACTACAAATTTAGTGTGAATTAATTCAGTATTTCAAACGTTATCATACTCACAAATTTTCATGTAGTCGGCCACTTGGAAACAAAATGGAGAAGCTTCGCACTAGAAAAATTTATTGACTGGGATTCTCAAACTCTTAAAAAAAAAAAAAAAGTAAGTGAAAATTTTCAAATTTAAGTTAGAATTACGTAATTTACATTTTGCAAGTTTCTTTTTAGAGAATTACAAATTAAACAATTAAAAAAATATATCAAGTAAATATTAAAAATGGAATTTTATATATTTTCTTTCCCCTTTTGAGGCTAAGTATACTGCTCCAATATTCACAATTTAAGTTTTCATCAAAAGTGCAGGTAAAAATTACTTCCTATATATTTTCATATAAAACGTTTGGGGGGAAAAATAGACAAAATATAAATTAAGCTTTAAATTTCTATAATTTTAAAAATAAGATAAAATCACCTGGAGAAAAATTTTATGGAAAATATAAGTTAAGTTAAAAAAAAAAATGAAATTTCTGCGTAAAAGTACTATTTCATAAATATATTTAAAACTGCAATAAACAAAAAACGCTCCTTTAATTTTAAATAATTATTTCTACATATTTCGAAGCTATTAAAAGTTTTTTTTCTTTCTTTCTTTCTTTCTTTTTCTTTTTTTTTTTTTTTTTTTTTTTTTAAGAAAAATAAATTAAATGTAGTGGCGCCATCTAGTAGTTTTTTTTAAATCATATACATACAGATTTAACTTTTTTTTCATAAAAAAAAAAAAAAAAAAAAAAACTTGTTTAGAAACAGGTAGAAATAGTTATTTAAAATTAAAGGAGGATTTTTTGTTTACTGTAATTGTAAATTATGAAATAGAATTTTTCATGCACAAGTTAATTAATTAAAAAAAGAAAAGAAAGAATAATTTTTTTTTAATAAATTATTATGGGTTTCAAAGTAAAGATGTTATTTATTTATTTTGACGTAATTTTTAATAATTGCTATTAGACACATTTTTCATGAATTTTACTGAAATTCATAAAAAATGAATTTTATTAAAACACTGTTTAAAAACTGTTTATTAAAACACTGTTTTTTCTAATAAACAGTGCAAACGCTGTTTCATCCTCTAGTCATTGCTTTGAATAATAATAATAAAAAAAATTGATTATGTTAATATTTAAAATATGTATCATTTTAAAGTCTGAAAAATAAATAAATGAATAAACACTAACTGTATTTTCAAAAGAGATTTTTAATTTTTAAAAAGAAATATATATATATATATATATATAAAGAAAGGGCATGTTTACAAACAAACGCTCTTTTAATCAATCTTTTTCACCCACGAGTAGCAAAAGGACAATCTCTATTGGTGGAAATACCAATGTTTTGCCCTGAGTAGAGTGTTTTGCCCTGAGCGTGACCTCAGCTGCGCTTTCCTCATATATATATATATATATATATATATATATATATATATATATATATATATATATATATGTATTTACGAAAGATTATGTTTTAAATAAAAACGATAGATGGCGCCAAAACTGTATTTGCTGTTTTTTTCCATTCCCGGAGCGTAAGGATACATGAATAGGAATCGCAAATCATTGAGTTATTATAAAATCGATTTTCATGAATGATTAAAAAAATTTTCGCTTTAAAAAATTGTAAATTCATCATTATTATGATAAAATGGAATATCTAAAATTACAAAATACTTCCTTATTTAAAATATTACCTAAATATTTCTTTGACTAAATATGAAATTTTGAAATCAAAACTATTTTTTTCATAACAGAAGAGAAAATATATTTAAGTGAATTTGACTTAGTATATATACAATAAATATTTTAAACATGTAATAAAGTTCTTTTGCGTTAAAAAAAAATTCTAAATAATTCATTGGCTGCATTCAAGTCGGTCAACAAACCAACCCACATACCTTACAAGTAAGAACCGAATAACAGCGTTTTCACCCGAAGAAACATATGTAATTGGCGGAGTAATATAGTTCCATATTTAAAGCGATTTATATAAAAAACAAGAGTTTTCCTGAAAAAAACAAAAACGTTACTAGATTCAGAAAGATCCCATTAACAACATATATTAATTAAATTTAAATCGTTCGTGCGGATTTAGAGATATTTTTATTACATCCTTACATCGTTACACCACACATTTTCCCTTTTTCGCTTTAAATTGAGATCCAGATCTCAAAACATACTGCATGTAGAAATGTAAAATTTTCAGGATAGATTAAGACCGAAGATAAAAGACTATTTTGAAAAAATCAGAACAAAATATGGCTTATTTGCTGAGATATTAAGTGTCGGCTTTTACAAATCTCTTTGATGTCAGACTAGGCGTATATATGAGTTCGCAGCTTTCCGTCCGTTTGTCCTTCCGCTTGCGTCACTCGAAAAACTGTTGTTTTTCATGATACATACTTACCTTTTTAACTCTCTCAATTTCTTAATAAATACAACATTGTAAGAGGAAAAAAATACAATTATAACGGGTTCATAGCATCTACAAAATGTTGTCTAATAAACTTCTAAAAAGTTAGTTTGTGAATTTAATTTAATAATAAATTGTTAATTACATCTTTATACTCGAAATTCAAAGAAAAACATTATTAACTCAAAAAAGTGAACGGATGTGTTAATTGAAAATATACATTAAAAAAATCAATAAAAGAGCATTTTAATGAGATGTAAAGTAATTTAAAGTTACTAAATTAAATCAGGAAAAAAAATAATAATTTGAAATTAGGTTAATTGAATAAAGTAAATTATTATCTTATAAATGGTATATTATTTATTTTTTAATCGTACTGTATTTTTGTTAAATTAATATGAAGTATTTTATAACAAAATCCCATTATGCTTAACAGTAATAACGGAAATAGATTACAATTTACTCATTAATATTATAAAATTAATAAGAAATAATTAAATATTTAATAATGTGTTATATGTAAATGAAACAAAAGTTATTTAAATAGTATTACAATTTATTTAAGTTCCATTTTATGTTTTACATAGAAGTATTCTTAAAAAAAAGCAACAAATGTGGTATGGTAATATTAAAAGAATGAGCGATGGAAAGTTACCTAAAATCACTTTTAACTATAAAACAAATCACAAAAGGAAGCGAGGAGGACCAAGGAAAGCTGAATGAATGATATAAAAAAAGCGAAAAGATATTTTCGTCTGCAGGAGGAATGGACCCTGAACCGCATGCTGTGGAGGAGACTTCTTGTGGATTCTGTTGGAAGGCGACACTTGATGCCATGAACCGAGTTTATATATATATATATACACTCTATAAAAAAAAGACGCAATTTTAATGATTCAATCAAGAGAAAGGGCCTCACAAATTAACAAGTCAATGACGCGTAATCCCCTTCTGGCCCATTTGTACGCAGTTTTTCGGCTTGGTATTATTTGATAGAGGTGGCAGATGTGCTCCTGTGAAGTATCGTGCCAAATTATATCCAATTGGTGAGATACATTGGCAAACTCCCGTGCTGGTTGTAGAACCCTTTTCATTATGCTCCAAAAGACCTCGGTGGAAGAAAGATCCGGGGACTAAGCTCAACCCATTTCACTGAGTCGCCTATTAATGGTCTTTGAAGTCACTGAAGTACCAATTGTACGTAGGATCGACGATTACGATGAATTGGACCACTTTGCGATTGACTGGTTCTCACTTTCTGTCCTCTCTTTAGGCTAACCGCTTACTCCCTGACGCTGTGTTCAGCCATGGTTCACCCACTCCTTTCAATATAATCTAATAGCTGTACCGCTTCTATCCAATTGTCAAAAAATTCGCAGATTAGATCATCCGGCTTCTTTGCCCAGCTACACACCACACTCAAATGTTGGCATCTGCGCATTTTGTTTGTGCACCTATATACGAGCCATAGTTACTGTCTTTCTGAATAGACGGTACAAAATTCTCGAAGAATTTATGACGTGGAATCAAATTTTATCCTTTTTAATATTCTACCGATTGTGCAGTTAAGGTACACTGCAGCGTCATATGCTCATTCGATAGAAGCTAAATTTCACAATTATTCATTTTCCACCGAAACCTGTATGCATGTCATTTTTTGCCCATCTTGCATTACTCCTTCTTGGTGCTTTTTTTTCTTTCTTTCTTTCTTTATTATTATTATTATTATTATTATTTTGTGTGTCTTAGAGTATACATTTTTCGATCTTTATGTACCAATAGCAAACTAAAAAAACCCCACAAAATATTCTCATTAATTACTAAGATTATGCAATATGCATGTTTTACATTGCAGATATCTTTAAAAAAAATTAATAATATAATCAATATTTCATTTTTTTTTTTTTTTAATTAAAGTTTCATGTTCAAAATGGTAAAATTTTCAGTGTAAAACTTATAAAACCGTACCCGATAAGTTTTGCTGTATGTGTGACCTATTCATATTAAAATCAAAAGGTAGACATTTAACACAAGACGTAAAAAAAGCTTATTTTTTGTATTTTAGTTTTTAAATAACGAATTATAACAATTCAATCAATTATGGCATTTTCCATGTTTTTATGTTCTACTTAGTCTACAATATGTATATTATCTCCATATTAACAGTATTCCATACTAAATTAATAATACTGATAGTAATATTATATGCTTTCTAAAGACTTTTGTACATTGCTTCCAAAGCATAACAATAAAACTGTACGTGTTACAGATTTTTCACTATTATTTTTTAATTCTGCACTACAGAATTAGTTGAAAATAACTAATTTCATTTCTGTTACCCCCCCCCCCCTTTTTTTTTGTCGACTATTGTAATTGTCGCATTAGATACCATTAAAAGAAATGGAAACAAATTACTAGTACATGTAGTTTATAGTACCAATTTTTAATACCGTAAATATAATTTCTATTTATCTAAACATCTAAAATAAGATTTGGCCTGGTTTCAATATCTTGATTTAACAATACAAGATATTAAACTATTACTCATTGCATTACTCCTTCTTGCGTCTTTTTTTTTTTTTTTTTTTTTTGTCAAAATACACTTGATAGAAAAAAAAATGACGCTTCAAAAAGCAGTTAATCGAATGGGACGAAAATTGGTAAATGTGATGTACATCTGGAGAAAAACAAGTGATTACAGTTTCAGAAAATTTGGATGATTTAATCAAGAGAAAAGGCTTCACAAAGTAAAAAAGTCAATAACGCATTGGTCCTCTTCTGGTCCTTATGTAAGCGGTTATTCAGCTTGGCATTAATTGATAGAGTTGAAAGATGTGCTCCTGCAAGGTATCGTGCAAAATTCTGTCCAATTGCTGCGTTAGATTAGCAAAATCTCGAGGTGTTGGTAAGACCCTTTTCATGATGCTCCAAACGTTCTCATTCCGAGATAGACAATGCCATTTGCTGGCCAAAATAATGTTGAACAAACAAGAAAACAATCAGTGGAAACTACCTCTGTGCGCGGGATAGCATTATCATGTTGAAATGTACAATCAGGATTGCGTGATATGAAGGGTAACACAACGGGACGTAGAATGTAGTCGACGTACCGCTGTGCTGTATAGATGCCACGAATGACAACCAAAGTCAGAGTTCCCAACTTTTATAATTTATTCACGAGCCTTTTTTCATACCGGGAATTTTGAAAAATGATTTTCTTCTTATTTAATAGTCGTTAGATATTAAAGAGAAATAATCTACAAAATTTCTGGTGCGAAAAGAAAGCGGGGCTAAAAATGCTCGTGAATAAATTATAAAAGTAGGGAATGCCGACCAAAGGTGTTCTGCTATGAAATGAAATGACACCTCAGACCATCACTTCTGATTGTCGGGCCGTATTGCTGCCGACAGCTAGTTTGGATTCCCTCCTTTTTTCGGGGCGTCTTCAGACGCATGTTCGCTGGTCATCGAGGCTCATATCGGAATAAGATTCATTACTAAAGCTAATTCTTTTCCATCCAGAGACATTCTCATTCGAACAAACCTAATATCACTGCAAACGCGCTTGTATGTATACAAAGTTTAATAGCAATCCGCACAAGTGGCTCCTTGAGCTCAACCACATTTCTCTGAGCCACCTATAAATGGTCTTTGAAGTAACTGAAATACCAGTTGCACGTAGGATCGATGATATTGATGAATTTGGGGCTTTGAGTATCGTACTGAATATTTATCGATTCTCACGTTCTGTCCTCTCTCTAGGCCGACCGCTTCCTCCCTGACGCTGTGTTCGGACGTGGTTCACACATTCATCCCAATATCATCTCACAGAGTAATCGCTTCTTTCCAGTTGTCAAACAGTTCACAGATTAGACCAAAAGCCTTCGTCGAGCACAACTGCACATCTTTCTCAAATAATGACATCTGCGTATATTGTTTCCGTACCTGTATACGAGGCATAGTTACTGTTTATCTGAATGAACGAAATAAAATTGTCAAGAATTTATGACCTGGAATCAAAATTTATTCTTTTGAATACTCTGCCAATTGCGCAGTTAAGGTACGCTGCAGCGTCATATGCTCATTCGATAGAAGCTAAATTTCAAAATTTTGCCTCTTCTATCGAAACATGTGTGCATGTCAAATTTTGACCAATTTGCATTACTCGTTCTCAGAGCGTTTTTTTTTTTTTTTTTTTTTTTTTTTTTTTCTAGAGTGTACATTTTTTTATCTTTACGTACCAATGGCAAACTGAAAAAAAAACCCAAAATATTCTCATTAATTACTAAAATTATGTAATATGCATATTTTTTATTGCAGATATATTTAAAACATTTAATAATATAAACAGTATTTCAAAAACATTTTTTGTGTGTTTCATAATGCGGTACATAAAGGATAAAATAATTATACAAAATTCGTCATTCTATAAAAATGTACTATTTCCAAAATTTTTGTTAAGTGCATTCAAAACTACAAAACGCATCATGAGAATTAAATATAATTAAATTTAACTGTACGCAATTCGACGAATAATATATATATATATACATATATATATTAGCAAAACAATTTTATTTTATTAATTATATTATTATAAGATTAAAAATTTTTAGACAACTTTAATAATTATCACATTAGATACCATTAAAAGAAATGGAAACAAATTACTAGTACATGCGGTTTATAGTACCGTTTTTTATTACCATAAATTTAACTTTTATTTATTTAAACTTCTAAAATAAGATTTGGCATGATTTCAATATTTTGATTTATTAAACAATATAAGATATCAAAGTATATTATTACACTGCCTACACTGCCATAAATTCATTGTAGTTTTAAGTGTGAAAATTTCTCTAAAATATATGAAAAGTAGAACATAGAAAGTATAATAAAAATGTACATTTTTGTTATGTAAAGGAATTTATGTCTTTCAACTACAACTGTCGTTTGATAAATGATAAGAAATGCAACCGATAATTTATTTTAGTAAATGGATGTTTTCAACTTCATTCAGTTTATTTCTCGACATGCACTTTCACAAGAGATTGATTGGAGCCACAGTTATAAAAGGAGTGCAGAATTTCAAAGTTTCTTTTAATCAATTTCAAACCTGAATTTAACGAAAAATAGACTTGATATACGGGAAAAATTAAAACGGGGGGGGGGGGGGGGTTAATATTTAAACTTTAAAATAATAACAATAAAATAATCGAAAATACAAGATATATTAGTTAATTTTTTTTAAACCCACTTTAACTACGACATGTATACGGCATCAATAAAATTAAGTTCTAACAATCAATGTTTTAAAATGTATGACAAAAATTCCTCCTTTAAAAAATATTTGAAAAGTTATTAATTTAAATAAGACGTATTAAAAAAATTGAATGTTTAAAATGAAATTTAAAATTTTATAAATAACAAACCAAAAAACGCGTCTTTGTTCATATAGTCACTATTTTTGCTTTTGTGTCTTGACTATAATATCTTTATTTAATAGGTGCAAGGCAGTTGTTTCACGAGTTAAATACCACAAAAGCTAACTAAACTTCTTAAGGACTGCTTTAGTGATAATTTCTTAAAGGTGTGAGGTTTCTTAAAGGATAATTTCTTAAAGACCAGAGATATTTGATACCAACTGAAGAATCGGAAAACAACCATCACAGTGGTGTAAAAAGGAAATATTTGTTGAGTGAATGAATGGTGAATAAAAATTTTATGTTATTGAAGTTAAGTATAATTAAAAAAAAAAAAAATACGTTGTTTATGAAAGCTCTTCTTTCTTTCTTTCTTTCTTTTTTTTTTTTTTTTTTAAGGTATTTTTTCTTCTTTTCTTTTTTCTCTGATTTACGTCAGCTTTAATTTACAGTCATTTTTTAATATAAAGTATAATGCATTTTACTTAACTGTAAATTCCTATTTTTTTTTAAATGGATTTGTTATTTTCTTCTATGTACATAAGAAGAAAAATAAAGGATACGTGAAAATT
The DNA here is from genome assembly GCA_963930645.1 of Salticus scenicus. Classification (NCBI taxonomy): domain Eukaryota; kingdom Metazoa; phylum Arthropoda; class Arachnida; order Araneae; family Salticidae; genus Salticus; species Salticus scenicus. Next base: position 128,102,996 of record OZ005656.1, read on the forward strand.
TTCTATTTAAGATTTTCCGTGAGTTTACACGTTTTGAGAATTTATGGATTCGGTTCGACCATGTCAAACAAAAGGCTCTCTGTGTGTGTCAGAAAAATTTTAAGGTCGCTTTACCTCACAAACCGCTTAGCAGAATTTCCCCAAAACTGATTTTTGGTCGGATCTTGTCTTAAATTGTTGCTGATTAACTTTTGGTATAGATCATTGAAAACATGACACTTTTATGCTTCGATTAAATTCATTTATTCAAAAGCAACTCAAATCATACACTGTACCAAGCTTAGTGTTTAATACGTACATTATGAAAATCTCTGCTTATTCAAATTGGATGCACATCGACCGAAAAACTGTACTGCTATTCTATATTTGAATCCTATTTAAAGGAAATATGTAGCTCGGTTTCGGCAGCATATAAGCTCACAAAACTAGGTATTTGATATTGATGCTTTAAAGAAATACAAATTAAGAGCACATCGGCCGACTGGTAATGCTACTAATTTGCAGGTTTTTTTTTTTTTTTTTTTTTTTTTTTTTTTTTTTTTTTGGTGTGTGTGTGTGTGAGTGTGTGTTTACGAGAAAATTACATCTGAGTTTCTGTGTTATAAAAATGCACTAAACGTGGTATGTGACACATTATGGAAAATTATGCTTATTGAGTTTTAATTTAAATTGTTGTGTTTTCATATATATTGCCCGATAGATGGTGTTTTCATTCCTTTCTGCGATTTTTCAGGTGGCTATATTCGAAAATTTATTTAAAAATATTGTATGTGTCAAATGTTAATTGTGAGAAGTTTTGTTAATTAAAATTTTGTTCACGTTAACCGGTAGCTGATTTTCTTATATAAAATGATACAGATGAAAGCTTTGTGACTGCCATAACATACTAGTTATTTTCTCCATACATAAGAAAAATATAACAGTTTAATGAAAATTGTCTACTTCTTGTTTTCGTTAAATTTACCGGTTTGAGATGTCCTGAATAGTATTCACTCATTTTCAGTTTTATCTGTCTTTATGCGTGTATGATGATTTCGTAAAATATTGAATCTCACAAATCAATAGATTTAATTTAAGTAAGCTTGATATTTGTTAAATATTAACTTAAATCAATGCTTATTAGCTTTCGAGATATACAGAGGCTGTTCGCACATTTTTTAGACGATTTTGATGGAGTGTACTGAAGCAATTTCACTCATATTTCGAGTTTTATTTGTCCAGTTTGATAGCCCTTGTTCTTAACTAACATTCTACATCATAATTTCTGTGATAATAATGCTTTTTATAATATCGGAAGAGGTATATTTTTCTACTCCTCTTGAACGGCTTTCCAGAGTCCACAAAGCGTTGTAGGTCGGTGTTTGGATAATGTTGATTTTAAGAGTCGAAAAACACAAAAATCCAACAGTGATACATCAGAAGATTTAGCAGGAATGTCAGTGAAGGGTATGGTTTTAATTCCCGTTTTTTGTTCCATTTTTTCCTAGAAAAGCAATTGCGGATTGTGATGTGTGGCTGCTTGTTTTGTCTTGATACAGTTCAACGGATTGATAGCATTGTGGATAAAGATCTGGATTTTCATTTTTAAAAATTGGAATTAAAATATGCTTGAGATTATTTAGAGTTGATTTTGACATTTTTGTCACATATTTTGCTTTTATCTTGCGCTTGTATGAAAAACCAGTGGCAATCATAAATCCCTTATAAAAAAAAACTCTCTTTTGATGCTTTGAGCCATGTAGCAAATTTTTTTTTCCACTTTTGTGATAATAAATTGACCTTTTTTTATTGCAACCACTTAAATAGACCCAAGATACATCTGTTGTTGCAACATTTTTCCATTTTTCTCCTGATAAATGCTTTTCATAAAGATTTCACTAAAAACTATCTTTGGAAAGAGCGGAAACCTATTCTTCCATTCACTACCATTTTAAAAGGGCATTTTTGCATCTAAACAAAAATTCTAAATATCAGAAGATAAAAAAAACTTCCAAAAATATAACTGTTGTGAAAATAAAATTCTCCATGCAAACGATTTTTTCTTACTGCGAAATAAAATAGTCTAAAAAATGTGCGAAGAGCCTCTGCATATACCCGAAAATTTAAAAAAGCATTGTGTCCTATGAAAGGCATTTCTATAAACCATATTTTAATACCGTATATCGTCTTATAGGTGAATCTGTTAAATGCGATTGGCCCAATTTAAAGAAAGATTAAATTTCAGCATCTGTAGGATACAAACGTCCCAAATTACTAATTAAAAAAGAAGTTGATGAAAATAAAGTTTTCCTGTTTGCATGTTTTCTTAATTTTAACAACCTATATTTTGTCGTTTCTGTAAATACTTTTATTTTATTTTATTTTTTATTTTCGTGTTTAAATCAGTTAAATTTTACCTGCAGTAATCGATGCGCTGTGCGCCAGTGCCCTATATATATGCCGACGACACTTAATGGATAAATGCACCTATACATAGTTATTTTGTTAAAAAAACGTAACGTTTCAGAAGAAAGCCAAATGATGGGGGCTTTGCCGATCAAAATGTCATCACGATGATATCACCAGACGTGCAATAGTTAATATTTTCGTGAGTGTGAAATATTGTAAATGCAAATGGCATAAATTACTAAATATCGACGTTATTCAGAAGACAGGGACATTAAAGTGAAACTGCTTATGTAACTTTCGTCGTTTTCACCCCTCAGTAACTCATAAATCTTTCATAAATTTTAGTATCTGAAACATTTCCGCGCATTTTGATGCTACAACTATAACTAGCTCCATTACACGTCATCCATTAATGAAAGTTTGTGGCCAAATTTTGCAACGCAATGATCAATATATACCAATTATCTATGGACTAGAACTCTATAGGGTGTTCCGTGTTATTTTATCCTTATGGGGCTGTTTTGTCGACGTTGTTTCGTTCGGTCTATTATGAAGGAGCTGTTTTGTCGGGGCTATTTTGTCTGGGCTATTTTATCGGGGCTGTTTTGTCCTTTGGTCTCATTTAAAGGGGTTGTTTTGTCAGAGCCATTTTCTCTTGAGCTTATTTCACGGGTTACGTTTCTTCAATATTTTCATATATATCATCTACTTTGTAATAGGGAAATATTTCATCTCGATTCGGCGTGGATTAACGTTGTCTAAATAGTTCGAAGCTTCGTTTTTGAGTGTTTTAACATAAGTCGTAAAAAGCTAGATAGTAGACGTCAAATTTCCGTCAAAAATGTATATTTCCATTTATCAAAAAAAAAAAAAAAAAAAAAGATTAATTAATAATAATGTACAGAAGAAAAGCAAAATAATTAATAAATGAGCTGTTCTTGTAATGAACTAGATAATAACTTCTTTGATACCGAGAATTCCTTGTCCAATACAGAATAGATATGTATATATATATCACTAATGAGGATCCATAGGCCTATTATAACTGTGGACGGAGCATTCGATTATAACGGGAATATAAAAAAGTGTGTCAAAAATGAAACAGCTGACTATAGGAAAAAATATTACTTTTTTGGCACTTATCGCGTTACTGGATTTTTTTTTTTTTTTTTTAATATAAATATTTGTTATTATTATTATTATTATTAAAAGATACATAAATCAAAACTCTTGTAAAAACTATAGCGGCTGATATTTTTTTTTTTTTTTTATCTTGTTATTAAAACTTTTCACTAAAGCTGAAAAGTGTTTATGACTTCGGTTTGTCTGTCTGCCTAAGCTCGTTTTAACTGCCATAAAAAATCACTTAATTTCTTGAACTTAATAAATAGTTTGATATATTTTAATTAATTTAATTTAAATTATTAAAACAGCACTTATAAGATTTTAGAAAAATAATTACTTATAAAGTATGAAATAATAAACCATAAAATGTCTTACTTGTGAAATGTTACCCTTCCTCTTTTTACAAAATATTCCTTGCAAATTCTTACGCTACATTTAACAACAATTGCTTGCGATACAATTTCTTAAAAAAACAATCTAACTTTTAAAGGATTTTCTTTTCTTTTCTTTTTTCTTTTTCTTTCTTTTTTTTCTTTCTTTTTTTTTTTTTTTTAAGAATTGATAAAAAAAAAAAAAAAGAAGAAATAAAAAAAGAAAAGAACGATACAGTCTGCTTAAGAAAAAGCAAAGATTAGAGCTTGGCGAGGAAAAAAAAAATAATATTGGCCAATTTAATGTTACCATAGTTCATGTGCCATTTGACTTTTTTATGAGTGACCTTTGCCACACAAAAATGTTTGCCATTATCCCGTCTACTGTTACAAGAGGTCTATGTTACGATCAGACTGAGTTATTACTAATTCTGTATGTGCAAAAAAAAAAAAAAAAAAAAAAAAAAGTATTTTGATATATTGAGAATCTATATATTAATTTGAAACATGTTTTTGTCTGTCTCCACCATATTGCGAGAACTACTTGGTGTAAAAATTTGGTTGCGGTGTCTAAAAAAAGGTCTTGGTCTGTAGATGTGCTATGAGAAGAGAAAAATATAAAAAAGTCGAACGGTTTCCACCCCGGGTTAAAAACACGTTTACGAGCTTAACTAAGCTTCAAATTACTTCACGGTGAAGAAATTGTACATATAGGGACTAGAGTCGAACACTAAAAAATCTCTTTCTGCGAATTTGGAATTTTCGATTTTAAAGGGGGGAAAGGGGGAAAGTAGATTTAGAGGGGGGGGAAGGGGGAAATTAGTTTGAGAGGGAAATCCGTTCTAGACCCACGCATGTAGCACCTCATTTTAAAGGTCTTGAAATTTAATGTCGACTGGGGATGTTTGCATAAAATATAGTGCGATCCCTGGTGGTGAAAAATGGAACTAGGTGATTTTGCTGCAGACCCTATCATGTTACATCTTATTTTAAAGGTCTTGGTATTTTCTGACCGTTGGTGATGTTCTTACAGAACACACTGCGCTCCCTGGCGGTGGAAAGTGCAACTAAAGTATTTTGCAGTTGACATCACCATGTGACACCTTATTTGAAAGGTCTTGGAAATCCAAGGCGATTGGTGATAGAGGTCTTGAAATTTCATGTTGATTGGGGATGTTCGTACACAATATACTGCACCCAATAGTGGTTAAAAATGGAACTAGGTGATTTTGCAGTCGACCCTATTTCCTTACCGTTGGTGTTGTTCGTATAGAACACGCTGTGCCCCATGTCGGTGGAAAGGGCAACTAAAGGATTTTGCAGTTGACACCACCAGTGACACCTTATTTGAAAAGTCTTGGAAATTCAAGGCGATTGGCGATGTTCGTATACAACATACTGCACCCTTGGTGGAGGAAAGTGGAATTTGCAACACGTGTGTAGCATGCATTCCTGCTATACAGTGCAGCAGCCACAGGCAGAGGTAGCACGAGTCAGAGGTTCGCTCGGTTCAAGGTTAATTTTTGAGAATTTTTTCATGTTATTAGCGGCCTGTATATACGCTGCCGCAGGCACCGGGTCACGATCCCGAGTTCCGTTCTGTTTGAGGGTTTTTTTTTTTTTTTTTTTTGTGATGCTTTCATTTAAAAATAGAAATTCAAACAAAATCGAGTTAAAGGTATAAAACCATACAAATTTAAGGTTCATTTAAGGTTATTATCATGGGCCCGGTCATTGCCGGGCGGGTACGTTTGGTTCCAGGTTAATTTTTTGGTATTTTTTTATGTTATTCGCGGCCCGCGTATGTGCTGCCGCAGGCACCGGGGTCACAAGGCAGAGTTTCGTTCGGTTCGAGGTAATTTTATTTTTGTTACAGCTGATTATTTTTTTCCTGATGCTTCCATTTAAAAATAGAAATTCAAACGAAATCGAGTTAAAGGTATAAAATCATACAAATTTAAGGTTCATTTAAGGTATCATGGGCCCGGGCAACACCTGGCGGGTTCGTTTGGTTCTAGGTTAATTTTTGGGAATATATTTAAGTTATTAGCGGCCGGCGTATGCGCTGCCGCATGCACCGGCGTCACAATGCAGAGTTTCGTTTGGTTCAATGTATTTTTTTTTTTTTTTTTTTTTTTTTTTTTTGTTACAGCTGATTATTTTTTTCGTGATGCTTTCATATAAAAACAGAAATTCAAACTAAATCGAATTAAAGGTATAAAATCATACAAATTTAAGGTTCATTTAAGGTATCATGGGTCCGGGCAACACCGAGAGGGTTCGTTGGGTTCCATGTTAATTTTTGGGAATATTTTTATGTTATTAGCGGCCGGCGTATGCGCTACCGAAGGCACCAAGTTCACATGGCAGAGTTTCGTTCTGTTCAAGGTAATTTTTTTGGTTACAGCTGATTATTTTTTCACGATGCTTTTATTTAAAAATAGAAATTCAAACAAAATTGAGTTAAAGATGTAAAACCATACAAATTTAAGGTTCATTTAAGGTTATTACCATGGGCCCGGGAAACGCCGGACGGGTCAGCTAACATGCAGTCTTCGTATTAAACGAAATAGAAAATGAAAGATAGAAACTGTTTATTTGGAGTCAGTTTGACGTCACATTGACTGTACACTGTTGAAAGTGATGTCATATATAGTATTTCTCTTTCTAAGCATTTTTCTGACATTCTTTTTTTTTTTTTTTTTTTTTAAGTGAAATGTCGTAAATTATATTAGATGTTTTAACTTGAAATACATTTAAATAATGATGCGATGTTTTTTGAAACATTACGGTCAATAAAATGATCGTCGAATTCGACGGGTTCCAGCTAGTTATTACTTTCTTCTATATGTAATATAGAGAAAGTATTGGATTCGCGAAAATTTTCGAAGTCCACTTTTTGATGGATTTACATGTTTTGGGATATGGAGAACACGAATTAATAGTTTTTAGAAAATGTCTGTCTGTCTGTCTGTCTGTATCATTTTTTTGTGGATGCTGTATCTCACGAACCAATGAATGAAATTTAACCAAACTTGGTATTTAGTTGCACCCTGACATAAACTGGTGCTGATTAGATTTTGGGATCAATCGCACAATAGGTGGCGTTGTGATCGCATTTTATGCAATTTTTTAACATGGCAGCATAGGACAAAATTCCGTATAAATGGGCATAAAGAGAGTTATTTTACACTTGTGATTGTAAAATTCATATGAATTATTGATAATAGTAGTAGTTAGCTAGGAAAAAAAATTTGTGCATGTGGGGGGGGGGCATCGGTTCCCCCCCCCGGGGGTGAAAATCCCCCCCCGAGAAAGTAAATTTTCAAGATGGGTATCTTTCGAAAGGTCTCGTTGATAATAGTAATAGTTAACTGTGAAAAATTTTTGTGCATGTGGGGGCATCGGTCCCCCCCCACCGGGGGGGAAGTTCCCACCCGGGGGGGCAAAATTTCAAGATGGGTATCTTTCGAAAGATCTCGTCAATACCTTTAAAACGAATGGTTGAACGATAAATCTGTGATAATTTAAACCAAAGTTATCGATTTTGTTTACTTTTAACAAAAAAAAACTTAGAAAAATATCGCATTTTTTTTTTTTTTTTTTTTTTTTTTAACGAAATTTAACCAAACTTACTATTTAGTTGGTCCCCGACATAAACTGGTGCTGATTATGTTTGGGGATCAATAGCTCAACAGGTGGCGCTGTGATAGCATTTTATCTAAATTTTTAACATGGCAGCATAGGAGAAAAATTCGTATAAATGTGCATAATTAGAGTTGTTTTAAACTTGTGATTGTAAAATTAATATGAATTATTGATAATAGTAGTATGTAACTAGGAAAAAAATTTTCTGCATGGGGGGCATCGCTTCCCCCCCTAGGGGGGGTAAATTTTCACATTGGGTATCTTTCGAAAGATCAGGTTGATAATAGTAGTAGTTAACTGGGAAAAAATTTTTGTGCATGTGGGGGCATCGGTTCCCCCCCACCGGGGGGGAAGTTCCCACCCGGGGGGGGCAAAATTTCAAGATGGGTATCTTTCGAAAGATCTCGTCAATACCTTTAAAACGAATGGTTGAACGATAAATCTGTGATAATTTAAACCAAAGTTACCGATTTTTTTTACTTTTAACAAAAAAAAAACTTAGAAAAATATCGCATTTTTTTTTTTTTTTTAACGAAATTTAACCAAACTTGGTATTTAGTTTCTCCCCGACATTAACTGGTGCTGATTATGTTTGGGGATCAATAGCTCAACAGCTGGCGCTGTGATAGCATTTTATCTAAATTTTTAACATGGCAGCATAGGACAAAAATTCGTATAAATGTGCATAATAAGAGTTGTTTTAAACTTGTGATTGTAAAATTAATATGAATTATTGATAATAGTAGTATGTAACTAGGAAAAAAATTTTCTGCATGGGGGGGCATCGATTCCCCCCCTGGGGGGGAAGTACCCCCCCGGGGAGGATACATTTTCAAGATGGGTATCTTTCGAAAGGTCTCGTCAATACCTTTAAAACGAATGGTTGAACTATAAATATGTGATAATTTAAAACAAAGTTATCGATTTTTTTCACTTTTAACAAAAAAAAAAAAAAAAAAAAAAAAAAAAAAAAAAAAATCGTACTTTTTTTTTTTTTTTTTTTTTTTTTTTAATATTGTTACTGATTGAATATGTATAGGTAAATATAGAAGAAAGTCTTGTGGTGGCCACAACATACTAGTTTTTATTTTAAATTTGTGAGAAAATAAATTTCTGTAGGAAAATTATAGTCGATTTATTTTTATTTTATTTTATTTTATTTTTCAATGTAGATTTTAAAATGTATACAGATAACTATATAAAAAAGTTTATTTTGCCCGGTAATTAAAATAATAATAATAATAATACATTTCAATTTAAAAAGTTAAACAGACATTAAAGTATATTTCTAATCAATTGAAATAATAATATGTACTCTTACTGTTTAAAATATAAATATATAGTATAAAATTTTTCTTACTGAAAATTTATTTCTACCTATCTCTGAAACATTATTATCTATTTTAAGTGAAAATAAATATTTTTTTGAGCAGTACACTTCATTCATAAAATGGTTTGTATATAAAATAAACTTACATATTTTTTACAATATGAAAGGAAAATTTCGAACAACATTTCGCTCAAAGAAATTCAATAGTTAAAAAAAAAAAAAAAAAAAAAAAATATCTTCAAAATATTAACAAAATAAAGTCACTTCCTTAAAGCCATTTTCTGAGAACTGAATAAATTATGATACTTCTGGGATGCATGGAGTTTCTTTTTACCATACATTTTATACTATTTCAAAGCAAGAAAAAAATAAACTCCGACAAAAGAAAACGTTTAGCACTTTTATTAGCCTATAAAATTCTCGTATAGACCATTCTCGTAAATAGCGAAGTTTTACAAAAGGAAACAAGTTAAGTTGTATCTATCATTTTCTTTATAGAGATCAATAAATAATAATTTAAAAAAAAGTGTTTAAAAGAACGATAAAGAAAAAAAAAATGTATTTCCAGACATTTTTTATTTTTAATTTTACAATAGAATGGTAAAACATGTTAATTACTTGAAGATTTGAAAATTTCTTTTTTTTCCTAGATTGCTGAAAATTTTATTTAGGAAAATTAACAGGATATTCTATGATAAATATTATTAATTTATATATTATATTTTATATTATTATAATATAATCATTTTCTCAAGTATTTAAGAAAGAAAAACATTAGCAATTTAATTGTTTTTTTAATTAGTTAAAATATTATTGCTCATTAGAATTTATTTATAGATATGAAAATATTTAAAATCAGTTATTACAAAATGTATAATTCAATATTATATAATAATCTTCTTGTTTTCTCTATAATTTTAAATGGAGGACAGCCTTTGTAGTGTTTCGAATTTGGTTCCTTGGAAGCTTATACTATGTTAGAAACATAGGAATTTTAGGGCTAGGAATATAAGAATTTGGTAGGCGAATTTGGTTTCACAACATAATATTCTTCTAGATAGTATTACAGTTTTAAATAGAGGATGCTCTTTTTACTGCTAAAAATTCGGCCCCTCGGAAAAGTATAAGGCGGAGATGCATGGTCTTTCAGGCTAAAATATACCGATGAATTTGTCACATGAATTTTGTTTCTTCTGGGGAGATTCCTTCTAACTGCATATGGTTATAATTGATTCCAATAGGTCAATCGAGTATTTTGACTATTTGTGTCCAGGAATGTGACTTCCTATTAAGGCTAACTAACGAGGAATACTTTGTGCTCAAATTGCGATTGGTGAGAGTAATAAAAAAGGGATAGCATGTTGATAAAGAAGCATTGCCAGGCGCTCTTAAGCCTTTGGCTCTTTAAAGAAATGTTGAGTTTCTGGAGTTCACTTCTAGCAGTTATATTACTAAATCAATATTATTAAATACAATATTATTATTTAATCCCCTCAATGTTATTAACCCTATAAGCGTTAAGCCCGTCTTTTTCCGGATTTGAAATGTGTCTCGTAAATGGTCAGGCCCTTCTTTTTCTTGATAAAGATTTTCGTCTCTGAAGCGTTGAACCCGTCTTTTCTTAGATACATATTTCCAGGGCTGAGTGGTCAGGCCCGTTTTATTCCAGATTTCACTTCCCTCCTTTCGCAGACTCTTTGATTGACATGTGGGTTGAACGGATAAGAATAGTTTACAAGCAAATACAATTGATTCCCAAGCAGATCTTTGAGGTTGTATCTTTAACAATACTCATGTATGTTTTGACATTAATCCTGCAGTTGAAAGATAACTTTTACTTCTTTGCTTTTAAACAAGTTCACAACATTTCTTTTGAAATGAAATAAATATTTCTCCATATTGGAAATAAAATTTAAATGTTACATTCATAAGTGTAATTGAATTTTCTATATGTAGGGGCGAAAACTTACATTTAAATAATGCTACTATTATCTTAATAACACAATGTAATCTTATGATTTAAAATCATAAATAATGCTACTATTATCTTAATAACACAATGTAATCTTATGATTTAAAATCATTTATTTAGCTCTGTTTTAATAATTTTCCGTGTAAAATCATTTATAATTATATAACTTCTTTTTTTTTTTTTTTTTTTTTTTTAAATATAAGTTATACTATAATTAAAATGAAATTGTTTATGGTTGACGCCAGAGTCATTTCTGCCTTACAATTCTGCAATTTAATAAATTATAATTCGGTGTAATATATATTATGAATAAGCATACTGCGGGCTAATAGAAGAAATGAATTTGCCAAAAAAATCTTAAAAAAAAAATAAATAAATAAATAAATAAATAAATAAATAAAAATAAATATAAGAGGTGGAGAGCAAAAAAAGAAAAATAATTAATATCGTTTAAAATTTGTCTCTAACTGAAGTTGAAAACTTTAAACTAACAACAAATGTAAAATTTAGTAAAATTAGTAGTTAGATAGTTAGTTAAATAATGTAGAAGTTAGATAGTAGAAGTGAAATAATATGAATAAACATTATTCCAGATTTAACATTAAATTAAAAACGAATCAAATACTTTCTTCTTACGCTTATAGAAAAAAATTACAAATAAGAAAGATCCAATAAAAAAAAAAAAAAAAAAAGAAGGAAAGATTTTGGGAGTCTGCATATACAGTAGACTGCCAGAAATTCGCACATTACAATCAATATAAACAAATAAAATTCACAGTAAAGATTCCAAGGGAAAGAAAATGGAGATAGTACTTAATTCAATAGTTATATTTTAGGTGCCGAATGAGACAAATAAAGGCAATTTTATTTGAGGTCTAGGTCATTTATGTTTGAAATAAATTAATAATAATAACTATTCAAAGACTGAAAAAAAAAGTCTTATTTATATTTCTAAACATAGTGATATATATATATATATTATAATGTACAAGTCAATTATATCAAATGTTTTTATACTTAAATTTTGTATCTTACCTTATAAGGCAAATTTTTATTTTTTAATTGAAAAAACATTATGCAATATAAAACTTCGTATATTTTTTTAATCTTTAATTGCTTTTTATTATTATTATTATTATGCATATTTTACATACTTATTTATATCACTATTATTTTAAAATAATCATTATACCATAAAAACTCTAATTTAGAATTGCATGAAAAAAAAAAAAAAAAAAAAAAAAAAAAAACTGAAATCCACAAAATTAAAAAAAAAATTGTACAGCTTTTGGCCCCGAAGTGTGCGGATTTTTATTTTTATTTTTTTTTTTTTATTTTTTTTTTTTGTATGCTGTATATATATGAAGAGAGATAGAGATGAAAAATTAGATAGATAGATAAAATATAATGATCTCTTTTTATACAAATGCAGGGTAAGGAAAGGTAGTGTGAATGCCTCACCATATTATTTATTATTCAAATTAATAGATTTGAAAATTTGATACACATAAATTTATTAGCCTGAATAATATTGAAGGGATGAGTTATATTATGAAGCAATAAGTGAATGACTACATTTTTTCATATTTTTCACGCGATTTTTGAGTAGCTTTGATTCAAAATATCTCACTATTAGAGTTTTAGAATACTTTATAAAATACTTTCTTTGAATAATAATTCAAGAAAAATAAATAAATAAATGAAATATGAACTTTTATCAAGTAAACTATTTTGATACTATTATTTACGCAATGGATATTTATTTTTTCAATTGTTAGGATCAGATATTATCCTGTGATATCAATTTATGACTGTTTGTTGTTATACTTTTAATTATAATTCATTTATTAAAATAAATGAATATTTCATGATGACGTTTTTTAACACTTTAATTATATATATATATATATATATATATAACTTTATTTTTAGTACATATTTATAAAAAAGGCGGAATAAACTTACTGCATCTAAATTCTGCAGTTCAGATGGCATATTTTGAATACTTTTACAATTATACAACATCCTTCTCACAATACTAAATAATCTGTGGCTCATTCTCTAACGTTGAATAAAATTAGAACTAAGTTAAGAAAGCTCAATATATATATATTTCATGATGACATTTTTTAACAGTTTAAATTTGTATTTAAAAAAAAAAAAAAAAAAAAAAAAAAAAAAAAAAAAAAAAACTTTATTTTCAGAACATACATATAAAATGGCGAAATAAAATTACTATATTTAAATTCTGTAGTTCAGATGGCATATTTTAGAATACTTTTATAATTATACAATATCCTTTTCACAGTACTAAATAATCTGTGACTCATACTTTAACATTCAATAAAATCAGAACTAAGTTTAGAAAGCTCAATATATATATATATATATATTTAAGTAAATAAACCTAAATAAATTTAGAACATTTCTATTTATTAGAATTAAAAAAGGAAGAAAGGAAGCTCTTAAAATCTTTCTTATAGCTTTAGTTTTAGACAGATTGCTTTTGCATAGTCCTAAGCATAGTTTAAAAACAGTAAAGCTTCAAATATATAATTTGTTATAACTATGGTGGAAAAATGATCAAAAAATGATCTTTATAATTTTATTTATAAGGAGAATTGACTGGAAATAAATTTGAATTCACGGGAGTGCGGGGAGGGACTGCATATTTCTAGAGAAAACGTAAGTTAGAAAATTTGTCCGCAAACAATTTTTCTATCATATTTGTGTAAATTTAAGTAAAGATAAAGAGGAAAATGTTTATGCTAGGAATTTCCCAGAAAAAGAGATTATCATGGGGAGAGGGAGGGCGATATAATGACTTGGGCGCAGTTGTCTTATTTCTAACAAAAAACAGATTTAGGCAAGCGCAGTTGATTTGTTTCCCACCTTTTAATAATAAATTTTTCTATAAAATGATCAAGTAATGAATGAACTGTAGTCCTCGTGCTTAAATATTACCCATGATTAATTTTTATCTTCATGCGTATCTTACTTATTATTTATTTAAGAATCGTATCGTTTCGACAAAATTTAAATATAACTGGACCAAGTTCGAGAAATATTTTTATAGATAATGCATAATATAAGTGCAGATTTTTTTTTCTTTTTTCAGTCATAAATAAAATCCCCTAATAAGTTTAATTATCAAAAAATGGCATGTTGTCTTTCTCTCTCTGCGTCTTTGCTTTCATTTTCATTTATATTAATAGAAGTAAGTATTGAATTCGTAAAAACATTCGACTTCCATTACTTAATCATTTTATGTGCTTTTAGTGGTATAGAACAGGATATGATAAGTTTAAAAAATGTCAGTCCTTCCATATTTGTGTGACAAAAAATGTTTAGGAGTTCTAGTTTAAAGATTAATACTCAGAATTTCGTAAAAGTTACTATTCAGTTGCATATTCGCATAACTTAGGCCTGGCAATTTTAGTGTAAATCACCAAACAGATAGCACTGCTACGGTTTGATTTCTCCTATTTACGGAAGAGTTATATCTTAGCACCTATTGTGTAGAAATCCACAAAACTTGGTACATAAGATCCACAAAACTTGATATATTATGAATTAATATTCTGATTCATTTTGAGTGTATATCAGATGGCAGATGATGCTCCTATGCTGAAATTTTCCTCGAACATGGAAAAACTTCAGTTTCAATTATTTATAACTGAAAAAAAAAAAAAAAAAAAAAAAAGTGACAGGTTCATTAAGAAGCCCTATGATGAAAAAAAACGTGGTTGTTCATCATCCGATAGGTGCGTTGCTATCATACCCCTGCTGTTATTTCCGACATGGCTACATCTTAACATCTATTGGTTAAAATTAAACCAAACTGAATAATTAAGTTGTTTAATATTATAAGCTATCAGTAAATTTCTGCCCATATTAATCAGCAGATGCTATCGTTATATACAGTAATATAAAAGAAAGTTTTAGGACGGATACAATTGTTACTAGATTCTTTTTTCTCTAATAAATATCCAAGTAAAAATACTTATTTCTAGATTACAAGTCTGCCTTTTACAAAAATTATATAACTATGTCGGATATATGTAGTCGATATAAGAAATGAAAACTCTAAAGCAAAAGCAAAATTCAAACAAATAAAACAGAAATAACAAGAAGAAAGGAACAGGGGCCACCACCGCTTAAAACTGATGGGGAGCATATAAATAAAATTTATCACTACGTTAACTGTTTTAATATTACTGTCTCTTATATTAACATTCTGTAGTGCTCAATACTTAAAATAAATAAATAAATAAATCATGTAATTAATACATAATTGGTAATATTTAGTAAGTTTTAGTTTCCACTTTTATTTATTTATTTATTTATTTTTTTCCCCAACATCTTGAATGTTTAAGTAATTGTTAAACTCTTTGTGTTTTGGGGGCATTTTTGATCATTTTATGTTATCTCATATATCACTGTCTTACAAGAAATTCATTTATTAAATTATTTATTTTATTTTATATGTGTAATATGTTTAAAATTTCAAAATGCAACTGAAATGGGACCCTCTTATAGATGAAAATTCCAGAAGAGAGTAATACGCATATGTTTGTTTTTTATCTCATTCTCCCTTTTTTCTGTAGCAAAATCTTCAACAAAAGTTTAAAATACTACTTGGCAATGTTTTTATGCAAATCAGAAATGAAAAGAAAAAAAGAAAGAAAGAAAATCCTTTTTATTAATTTGTTTATTCAAATATTTTATGGATTCGTTTTCGTATTAATATTAATAATATAAATCATCCTGTTTGTTGCAGTCTCCGTTTCTATTTATAACATATGTTAAATTTTTAATCATTAAAATGTCGTTTTGTAATTAAAAGCATTTTAAGCAAAATAGGCATTATTACTTTTAAACGATAATATCTATTTTGTTCCCTTTGTAATAATTTCAAATATACAAGATAATTTTTTTAGACTGCTAAAACTATAAACCATTTTCCGAATTCAAAGGCAAAGCAACTTTCTCTTTTCAGAAAATTTAAAAGAATTTTCCACATTCAATACCACCACCATCCCTCCCCGCCTCCGCAGCCCTCCCGATATTTCCTTCTTTCTTTTTTTCTTTTCTATGCTATTTACAAACTACTAGGAAACTGAGAATGGATTGCAATGCGGACTGGCTCAGACACTAGCCAATGAAATTATTTCATAAGGATAGAAACTCTTTTCTTATCATTTTTGAAATACATATTCTTATTCTTCATCAGTATAACTTGAATTTGTTGTCTTGAGAGCGAATAAAATACTTTGGGAAAAAAAAAATGCATTCTGATTCGGAAGAGAGCTTATTGAGCTCTTCAGGAGATGAATTTAGTTCTTCAGAAAGCGATTCTGAATCTGAAGATGATTCATTAGATTCTGTGAGAATTTGGACGCCTATTGATGTGACAGCCAAATTAAATGCCCCTCCAAGGTTTCCATTCACAGGAAACTCCGGTGTCCAAGCCACTGTCTTTACGGAAGATCCATTGGAGTTTTTCGAACTTTTCTTTAATGAAGAAATCATTTCTTTTATTGTAAAAGAAACAAATAGATATGCAGAGAATTATCTAAACAGCAATAATTTGACGCCGAGTTCTCGAATTCTGAACTGGAACGAAACCGATAACAAAGAAATGAAATGTTTCCTGGCGCTAATGTTACTCCAAGGTGTAATTAATAAACCTAAAGAGAGATGGTTTTGGTCAACTCGACCAATCATTAACACACCTTTTTTTGGAAGAGTAATGCCTGAGCAAAGATATACTTTGTTAATGAAATTCCTGCACTTTGAAAATACAGATGAATTTAGGGCTGAAAACCACCCCAATCCGAAACTAAGAAAAATTTATCAATTACATTCCATGTTAGTTAAGCAGTTTAAAACAGCATACATTCCTAATGAGAATATATCCATCGATGAATCCTTAATAGCCCATAAAGGATTATTGGGGTGGAAACAATACATTCCAAGCAAGCGTGCACGCTTCGGAATAAAGTTATTTCAATTATGCGAGTCCGAATCCGGATATATTTGGAATTCCCTGTTCTATACTGGAAAAGGAACTACTTTTATGGACGAATACGAAAATTATGGACTGTCCACAAAAAGTGTAATGACATTAATCCACGACTTAAAAAATCAGGGCTATTTATTAACTGTCGATAACTTTTATACGTCACCTGAATTAGCTGAGCTTTTGATAAAGTGCAAGACAGATATTTGTGGAACTTTGAGGGCAAATCGAAAAGGTCTACCCCCCAAAATGAAAACAGAAAAATTAAAAAAAGGCGACTTAATTGCATATCAGAAGGGGAAAATATGCACTTTGAAATGGAAAGATAAGAAGCCTGTGTTAATGTTAAGTACAGTACACACAGCAGATTTCAAGGAAACCCTTACCAAAGACAAAAAAGTCAGCAAAAAACCAACAGCAGTTGTTGAGTACAACAAAACCATGGGAGGTGTCGATAAATCGGACCAGTGTCTATCATATTACCCAGTTGCGAGAAATCATCAAAGAAAATACTACAAAAAAATATTTCGCCACCTAATTAATCAGGCGGAGTTTAATTCTTTTGTTTTGTACCAAAAAAAAGGTGGGAAAATGACACATGTTGATTTCAGAATAAAATTAATTGAGAGACTCATTCAAGAAAATGGCGCGAATTGCCAGAATAATATTCGTAATCATATTAAGCAGTCTGAAAACGTTACACGGTTAACAGGGCGACATTTTCCTTCTTATGTACAAAACAGTGGTACAAAAAAAGC
Organism: Salticus scenicus; assembly: GCA_963930645.1. Lineage (NCBI taxonomy): Eukaryota > Metazoa > Arthropoda > Arachnida > Araneae > Salticidae > Salticus > Salticus scenicus. The sequence goes on from OZ005656.1 coordinate 128,120,610, forward strand.
AAAAGCTCGCCAATGTGTTGTTTGTTCACAAAAGAAAAATGATAATGGAAAAAGAGTCCGTCGTGAGACTCGGTTCCAATGCGATGAATGCAACGTAGGCTTATGTGCTGCACCATGCTTTAAAATATATCATACTCATCTAGATTTTTAGAATTTGAAATTGTCTTATTTAAATGATTTGCATTATGTATTTAATTAATTTTAAAAATGTGCATCCATTTAGGTTTAATTCATCCAATATTAATATATGTTAATTAACAATTTTTAAATTTGCTTATAAAAATATTTTGAATATACAAAATTTCATTTTGTGTGTATACAAAATTCATTTTATTTAATCTCTCTCTCTCTCTCTCTCTATATATATATATATAGAGAGAGAGAGTGTATAATAATTTCATATATATATAATACACATGATTTCATACTGCACTCGTGCCTCTTTTTTTTTTTTTTTTTTTTGGTCCTCTTATTAAGAGTCATACTTCATAACTTGAAACCGACGCAATTTAAATGTTTTTTATTTATTTATTTTTATTATAATTTTATGGCACTTGTTTAAAAAAGAAAAAAAAAGTTTTTTTGCATCATTATTATAATAAAATTTCTGTGCGATTATTTTTTTTTCAATGTGTATGTATGTGTTTTTGTACAATTTTTATGATTAAAATGAAAAAAAAATTTAATTACATTTAATGCACACATTTTATGCATTTTAATTAATATATATATATTTTTTAATCTTATATACATTATTCTTTACGCAATATATTTTATTTAATTATTTATTCAATTTGAATTCTCTCATATAAAAGTTCAGACCGCATGCCTTATTCTCATTTTACTTTTCAATTTATTTATTTTTATCCATATTCTTTGTTATTTGCTTGCATTTTATCTCGTATTTAGGAATATGCTATAATCTTAGTATTTTTTATATTAAGTTTTTTTTTTTTTTTTTTTTTTTTTTTTTTTTCAAATTGAAAAAAATAATTGGTTAAAGCAATCACACAATTTCACGTGCGTATTACTTCTTAATTTTGATTATTATTTATTTGAATTTTAGTGTATATTACATTTATGGCATTACTGGTTTTTATTATTATTCTTATTCTATATATATACTGATAATCAGTCAGTGAAAATTAAGGATTATTAAATATTATTAGTATTCAAATTAATATATTTATATATATATAGACAATTATAATGTAAACAGGTATATTGTATGTATGTATGTGTGTGAGTAGCAGCTATTAAAGCTTCACAAATAATTTTTATAATATATTTGCATTTTTTTTTTAATCATTTTTGATTATTTAGTTTGCTCGAAGTATATATATTTATTAGTGAAGTAACAATCTAACCTCTTTTATTTTTTTTAAACTTTACTTCGCATAGTCTTATTTCTTAATACTTTATACTGAGTCTTTTTTTTAAGTTGCATATAATCGAGTAAATTTCAGTAAATTAAATTAGATTATTGTTTATTACTGGTTTGTCCTAGCTTTAGAAAATTGTTATAGTAGAATATTTTGGAAAATTTAATTTTTCATATAATCGCTTAATTTTTATTGTTTATTTTAAAATTTGTATATACATTTCATTAATTGGAAATTGCCACTTTCAAACCACTATGAATACAACATGAATACAATCACATAAATTGGAAATGTAATTTTGATATGTTTACTAATAATGAAATAACTGTAATTTCATGTTATTAGTAATTAACAATAATTAACAATTAACAATAATTCCTTCTGTTATGTAATAATTAACAATAATTCTTTGTGTTATGTAGTTCATCTTTGAGAGTTATTTAATTTAATTTTTATTTAATGGATATATTTCCGTACATAATTTTATCCTTTAAATTAAGAATTGCAATGCCTATTTATTTATTTATTTATTTATTTATTTTTTTACAAGCATTGGCTGATTTTTTTTTTTTTTTTTTTTTTTTTTTTTTTATAAGCTTTTTTTTAGTTAAACCCTATTCTTTTCATGAAAAGCAGAAATATACGATAATTCAAATTTCATGTATATAAATACCTATAAAAGTTCGGCATTTATCATGCATATTTTTAAAAATATTTATATGTATTAAACTGTTTTTCCTATTATGCTCATATTGTGTTTAAATTTCTTTAAAACATTTAACGGAAAATTATTGATTGAAGCGAAAACATCTAATTTACCTCATTATGATTTATAATCTATTCAAAATGTTCAGGATGTAAATCACTAATATTTCAGTCAGCAAATTCAAAGAATTAATAAATATTTTTTCCAAGTGAATAGCTATTGATTCACTCAGAAATATTCAGATAATAATCTTATTTCGCATAATACTATTAAATATTATTAATACATTTTTATATTATTTGAGTTCACGTAATTAAATTTTTATAAGGTAAATTAATTGAGCTGACTTATCTCTCGACCATCAAAGCTATGTAGCAAAATTTTCTATGCAATTTATATGATATATGTAAGATATGGAATCCTTATATATATTTAGAAAGAAAATAAAAGCATGTTTTCATTATTATTATTGTATGTAAGTTTATTTTTGTATGTTTGTACAAAAAAAAAAAAAAAAAAAAAAAAAAAAAAACATATTTCTATGCATCTGTGAATTATATTGAACCGAAATATGAATGCAATAGGAAAGAAGAACAAAAAAAAAAAAAAAAAAATTCTAAGTATTAAATAATGCATATAATTTGACATTAATATTTGTTATTAACTTGTATTAAAAATTTATACCTTTCTTTAATTCACGAGATATACTATAAAAAAATTATAATAAAGACTACTGTACAATTTTTAAAGTATTACCATTTAAGTAGACTGTAAATATAGAATGAACTACCCATGTAACATAACTGCAAGATCTTCTTCAATCATAATAAAAAAATTTATTTGCATTTTAAATATAAGTATTAATTGTTTAGTGATGTGGTTTACGATTGTAAAATCAATGGTAATTAGGCTTCAAAGCCCTCTTAACTTAATGCTGATACAAGTTCATATATATATATTTTTTCTTTCCTTTTCTTTTTCTTTCCTTATTTTACATTACTTTATTTTTATTTATTAATTTATATTTTTACAATATTAAATACTACCGAAACTGAAATAAAATAAGTCTAGTTTTGCTTTTGCCTTCATGCTAATAGCACGTGTTTTGCACCTGAAGAAGAAGATCACGTCCTTTCGAAATAAGTCTTAAAAAAAAAAAAAAAAAAAAAAAAAAATACGTACAGATTTTTGACAGTACAAGACTTCTACTGACAAAATTTGTTCATTTTCCATAATTTCTTGCGTGTTTCTATGATCGATTATAATTAATCATAAAATCATGTCATAAAAGTTACCATTGGTGAAAGAATCACGGAAGAAATTGTAGACATTCCTTATTGACAGAATTCTGTACGTGATAGAGAAAAGTTGATTTCAGTTTCATTTTGGCATATAAAAAAACATAATGTAACACAAAATTATCAAATTGAATCAAATTTTCAGAGGTAGACCTGTGTCATTAACGCTCATTTAAGCTAAAAATTTGGTTTGTTATTGGAATAGTAGTTATGAAATATAAATCAATAAACTATTCTAATATGTATGATGGTAGAAATTCTAAAGGTAGTAAATAAAGCTTTTTATTATTATTATTATTATTATTATTATTATTATTTTAAATCTTTGCTGCTTAAAAATATGAATACTTACAACATATATATATATATATATATATATATATATATATATATATATATATATATATATATATATATATATATATATATATATATATACAGTCGGTAACAAAAGTGTCCGAACACTAGCAAAATTTCCTATGTAAAACAAGTACACTTCATACGGTTTTGTTAAATAAATCCTTGTCGAATCCTATTCTTAGTCAGTCTAAGAACATGAGTCGATAAGGATTTATTTAAGAAAACCGTATGAAGTGTACTTTTTTTACATAGGAATTTTTGCTAGTGTTCGGACACTTTTGTTACCGACTGTATATACATATATATGAAACAGTGACAAAACATAAGCAAATAAAGCATAATTAACAAAAAAGAGTAGAGTGAACAACTGCTTAAGACAGTTAAAGAGGATTAAACTTATTTTTTAGGTGCCTAAAATTTTCTGCAGGACTATATGGTAAAAAATAAATATTCTGGTGTGGCACTCACATAACTTTCTCTTACCCGAAATTCATTACCATAATGACAGATTGTACATTATAGAATAAAATAACAAATACTGTTATATAAATGTTCATTAAAAACAATTTAAAATAGGCGAAAAACATGTTTTTTGGATTCAAGGAACTTCAAAAGGTGTAAATACAACAAAAACACAATTTCGAAAAGTTGACCGATAAGCAAAACTTTATCTACCATACATAGGGATAAGAGAAAGTAAAAAGTTAAAATGTAGATAGTAATTACCGTAAATAAATTTAGAAAAAATTATCAAAAAAATTAAAATTAAGCGGGCATAAATTAAAATAGCCATACATAATAGTGAAAATTAATGCTTGTCAAAACTGTTCGTAATATTCTTCATACAAGACTATATTAATTTATATATTTCAATTATATTTGGTGAAAACAAATTATTACTTTAATGTTTTTGATATTTATAAACCAAACTTATATAAATTGAATTATTTACAAATATTATATTTTTAAATATTATCAACTCTGTAAAGTTATACTGAATGATGATCAGATCATAATCATAAATGGATCGTCTTTTGGAATGCACGGTTTTCATTCATACTGTCAAGATATTAGAAAAATGTATAGGATCATACGCATTCAAGAAGCATGAAAACAGTGCTGTGGGGTGTTTGTGGGGTGGGGTGGGGTGGGGTGTGGGGGAAAAAAAGAGGAAGGAAAGAAAGAAAACTAATAATACACACAAGCAAATGCTATTTTCTTCCATTCTTCTTCTTCTTCTTCTTCTTCTTCTTCTTTTTTTTTTTTTTTAAGAATGTAAATACATATAATCTATAAAATGTTATAACAGATTACTGAATTATCAGATGAATCCCTTGTGATTTGGAGATTATCGTAAACGGAAATGCAGCTCATAAAGGAAAATTTGTCAATTTTTAACTTTTTTTTTTTTTTTTTTTTTTTGTATCTTTTGGAATGCACGGTAGACAATCATAAGAACCTCTAATATTGAATGTATATTCCTTGGGAAAATATGTTATTGCATTGCATGAAATGCTTTAGATAAATGTTATTTTATCTCCAGTGTTTTTCCGTAATATTAAAACGAAGATTAATTGCAGGGCTCACTCGAGACTCAGCAGTATGAACAGCCCAGTGTCACCGCCCCCACCACACGCTCCAAATTAATGTCTTACACACAACATTTTGAATAAAATTGCTTCATATTAGTTTAATTCACTTTAAATAAAAACGATTACACTTTGTTAATTCTACAGTTTAATTACAAAAGTACTTTTAAAATTTAAATGTATAATATTGAATTATATATAATCAGCTATCTTTAGAAGTGAAATACACAAATTGCTTTCAATAGAAAAAATAGTCTTTCTTTGTATTTTTTTCCTCCATTCTTTATTTTTTAAATTAATTTATATTAAAGTTAATCAGGATAAGTTCCATCAAAATTTTATTTATTTCCCATTCACATATATAGAGTAATCCAATCATCATGCATTTTAATTCTATTAAATAATATAAATTTAAATAAAGGATGGGGGCGATGCAAAGAGAAAGCCATATAATTAATCCATTGTTTGTTAATATTCTAAAATTCTATAAAGAAATATTATTTTTTTTCAATAAATAAATAAAAACTGTTATTCAATAAAATAGGAAAATAAATTAAAATACTAAAATATTATGTCTAACATACATACTTCTTACAAACGCGAGGGTGAAAATATTTTATTTCTTTCTTCCGTAGAAAACAAAATCAAATATATGTCATTAAAATCAAGAACATTTCTTTCTCATTTATTAATTTTATTGACACAGCAGTTTTGTATTAAATGTTGAATAACACTGCTCGGCATGAAAATTTTCTCTGACATCATTTCTGCATATTCTTATGTAAAATCTTCTCCTGAATCCGAATAGGACGCCATTTTGCCCTATAACCCATTGTTTTTTAGGAATGCCCCCCTATTTTTATCATTTTTCGGTGATTTTATGGCTATAAATTTGATTTTTAGGAGGGGGAGGGTATTTTAATCGTTAAATATCTTCTGAGGGGCTACAGAGTTGGAAAACTCTAAAACATGGACATGTGCGACAAGGGAAAATTTTGGGGGGGGGGGGGGATTTGTCACTGAAATTATGCATTACATAACTTATATTTTTTTAAATCTGTTATTAATGTTATTTTTTAAACTTTATGTTTTTTTGTTTTCAGGTGTTAAATTAATTATTTTTCATTCTTTAAATTAAATTCATGGTCGTAAAATTATCAGACATGGTAATAAATTGAGGGAGGGGGTGGTGTATCTAGAAAACGGTGGGTGACTGGGCAAAATGGGAGTCATATTCGGATTCAGGAGGTCACTTTACATAAGATTCAGTAAAAGGTATCATATCTCTTTTTTTTTCTTTTTGCCGCGCAGTGTAATTTAGCTATAAAATGTCTCAATTGCTGGTTAAAATGATTTCTTCTGCAGATGATCACATCTAACTTCTTGAGCTGCAAAGCATAATTATTATCAAATAATTTTCAGCCCATACATTTTACTAAACATATATTATCATTTAATCCTTTAACTTACATTAGCTTCGCAGTGAAATTAAACATCCAACATTCTTTTATGCAACAATTTTAAAAATACTTTTCACAATTGATTTTTAAACATTTGTTCTTTCTGTTTGTTAGAGATCATTTCTACGTTCAATGCCAAATACGCTCGTCGGCTTACCTGTTCAGAGTTTTTAGCGATTTCTTACAAAACTTGCGTAAATACGGGCTAGGATCCTTAAAACGGCCCAACGGTAGGCATACATCTGGGAACCTAGCGCATTCAATTAGATTTAATGTCCCAACACAATTTTCGTTAGACAGCAGCACTACTCCGAAATTCATCAAATGATATTTCTAAGAAAGCCATATGTAGAAGTCATTTTAAATATCTTAGTAAGCGCGATAGCGCCTTTTTGCTTTGTTAATGATTTCGTGCTTGCCTTTTCACCTAATGAAGTGACGTACTATTATTTTGACTTGAAATAACTGTTGCAAGTTTTGTAACTAATAAAGCTTCCTAGCAATGGTATTTATTTATCAGGTTAATTATATTTGAATGTAATTAGTTTAACATATACATGTTTCAAACAAGTTATTTCTTAAAAATGCCATTTTTCTTTCTTTTCTTACTTTTTTTTTCCTTTTCCTTTTTTTTATTTTTTTTTTTTATTTTACATATTTATGACCAAATTTTTTGAAAACTGTTTTAAGTAGATTTAACATTATTTTAAATATTAATAATAAATATTTTTAAATAATTTCTTAGTATAAAAAAAGACGTCAAATCCTTCTGAAATTATAATAAATACATGCATGTTAACGTTACTATATTTTATTTATTTATTTATTTTCAACATAAAGAAAAATAATATAATGATAACTGGTAATATATATCGGTCAAGCACGATTTTTCTCAACTTTATTTTTTGCACGTTCATTTTTCTTTCTTCGACATAGAAAGAAATATATTTATTTGTTTATTTATTTATTAGGCATCATTTTTTTTTCCCCCTTTCTTTCTTTCTTTCTTTTTTCTTAATTTTAAAGTGTGACTTTTATTTAATACCTTTTGAACCAATGTCCCACTGAATTAAAAAATACGGCGTTAGCTATATATCGTTCTGATTAATAGGTGTACCAATTCTTCATAAAATTTAATAATCTGGACAGATACAATGTCAAACTTTCGTCATTTTTTCAAGGTGTAATACAATAAACGGCGACAATGGAAAATCAATGTCTAAAAGAAATAGTAAGACCTGTCGTACTACGGGAAAAAAAAAAAATAAAAAATAAAAAAAGAAGAAGAAGAAGAAGAAGAAGTAGAAGTCTTTATCTCTGGTAATGTTCTTGATTCACAGAAAATCTTTTTTAACTTTGTCTTTGGTAAGCGAGGGGACTGAAAATGACAATGGAATCAACTGATATTAATTTTTAAAAATTCAGAAATCTGGTTTCAAGTGCTTCGTTGTGAGTCAAAACAGAAACTATGAAAAATTTTGTAACTCTGCAGTCAGCTGTTACACAAATACATTATTATTACTGTTATTATAGATCAAATGATATGTAAACGAAGAATTAACAAAATTTACTGACATATTTGACATTCGATAAAAACAAAGGTAAAAGATTAATCTAGTAAATACATACCCCCCCCCCCCAAAAAAAAAAAAAAAAGAGGAAAAGAAAAAGAAAAAGAAAAAGAAAAAAGACTAAGAATAATAACAAAATCAATTTATCAAATTATAAATGAATAAATAAATAATAAATAAAATAAATAAACAAATAAATAAATAAATAAATGTATATAAATCAAGAGAAGCATCTCTGTATCTATATGCACATCTCTGTATCTGTGTGACTGTCTGGCTCTGGTGCTTACACTACTGATCGCAGATCTACAAAATTTAGCAGAAAGGTAACTTGGACCATAAAAGTGCACATCATTAAGATATTTTTCGCCATTGAATTTTTTAAAATTATTATTATTATTTTCTTTTTCGATTTTATTCTTTGACATTTATGTTTTCTTTTCTAAAATTTATTAACTCATTTCAGTCTGCGTACCTTAGCAACAGCTATTGCGCTGTTTATATTTTATGTAATTTTTTCATTAGAGGGAAATTTTCCTTCTTCTCCCCCCTTTTTTTTATTTTTTATTTATTATGTTTATTGAATTCAAATTGTAAAATCGTCGAAACAAACTAAACATATAAAATTTTGAATTAAAAAAACTATTTATAACATTCATGTTCATGTATAATATTTATAATATCTAAACTTTTTACTTTTCATACAATTAAATTCTTTGAAAAGGATTTTTTATTTATTTATTTTTTTTTTTTGTTTTTTGTTAGTTTATTTTATTTATCAGAAAAAAAAAAAAAAAAAAAAAAAAACAGTAATATAGTACAAAATATTAAATTTATTAAAATGGTCTTATATTGGTCGAAATCATATGGTAATATAGTGCGAAGAGCGTAGGATATAAAATACACGGCTTGAAGAAAAATACATAATAGATGCTGAGACACAGTCATCTTTAAAATCACAGTTCTTGAACATTAACAGCTCCACCTGTTGTCGATAAATACCTAAATTGAAGTACTCAATAAAGACTCTTCTAAACATAGTGTGAACTTGGACCGATGCAGTGCAGGAAGAAAAAAAGCGGCCGTGGGCAGTCAGTACAGTACCCAAATAAAGATCTAGAGCAATTTCAATGTAAATTTTTTTTTATTACTATTGTTATTTATTCATGAAGCGATTAAAAGGGAAAAAAAAACGGTGGCTCAATTCTTTGGATTTTTTTTTTTTTTTTTTTTTTTTTTTTTTTTTAAATATAGTGACTAGCGAAGTTTATTAACAACTAGCAAAGCCCCGGTTTGGGAACGAACCGAATTCCGAATGCGGGAAAAATTTCAAAATCAAACTCGAAATGTACAAAACTCGGTCTGATGCTACCTGCTTGTCAATAGATCAAAGTTTGTTAACGAAACCATATTTTAATTCATGAAATCAATGAAGGTAAGGTAGTGAATCAACGAAGGCTTTTCTCGCTTCGCTGGTCACTATATTTAAAGGAAACTCTTTTCTATATCACTTTACAAAAAAAAATAAAATTTAAAGAAATCATGAAATTGTTTTAAAGCTCGCTTTGGTTCCCCGCTGCCTTCGGCAGCAACCCACTCATTCGCAGGCTCTAGGGTGTTTGGCCCTATTGCTTGTGACAGTAGCTTACCAGTGGGCTTCCATTTGGGTGCTTATCGGATGACAGTTTCGAAACGGACAGTATCGAAAAAAATTGAAGTAGCCATTTTATATTTGAATCCCAGTTACATATAAATAACACTATACGTGGTGTTCATAATATTTTCTTTCACGTTATTTTCTATATTTATTTGATTTATTCGATCAACCATAAAATGACAACAATTTCACACCAAATATATTACAATGTGCTATGATCGGCTACATCTATCGTATGAGACAATTTTTGTGTTTATAATAGCAGTTGAGTTAGTTAATACTAGTTGGCATGTAGAAAAATAAATAATGAAATACTGAAATATGTAAACCTAATCATGGTACAGCCTTAATGTAGCCCCTTGGCGACTTTTGAATTTTTATCGTCACTGTAGACAAAAACATATAATTTGTTATTATTTTGTTTTGTTTCTTTCTTTTCGTTTTCCTTTCGTTCTTTCTTTTCTGTTTTGCAACATTTTATAATTTATTTATATTTTTTATGCGCTACTTGGCTTAAAGTGGCTTTTACGAAAGTGGAGTACTTGGCGAAAAATGTCCGATCTATTTCAGCAACAAAATTTTAAAAATTACCCAGGAATATCAATAAGTAAAGCTCTTTAATGTAAATGCAGAAATTCATACAAAGCGCGATTCATCTGTTTAACATACTATTTAAACAAAAGGGGGGGGATCAAAATTGAGGTTTATTATTTATTTTATTTTATTTATTTATTTTTTCTTTACTTCATTTTCATATTTTCATTTTTTCATGCGCATGAGAAAATTTATTTTTTTTTTTCCCGCGTTAATCATATTAGTTCCCCATCATACTATAGGTATGAACTCAGGTAATCGTGAAAAATTTCAACCTCGGTTTTTAGACTTTTTTTTACGTTTTCAGGTGTGAGGAATCCGAAAGTGACAAAATTTTTATGGTGTCTGTCTGTAGTGTGTCTGTTAGCGTGTTAGTCCGTTAGTGTGTTAGTCCGTTAGTTTGTTAGTCTGTTTACACGATATCTCACGAACAAATGATCGCAGAGAGGTCAGATCAGTTTTAAAATATTACTTTAGATACTAGCAAGAACCCTATTTATTTGCAACATTCGAATTAAAAAACTTCATAAGTTATTAAAAATTTACGATTTTCTTAACATGGGAGAATAGGACAAAAATTCACTTGATCGAGCATTAAATGGAAAATTTTTACTGTAAAAATGTCAGACCAGTTTTAAAATATCAGTGTTGATGCCGGAATGAACACCAGTAACTATAAATATGCTAATTTGAAATTTTCGCAAGTTATTGGAAATTTTCGAATTTCTTAACATGGCAGTATAGGGCAAAATTTCACATAAACGTCAATCTTGAGGGATATTTTCATCGTAAAGATGTCAAACCACTTTTTAAATATTATTTTGGATACTGGCATGAATATCATAGACTATGATTTTTTCAATTAAAAAAATTATTTGGAATTTAAGATTTACTTAACATGCCAGAATAAGGCAAAATTGAGCATAAACTTCCATTTTGAGGATCATAAATACATTAGACAACTTCAGAATTACATTTATGATATTTGTTTGAACATGATTGAATATAAATATTCTAATAGGAAAATTTCGTAAATTATTTGTAATTTACGATTTTATGAACATAGCAAAATTGTAAATTTTTCATATAAATATGAAATTGAGGATTACTGCTTTGGAAATAGTATCATGAAAACTAAACAACAGAATTGACCCTGATAAAATAAATCAATAGATTAGAATAAGATAAATATATCGAAGTAAACGGTGGATAGCCTATTAGGCGGGGATTTCATTCTGTTACTGTATCAAGCTTTGGTCAAATTCATTTCTTTTAACATGATTATAATATGTCTCGCACTAGAAATTTATGAGAACATAAATATGATGGGTAACTGAGCAGAGTCCACCTATGCGAACTAGATTTTTTTTATGTTGGAAGGGGGGGGGGGATTGGCAACAATTAAAAATTTAAATATCCATTTTTAAAGCTTTTCCATAATATTATTTTTATATTTTAATTAATTTTAGAAAATCTAATAAAATTTCGTTTCAAATAAGATACCAAATGAAAGGGGCATTTTTTCTGATTCCGTTGGTTTAATTAACTTATCGATCGGACAATTAGATTTTTTCAAATTATCTATATTATGAAAAGCTGGTGGCAACAACATACAGACAAAGAGAAGACAATCTCTCTTAGCCTGTCAACTTGCGTCCAGCAACGGACAAACAGGAAAAAAAAACTGTCTTAGCCATTTATATAGAGAGAGATAATAAGCAATAAAAATTACTTGAAAAAGGTAGGGCTATGACGACCTAACGAACATTATCCTTCAAAATAATAAATAATTTGTTTATTCATGTTGCCATTTTACGATTAAGAATCTGTTATTTTCTGCAAATTACCTTAACCCTTTCATTCCCAAATTTTTCTCTCCATAAAACAATAAATCTTATGTTTCGTCATAAATTTATTTCAAAAGTAATATATATAAATATTTTTTTTAAATAGGAGTAATAGCAGAGTACGAATTAATAATAGCTAACAAATCAACTGAGAGGGGTTTATTTATGTTTAATATAACTACTGATGCCATTAAAAATCACAAATTTTCTATAAATAAAAATGTCAAAATTTTGGAAGAAATACATATTGTAATTAATTAAAATATAAAATATAAACATTAAAAAATTAAATAAAAAACATTTCTACGAGTTAATTTACTTAACCCTTTATATCCCAAGTTACCTTATTTTTGGAGAAATAGTTCTAAACTTTTTTATTGTATTTTTTTTTTTTTTTTCTGCATGAGAAACATCTCATATTAAATTTACCTTAAACTGTAGGGAAAGCGTAAACTATAGGGAGTTTGAAGTTCCAATGAAATCCCGCAGTAAATTTAGGCTATATTGAGGATTCCTTTTTTTTTTTTTTTTATGGGACTTTAAAGTCCCGGTGGGTTACAAAGGGTTAAAATCAATTTAAATCAAGAATGTTTTGTTTAATTTTATAAATGCAGAATATTTTATTAATAAGGAAAATAATCCTTATTCGATTGTTTAACAAAGCAAAATGTGCAGTTTTTTTTTTTTTTTTTTTTTTTTTTTTTTTTTTTTTTATCGAATTTGTTGAAATTAGTTGAAAAACAACAAAATTAATTTTCATGGACTAAAAAAAAAAAAAAAAAAAAAAAAAAAAAATTCACGCTCGATTATAAGAAATGTATTTCAAAATTTATTTCTTCTTGCCAGTTCAAATTACTAAACACTGATCTACATAAAATTTAAACAAATTTCTTCAACTTTCACCGCGTAATATTTATATAAATTTGAAAAGTTTCCAAGAAAAATAGAGCTGAAACTTTTTACTCTTTATTGTATAATCATGTATTCGTTTATTTATTTATATTATTCATTTCTCTCGACGTAATTTAATTCTAAATATTTAATTTATTATTAACTGGCAAGCCCGTGCGAATTTTTCGCAGTTTATTTCTTTGTAACATTTAAAATTTAAAATTATTAATATTATTTAATTTTTAAAGCCATAAAAACTTCATGCAGTTTACATATGCACGAGCAAATTTATTATTTAACTTTTTTTTTTTTTTTCACGTGAAAGCATATTTTAATCATCGAGGGTGAAAAAGGGATTCCTTTTCATTTGGGAAAAGTCGGCCATTTTACTTATATATGGATATTTTTCCTCGAGTTAGTATACACGGGAAACACATAGATAATTTAGCTAATAAAATTTATGAATAATTTTTGTACTAAAAGAGAATGAAAAACTCTAGATACCCATTTTTCATCCTTTTCTTCTTCCTTTTTTTTTTAATTAACTATACTGTAGTATACTCATATCTGCACAAAACTGACTTTCTTTCTGCATTTATTATTATACTTCTTTGAGATAAAAATCGTCTGCATTCATCATGGAAAATAATTTTAATAAATTATATTTAATAAATAATTTGTATTGCGTAAATTTGTATAAGATTATATATAGAAGAAAGTCTCGTGGTGGCCACAACAGATTAGTTATGTATTAAAACTTCCGCGGCTGCTAACTACATTTAAAAGAATTTTGAAAATTTCATATTACTTACTAATATAAAATCTTAAAATTTAAAGAGAGTATTTCATCAAATATAAAGACAGTAATTGTTTCATAATAATAACAAAGAACTGATTATAAAAATGATATTTTTCATAAATTACTTGAGTATAACTTATCTATGAAAATTTATCCCGTTTCTTTTCATATATTTATTACAACAGTTAAAAGCCGTACAATATTTCGGCATTTTAAAAATTCCTGAACATTCTGCTCGATTATTATTTCCGAGATTTATACTCACTATTGTCTGATGCCAAAACTTTTTTTGACATCAAAAATCTTTGCACGATAACATGGGGATGATAGATCTATATAAAATACTATATCTATGCTTTTTTTGCTGGGGGAAATGTAATAATTCGTAATTTTATTTATTTATTTATTTATTATTATTATTATTATTATTATTATTTTTTTTTTTTTTTTTTTTGGCAACAAATAAAAATGTATATGTCCATTTTTAAAACTTCTACCAAGGTATTATTTTCATATTTTAATTAATTTTAAAAATTCTAATCAAAATTTCGTTACAAATAAGGTACCAAATGAAAGGAGCATTCTTTCTGAATCCATCTGTTTAATTAACTTATCGATCGGACAATTAGATTTTTTAAAATTAACTAAAGTATGGAAAGCTGGTGGCAACTTGCGTCAACACACAGACAAACAGACTCAAAAATCTCTTAGCCATTCAAAAATCTTTGCACCATAACATGGGGATGATAGATCTATATAAAATACTATATCTATGCAATTTTTACTGGGGGGAAAATAATAATTCGTAATTTTATTTATTTATTTATTTATTTATTATTATTATTATTATTATTTTCATTTTTTTTTTTTTTTTTTTTTTTTTTTTTTTTTTTTTTTGGCAACAATTAAAAATGTATATGTCCATTTTTAAAACTTCTACCAAGTTATTATTTTCATATTTTAATTAATTTTAAAAAATCTAATCAAAATTTCAATACAAATAAGGTACCAAATGAAAGGGGCATTTTTTCTGAATCCATCTGTTGAATTAACTTATCGATCGGACAATTAGATTTTTTAAAATTAACTAAAGTATGGAAAGCTGGTGGCAACTTGCGTCAACACACAAACAAACAGACTCAAAAAGCTCTTAGCCATTAATATATATAGAGAGAGAGATTTTCCACGACGCATTAAAACTCCACATATTAAGGAGATTTTTTCGTTAAATTATCTTCCTTCATTATTAATATATATACATATATATTTTCATTTGAAATGCATCATGGAAAAAAATTTAATTTCTTTATTCCAATACATTGTTTAAGCTTTGACATAGCTTTCAGTGTTAGTTACGGGAAACTTGAGCTTTTGTTATTAAGAATTTTATATCAAGTATCTTTTTTCCATTACGTATCATCATCATTACATCAGCATTACATCAGCATTACATCAAGTATCTTTTTTCCAAGTATCTTTTTTCCTTACTTCCATTTCAAGAAAGAAAAAAAAACACCTTTTTTTAACTTCGAGGGCTCTAGACAAGTTACAGCTACAAGATTGATTTCAGGAAACTTTACAAGAAAATAATACTAATAACAAATAAATAAACAACTAATCATAGAAAATTACAATATTAATATAAAAGTTTTTTTTAGTGCATATATTATTGAAAACGGCATGAAGCTTCAAAAAAAAGCATATAATTTATAAAATATGCAATCAATTTTTTACATAATTTTTTTTCTTTTTCAACACCCCCCTCCACACATATCAAAATAAATAAAGAACAAAACTCTATCCTTATATATATATATATATATATATATATATATATATATATATATATATACGAACGACTAATTTTAAATGTTTTTATTTTGTCTCATCTACTTGTCTTAACTATTATATAAAGTTTATTTATTTATTTGTTTTTATAATTATCTTAACTTTTAAAGATAGTTCTTAGGGAATGTATTTAAAGAGATTTGATGTGCTGCATCTTTTTCAGGAACACATAAATCTGAGGAAAATAGATGCGTTTTATTAGTATTATACATAAATTACACTTTAAAATTTGCAGTCTTAACTCTACTTAGAAATATCTATGCGCTTATTTTATCTGAAAAATAAAGCAGTGTTTCCTTTTCCCCTCAAAAATCATCGTAGCTCAGCTGAGAGGTACATCTGGTTAAAAGATTGTCAACTTCTATTGTGTTAAGATATTTCCATTGTATTGATACACGCCTCTTTCAACAAAGAGATTAGCCCTCTGTGTGTGGGGGAAAAATATTTCTTCTCAACTCTAGAGCTCCTGAAGTGCAACACTGAATTCCAAAGACGGGTCTTTATTTTGTAGTACACGGTAAACATTTCAGGTATTTTTATTGCGACAAAAGAAAAAAACGCTTAACGTCGAAAGGGTTAAATGCCATAATGTCCTTTGTTGAAAATTTATATATAATGCATAAATGAAAATGTATAAATTTTACCTGTTCTGTGGCTTATAATTGAAACAGTCGTCTCAGAGTTAAAAATGTATTATTGTATAAATCAATAATTAGACAAATTATAATCTATGATTGAATGATATTTGTATCTGCTACAAGAAGATGCCCGAATTTTCCAAAATAAGCAATTGAGAAGATATGTTGTAGTTACTATTTTTATTCGTAATGATACTATCCAACACGATCTCCGTATTATGACGATTTATTCTGAAATTGGGAAACTTACTGTTAGGAGGTTTCATAACATATGATAATCTCATTAATAACAATTAAATATATTTTATTTTAAATTGCTCCTTAAATGGTTACTTTAAAAAAAAATAAGCGGTTAAGAATTCCCTAACTTTATTTAATACCCACATGCTAAAATGAAGCAAGTGTTATAATCGAGTTAAATCCACCCTCTCTCTCTCTCTTTTTTTTTTTTTTTTTTTACTTTCTGACTTCATTCAAAAGAGGCGATATTTTTTCCATTTCTCACAAATACTGGATTTTGCGTGTTTGCAAACGATTCGAAGACGTCAATGACTAGCGCACAAACTTACCCCCCCCCCCCCCCCTTAGGTTTGTTAGTGTCTGGAATGTTGAAGAGTTTTCCATATGAATGAAGCGGGGTAGATGGAATCTTTGACGCATTGGGAGATTTCAATTTGGCGTAATAAGATTTTTTTAATCATACGAACCTCTTTTGGGTTTGGCGATAGAATCAGAGTGGATGTAGTGGTTTGGCTTAATATAGCCAACAAGAAGCTGTTTCTTTTTTTTTTTTTTTTTTTCTTTTTTTTTTTAAATGTTACATAGTTTTATTTACAAAGGAAATTTTTGCCAAAGATATAACACGCAACTGTTCAAAAATATGTATTACTTGATATGTTATGAGAGTATCAGCCATGACGCAGTTGCTATACATTCTAGGCTGGTCGTTAAATTTTATATATTTGCGAATCTAAATAATAAAATAAAAATATAGTATTTTACAACTCTTTTCCTTTCATTATAATGTTAATAGAACATAATCAACATATGTTCTTCAAGTATTTAGCAGTCCTGTATCTCCAATTTACATTATTTATATCTGATCTTCCTATTTTCATAAGCTTACGTATTGTTAGTTTGTTTCTACGATCGCAAGGCAGTAAGGGGCTTAAATAATAAAAATAGCACGATACTTACGTTTAACTGCTCCATTCGCACAGTTAAAAACCCTGTCTTACATTCAATACGCCATTAAGTTCTCAAAGTCGGTCGTGGAAATAAATAATCTCCTGTTATTTTAACTAAGACAGACGACTTTCTACATCCCTCTATCCTTATCTTACTATTTTGTACATTTTTTGTAAACGTTGGCCTCATCAATAAGTTGTTTTGATTTTTCTTTATAATTTTGATAATTAATGCTAGATTCCTTAAACCTATTAATAAAAGCCCATAAACTACATGAATTAGTTGTATTTCTTCTTCTTATAGAATAAATTGGAAAATCTGGTTGAATATTCCAATATATACATAAATATCAGTGGCGGCTCGTTCACCGAAAATAGGTGAAGAGGCACACTGTATTTTACACTGTATTCATTTATAGAATATAAATTTACATTTAAATAAGTATTTTAAGTTAATTTTAGTTAAGACCATGCTTAGTAAAAATTATGCATTAAAAATACTTAAATATTATTTTTGAGCTCTTCACCTATTTTCGGTTCACGAGCCGCCACTGAGATATATATATATGAGTGTGTCCATATAGAAAAAGATTCTTAAAAAAGATTCTTAAAGGAATTTCAGAAATCTTTATTTCATGTCTTATCTAGTTCTTCATGTGAAACATGGTTTCATCTTGTAAAACATTTCCAGAGGTTTTCATAATGTATATAGATAGATAGACACAGCAAATAAAGCAGTTTTAAAATAATACAAAAAGAAAAAAAAAAGAAAGGAAAAAGGAAAAAGCATTTAAGACACATAAATGTCTTAATAAAGATCTTAGACATAATATCTTAATTTAAGACACTTTTCGTATCTTAATAAACTGGTGGTGCAAATAAATTACCATAAAATATCTTAATATAGTGTTATGTCTTAAAATGAGACAATCACATTAAACGTCTAAAATGTCTTAAAATACTTTTAAGACTAACTTAACTCTAACGTAAAGAAAGTCGACGAAAGTTACGACGTTCGTTAGTCTTTCTTAAGACTAACTTAACTCTAAAACGTTTTAAAATGTCTTAAAATAAAACATTTCGCATTGAATCATTCGTTATTCGACTTTGAAATGATATAACTACAAGACAGCGATAGATAGAAAGGAGGAACAAGTGGTACGTTGGATAGACAGGTTTGTAATATTCTAAATGCATAAATTGTAAATTGCTTTCTACTTTGGCCCTTTTATAAAACTGATTTCTTTCCTTTGAAAATTATGTGTTATCATGGTCAGATTACGACTAATCGGTAGTATTCCAGTACAATAAAAGCATTTTCTTTTAAGGAATACAATAAGATGGATTTATGTTGCCTATAATAACTGTTTTAATACAACTGGTTTACACGTTTCACCAAAAAAACATACTGACGAATTAAATTTCTGTATTTTTTCTGAGTATTATTTAATGCTTTAGGTGCTTGTGGCGCCGATTATTATCCAATTTTTGAATTATTTCTTAAAACCGGTGTATAACAAATTCCTGATCTGTTCATCTAACATACTACATGTTTTTTCATCTTTCTGTTTCTTTCTTAAGTCATTTGGAACTTGAGAGTCCTCTTTACAACACTTTCTTTACGAATGATGTAAGGTATATGTTACAGAACACGCAAACACATACGTATATATAAAGAGAGAGTGGGAAAGATTGTCCCTGAAAAATAACGAATGCATCTGTAAAAAATGCAACATTTTTCTAGGTCTCTGGTGCGATTTCTTTTAATTCAAATTTTGAATAAAATATAAATCCTATATCATTAAGTGTAATTTCTTTTGTTTGTAATAAAGGATTTTATTGAGTATATATTCTTACTGCTAAAAACATGTTAATTGGATTTCAATTATTATTGTAATAAAAATGGTTTATAATAGTTTACATACATAATTCAATTACATAGGTTTCAAATTAAATTTTATTTTTAATGAATGATTTCTTTTCAAGGTGGATATAACATCTTATTAAAAAAAAGTTTAATGAAATTACATACGATAAATTTTGTATTTAATATTAATGTTCATGAAAAATCCACAGAAACAGGAATCCATTAAAAGTTTTATAAAGGATTACGAGAAGTTGGGAAAACAAAACAGTGAGCAGAAAATTAACTTAAATTAAACTAAACTAAATCCCATTTAACCTTTGATATTTCTTTGGCTAATGGAATAGAAAAAGCGTATTATTATAATTCTATAAAGTAGATAGTCAAATAAAAAATATATGTGTTTAAAATTGACTTTTATGTTTGCAGATCAGAAAAAAGAATATTCAAATATTCATTTACAAAAGATTAGGTAAACAGAAATGTGAGGAAATATATGTTTTATTAAAAATGTTTTATGGAAAATTAATTGATTTATACTATAGTCTATAAAAGCCCCGCTATCCAATTATTAATAAAGTTTAAAAACATACTCATAGTTATTTGGGAAGTTAAATATTTATCATAAAACACTTTAATGTCCTATAAAAAATATAATCAACTGTAATAAATGAATAAAGAATATTATTTAATTATATTTAATTGTGAAGCGTAATTCTAGAAATTTTACGCAAAATAAAGCTAGGAAAGGTTTCGCTGTCTCAGTGATTGTGCATATACATCGTCGTATGGAAGTAGTATATTGAGTGCGCAACTACTTCAGATACTAGTTGTAAACCAGTAAAATGGAGTGTTTACTTTAATTATTTCAAACGTCTAATATAAAGCTTTGCAATTTTATTTAGTTTTCCCAAAAAATTATTTTTCTTTTAAATTAATTAAATATTAAGAGATACTATTACTTAATCCGTTATGATTTAATTAACTTTTTTTTTTTTTTTTTCAGCCTAAGAAAATCTTAACTTTTGTTTTTCATTATTTATTATAATTTAGAAACGCATTCGCATTGTACACTAAATACAAAAAAAAAAAAAAAAAAAAAAAAAAAAGTACAGGCGTCCATTTGCAAATAACAGAGGTATGGATCCAATCAAAGTAATGCGATATATTCCTCAGTGCTTATTTAAGATAACAAGTGTATATCAAAGCTGTTACATCGATTATTGCTGCTACAATAGCATGTTATCAAGATTTTAGTGACTTTGAACATGGCATTGAAATTTTTGCACGAAAGAGGGGTTATATCATTATCAAGTTAGCTACGAAATTTGGATTTTTGAAATTTGAAATTTAGGTTTTTAAGAATGTACCGTGAATATCAGGAATCCAGTAAAACGTAAAATTTCCGATATCGCTGGGGCCGGAAAAAGATCGTGAAAGAACAGGACCAGTGACGATTGATGAGGATCATTAAACATGACAAATGTACAACCCTTCCTCGAATTGTTGCAGATTTGATTATGTCCTCCTGGCAAAAACTTTCTCACAAAGCGACTATTTTCTTCAATGAACAAAACGTAGACACGTGAAAAAAATCCCCTTTATATACCTACTTTAAAAACTTATTAACTACTAACAAAGAAACAATCAAAAGTTGTCATCTTCAAAAAGTATTGAAAAAAATATATGTGATTCTACTCTTCATAAAACAACAGAAAATGAAAAAAAAATATCGACTGAAATGAATTACAGCGACCACAAAAATTATCAAAATTAAGCATATTTGGCGATTTAGCGCTGTTAGGCGATACGTTTGCTAGCACCGAAATTGCAGTGTACGAACTACGAACAGAACCGTGTTTTGCTTTTCCGCCAAATACTCAAAATTAATCGCCTAGCAGTGTGAAATCGCCAAATATGCTTAATTTTCATAATTTTTTGTGGTCGCTGTAATTAATATCAGCCGATATTTTTTTTCATTTTCTGGTATTTTATGAGAGTAGAGTCACATACATTTTTTGTATACTTTTTGAAGTTGACACCTTTTGAATGTTTCCTTGTAAGACTAATTTAGGTTATACTTGTGAGAACTTTTATAAAATGTTGATAAAGAATGCTTCGTTAAAACAAATCGTTTCACCTGCCGAATATTAATTTTATTTTTTAGTTTGCCAATTTTATTTTTATTTTATGTGTGATATTAATAAAAATGATGTCTACCAAGTTTTATTATGTAATTGCATGAAAGTACCACAGAAAAAAAAAAAAAAAGTTTTTGTTTATAGAAAAATATCAAAAAAAAAATCTATATTGTCCAGTGACACCTATATAAATTAGAAGGTATACTGATCCATATTCATCATTTGAGATAAAAATGTTTCCACCACTTATGTAAAATAGCTTTGAATCGGTTTTTTAATCATTTTCATTCAATTTTTGTGTCCTCTAAAATGACATTTTC
Source organism: Salticus scenicus (assembly GCA_963930645.1). NCBI lineage: Eukaryota > Metazoa > Arthropoda > Arachnida > Araneae > Salticidae > Salticus > Salticus scenicus. The sequence goes on from OZ005656.1 coordinate 128,142,762, forward strand.
TTCAAAATTGAATGTCTTCTATTTTCTTATAAAATAAGACATTGCATTATTTTTCCTCTTTTTCAATAAAAAATTCTGGTCACCTTATACATAAAAAGTAGTGTAAGTTAATAATATTTTGTGGCGAGATACTTTTTTTTTTTTTTTTTTTTTTTTTCAGCGAGTGTAATCTAAGTTGAAATTTCGGGTCCTGTATATATATATATTAGCAAAGGAAATATGCAACTTTAAGAATCAACGTACTTTTAAACTTGCCAACGTTAATCGAAATTTTCAAGAGTCAGCCTCAAATAAACTTCAAATGACAAATGTAAATTTCCTATAATTATTTTTTTAAGTTTTACAGATATCAAATATCCATGTAGATTAAATGCTAAAGACTGGAATTTATATTCAGAGAACCATAAAACACTATATCATACAAAAACCAGAGTTCAAAACTGGACTTAAAAAATTACTTTTATTACCTTATTTGTATGAAATATAATTTTCATTCCTGAGCTGTCCCATTCAGCATGGTGGAATGTATAAACGCCCTTCTATCAATTACATTTAATAGAATATATTTTTTAAGCTTTATTTTGGGTAGCCTGTATATTATCTAAAAATTATATACAAACGACACTGTGTATTTAATTTCAATCCTATATGAAAACCACATACTAGAAACAGTAATGCTATTCCAGCAATTTCTTAACATAATATATAATAATTTTTCACTATTACATGAAAGGGAAAGATTGCGTTTACTTAACAATATTCATAATAATTACCATCTTATTAGAAATTGGTAAATAATACCACAGAAATTAATCAAAAATATACAAATATAATTGATTAATCTAATTCTAGATTATGACACAAGTAACCCATTAAATTCGGGAAAACATTTTATGAAGATTAATAATAACAAGATGAATTGTGATATTCATTGAAAATATAGTTAGATAATTGATCTTCGTTTACGCTTACTTTATAATTATTAGAATTTAAATAAATGTGTTTGAAGAAATATTTGATAGATTGTTAATTAGGATATAATTTCGAATGCTATTTTCTGATGAATCTAATTCGATAAATAATAATGCATTTTTACAACGTATATAAATTACTACTTTTTAATTAGCTCCACGCTCTAAATATACATATAATTTTATAGCATATTTTCAATGAGTACTTTTTACTTTACCTTATCATAAACACTGTAGAGAAAGTATTATTTTTGGGTCAAATTTTCAAAGTTAAATTTCTAATATATTTACACTTTTTGAGTTTGCATGAATCCAAAAATCATGTTTTTAACGGATGGCCTGCGTGTGCGTGTCTTTGTGTCTGCGATCAGTACATCTCAAGAACAAACAGTAGCAGAAGTAAATAGAATAAAATAAAAAAATAAAAATTTGAATATAGGCACCAATTTTTGAATGTGAACATTTTAACAAATAAAATTATTATACTAATATTAGCTTTAAAGGATTTATATATATTAAACAACATATGACTATTTCAGGAAGTGTAATAGGAACATTTGTTAAACAAAAATATTTCGTGAATCACAATACTATTACAAAAATGTGTGATTTCACCACATTTTTCCCCAAATCAATCTTCATTATACAATCTTCATTATTTTTATTGTACTTCATTATAATAAATACATCCTTAACTTATAGATTCTATTACAAATGCTTTGTTTGTAAACAAAGTTCTAATAACAGATGGAAAGACAACTTCAATGGATTCAAATTATTCGAATTAATATACTACCTATTTTGAATATTTTATTTTATTCCATTTAGTATGATTTTATTGTATTTAAATACTCCTGAACTGATAAATTTACCGTTTAACATTTATTTAAACGATATACCATTAGTCCAACGCACAAAGCTTATACACTGCGTGGATGATACAATAACCTATATTGCAAATCCTGTATTATTTGAGAATATTAACAGTGAGTTTTTGTAATAAAGGGGTGTCAAAGTTACATTAAAAAAAATATTAATAATAATAATACTCTATCTGCAATCCGACAACCGAATTCTCCGACCTTCCTAATGGTACCGCATTTTCAAAGAGGAAACAGTACCAATCATATGGTATTGTAATTATGAAAAAGAATTAAAGGTAAAAGATTGTCGCAGAGTCAATGGTTGTTGGGTACGATGTACACTACAAAAACTAACGGCAGTTTTTAGAGCAGAATATGATGACAAAAGGAGGTACCAGCACATTTTGCTGTGGAAAAGAAATAAATTGCAGCAGAAACATCTGTAAAAAAGTCTATTTTTACAAATGTTTACGCGGTCAATTAACCTATTTAACAGAAAAATGTATAGGCACCCATTTTTACCAGCACTTTCTGCTATAAAAAACTACCGTTATGTTTTACAGTGTATGTGACTACTGACCACAGATGGAAAGAATGAATATACGCTGACATGTCTATCTGCTGTATTTTGTCTTCCTTGTGAAAATCCAGAAGAAAACAGAAAATCCATTCATGCTTTTTTCTCCAATGCAGCAATGGTAACAAACTATAAAGTAGTACAAACGAAAGTTATTTTTATCTTTATTGCTGTTTTAGTTTATGTTAACATTTTAGTTGCATGTATGTATTAATCAAGTATATAATACAGTATTAAATACATACATACATACATACATACATACATACATACATATATATATATATATATATATATATATATATATATATATATATATATACATATATATATATATATATATATATATATATATATATATATATAATAAAATATAGCTTCTGTCGTTTATTAGATACTTCAGCAATCTAACATTGTTGGTAATCCAGAAGTTCTCTTATCTGATAATTGGCGGACTACTGAGAGGCCACTGTAAAATTTTTGCAGATTATTTACTATACATATTTACCTAAAAGGATACTGAAAAGGTTGTTTTTCCGTGGAAATGTGTTAAAACGGTACTTTAATGCTCATTTAGATGGATAGGTAAGGTAGGAAAGGCTTTGTGCTATATTCGTTTTTACAGAAAATTACAAATTACAACAGATAAATCAGAAAAAAAAAAACATTTAGAAGTGGTCTTATAACATTCACAGTCCATAACATGACATTTATTTATTCTAAAATTTCTAATAATAGATTTTCAAAATATCCAACGTTATAAGCGACAATCTGCCTATTTATGATTTCTTACAATAGGTCACAATTCCTTATAAAAAAAATAGGCTTTGTATCTCAGCTATTCTTCACGTTTACCTGCATTTAACTGTGTTCTCTTTTATTCCAGTATTTTTTGAAACATTTAAATTAAAGTTCAATTCATACCTAATTTTAATTTAAAGAAATCTTACTGCGAATAGTTTAATAATTTAATAAAATGTATGCGATTTTACTGCAGTTAAGAGAATAAGTAAACTAATTAAATATAAAGAACATATATTTAATGAATAGTACTTGTTTGTAGACTAGCATATTTTTTTTTATTTAATTTCCCTATTAATTACTGTTTCTTGCTTTTTAACAAATTTTGTTATTTACATCAAACGCTTTTTTTTTTTTTTTTTTTTTTTTTTTTGAATCTTTACTAAATTACAATTTATTTTTAAAACTTTTAACTTAATTATTTTAAGGTTCATTTGATAACTATATTTCTATTTTACTTACATATTTACATTTTACTAAACAAATGAAATTATTGCACTTTAAATTTTCCTAGCTTCTGATTAATAACTAGGTTTTTAATGATTGTCAGGGAGTAAAATTACGCGTGCTAGAAAAAACATCAATGAAATACTATTCTATATTTTTAAGGAACAAAGTATATTTCAATGTCTGCTTACGCTTTGCATCCTTCTGTTTCATATGACAAATTCAGTCTCATATTGTTCAGTAGGGTGGGCCGAAAATGCACTTTTGCACAAACTTTCGAAATCGATGAGGCTTGGGGGCGGAAAAGTTGTGTATTGGGTTGCTCAGTAACCATGTAAAAATTTTTTGAAATCGAACAATATCTTCAGGTGGTGCCGGCGCCTTAAAAATTTGAAATTTTGACTAAAACAGACCTTTTTCTTCTAAAAACACGATTTTTTGCATTTTCGAAATAGATTACGCTCTAGTGCGGAAAAGTTGTGTATTGGGTTGCTCAGTAAACATGTAAAATTTTTTTGAAATCGAACAATATCTTCAGGTGGCGCCGGCGCCTTAAAAATTTGAAATTTTGACTAAAACAGACCTTTTTTTTCTAAAAACACGATTTTTTGCATTTTCGAAATAGATAACGCTCTAGTGCGGAAATGTTTAGTATTGAGTTGCTAAGTAGCCGTGTAAGTTTTTTTTTTAAAAATGCAGCTCTTTGCTTATCTCAGAGGAAATTCACTGAGATAACCCAGAACTCACCACGAGGAGGTGGCTGCATATCGAGTTCCACCCGTGCCCTCCCAACCACCCAACCATATAATGGACACTGAGATTTTATTAAATATTTCACTTTTCTGTTGCCTGATCTTCTTCGCCTTTTTTGTATTTCGACTTGCTTTCAAATGAAGGAATTATTCTTTGTGATTCTAATTTCGCCCTTATAAGGCCATCCCTTTCGATTTGTCCCACCACAGAAGCTGAAGCAACTGTCACTATTTTTACTGCCCTCTCCACTGCTTGGATGTGGCATGGAAACTCTTTTATTTCTAGTAAAGATATTTTCTCCTTTAGAATATTTCGGAAATCTTCATTGCTGACTGCACGAAGCATAGGTGGCTCCGTAACAACTGATTGGTGCCAATCAATTAGGTCCGTATAATCTTTTGCTTCGAATTTTATTACAGGAACAGTGAACCGCCGGATACCTTCTTGTTTATTTTCCCTGGCTTTTAAAATTCTTCGTATTGCAAGCAGTCGGATGTAATTTCGTTCATCCGTAAGCATCGAAAGAAGAATATTTTCAGGATGCGCAAAAAAAGAATTTCGGCTTATTACGCCATCCACGACAGTCTTCAAGTCATCTGGGAGATAACGTGACAAGCTAATCATCTTCCATAAGTGTCTAGCACCATCTTTGCAATGCGGTTTGGATTTTATATCAAACCACATCGGCACATACACTTTAATTATAAACTCTACTAAGGTTTTCAGTTCTGCTGAAACATTTGTAACTGAAATGTACAGGCGCAAAACTCGACATGCTGCCGTTAGCCAACGGGAGTGCGCTAGCTTTCCTGGTTTTTTTCTCTGATAGGGCAACAGAGCAGTAACCTGGTGTTACAGCTTCATAAATTTGCAGCATATATTGTTGATCTGTACTCAGATCTTTTCGAAGCTCTTCTGATATTGCTACTAACTCTACGACATCAACCTTTTTGAAATTGACTACCGGTTTCAGCTCACAGGTTTTGAGATCTTTTCCTATTGGACCAGAAAAGGTTTCAGGACCACTTGTTTGACCGTCTAGCTTTTTTAGAAGATGCCGCAACGGTAACTCATTTGCGTGTAACATGCATATGAGCCATTGAAGAGGTCTACCAACATCTTCTTCTATGAGACGTATAACTCCAGTCTTGCAACCTGTGTTAACGGGTGTCCCATCGCAGCCAACTGCCAAAAGAGTTTCAGTGTTGATATCATTCTGTAAAAGATATTCAGCGATGCTGCTCTTAATAGATTTTGCAGTACCACTAGCTGGAGAAACATGGCCGATATATTCAGATCCAGGTTCTTGTATTAAAACTACATGTTCTTCAATAACCGTTGTCCTGTGCTTTTTGTTTCCCTTGATTTGATCTGCTAAAGTTTTATCTTTTCGTCCGTCAAAAAAGAGGGCTTGAAGCTCTTCTGGTTTTCCTTTACATTGTAGTTCCTTTCGTTTTCTCATTCTCTCTCTTCTTATTTTATTTTTATCTGTAATTTTGGAACGATTATTATCAGAAATCATTCCGACATCTTCAAGAACTGCAGAAATAATTTTCGCTGCAGGCCTGTCTCCAATCCCTGCACTATCGCAGGCGAGTGCTGTGTTTGGCAGTTTTATCCTCATCTGGCTGATTACCTTGGTCTCTCTTTTCGTTTTTCTGGAATGGTTCTCTCTGGATCTAGGAGGAGTGTATTCTTCATCATTACGCGTTTCATATTCAAATTCTTCGTTCTCACAATCCTCGAACTCAGGCGACTCGAACATAGACTTTGGTGTTTGGAACTGCTGTTCACTTGTAGCAGCTTTCAACACTGTCTTGGATTGCCTATTTTGCTTTCGGAGCAGCTTCTCAGTTACTTTTAAATCAATGCCCCCGATAATCATTTTTCTGACGGTTCGTTGATCAATCAAAAATGGTTGTTCTAAATGTGGCACTTTTCTATCCTTTTCACAGGAGCATGCTTTAAAGGAATGACATTTGCATGTGGCAATGTCAAAGAGAGTTTTCTCGGCGTCTTCCAAAAATTCCTTTACTTTGTTCCTATAGGATTCCGTAGACTTGTTTTTACTTTTCAGGATATTTTTATACTTAGCATGATATGATTTAAGGATGCGCACAATTCTGCAATGAGAAATAGTAGGAATCGAGGACTTCTTCCACAAATCAGCTACCCTCTCAGCAACAACATTGGCAATGTCAGTAAAAGCTGGATCTTTGCCGTGATTTGAAGATTTCACTTGTTCTCTTATAAGGAAGTAAAATTTCATATTTTGACTGTAAGTTGGTAAGACGTTAGGTTTCAGCTCTTCTGGCAAACCAAAAACAAAACAATCTGTAACTTTTCTAGTTGAATGACAACCGGCCATTGTGACAAAAGTATAACTATAACTAACTAGTTAATGACATTTAAATATCTAAAGAGACTGCTCTTCGATGAACAAACGACATAAAGTAAGCTTATTAGTTGATTGCTTCTGTACTAGACTGAACTAAACGATAACTGTGTTGCATATTATCACACTGACTGTCACGTGGACTGCAGGTGCGAGAGCATTTCATTTAGTAGAAGAAGGGGGGATGGAATAGAAAACTGATAAGGAATGTAAGAGACAATCCTGTACCACTGGGGGTCACGTGGACTGTCACGTGGACTGCAGGTGCGAGAGCATTTCATTTAGTAGAAGAAGGGGGGTGAAATAGAAAACTGATAAGGAATTCTCTTTTCATGAAAATATATGTCTGTTTTGAATAAAATCTCCGATTTTAAGGCGCCGGCGCCACGTGAAGATATTGTTTGATTTTTAAAAAAACTTACACGATTACTGAGCAACTCAATACTAAACATTTCCGCAATAAAGCCTAATCTATTTCGAAAATTAAAAAAAAAATCATGTTTTTAGAAAAAAGGTCTGTTTTCGTTAAAATTTCCAATTTTAAATGCGCTGGCGACACCTGAAAATATTGTTTGATTTTAAAAAAAAATTACATGGCTACTAAGCAACTCAATACTAAACATTTCCGCACTAGAGCGTAATCTATTTCGAAAATGCAAAAAATCGTGTTTTTAGAAGAAAAAGGTCTGTTTTAGTCAAATTTCCAGATTTTTAAGGCCCCGGCGCCACCTGAAGATATTGTTCGATTTCAAAAAAAATTTACATGGTTACTGAGCAACCCAATACACAACTTTTCCGCCCCGAAGCCTCATCGATTTCGAAAGTTTGTGCAAAAGTGCATTTTCGGCCCACCCTATTGTTCAGGTCAAATGTTTAATATAGTCTTAAAATCAGCAGTGGTAACAGGAAAAAACATTTTTAAGCGTTAATAAAAAAAAAAAAAAAAAAAAAAAAAAAAAAATCGCAGTTTATAAAGTTTTTGTTCACATGTTAAAATTTAAATCCTATTATAAATTTATTTATGGAAAATTCTATGAAAATTATGTCTGTCGAGTACTGAAAAAAAAAAAAAAAAAAAAAGACAGGAAAAATATATAATACAGATTTTGAAAAAAAGAACAGTTATGATAAGTAAAAATTTTTGAATAAACACCGTAAAAAAAAAAAAAAAAAATGTTTACTGGTTTGTCTGCAGAACTCGTGCCTATAATCTTTGCCTTAAAAAAGGCCGCGTTTACTTTTATTATTATTATTATTATTATTATTATTATTATTTTGGACTCTAATGAATTCTTGGAATTTATTTGCAAATTATGGTGTTTATTTAATGTTTTTTAATTATTTCTTTTACACGCCAGTCTTGTGCTTTTTTTTTTTTACAACAATTCTGGTATATATATATATATATATATATATATATATATATTACCTTTAATTAAATTATATACAATGAGCCACATGTATAACGTAAATAAACGTTTTTTGATATTTTTTCTTTTTTACTGCCCGTAAACCTTTTGAAAATGCATTTATTTAAGTTACATTAGAAAAAGAAAACTTTGAGAGGTTTACAATTCTGAACACATGAATGCATGTAACTAGAATGCGTTTTTTGACAACTTTATTTACAGCGGCAGACGAAATCATATGTGAAATTTCAAGAAATAATGTAATTTAATTTAAAAGCACCTTCGTGAAATTCATGATAATCATGCTTCTGAATTCTTTAAATTTTATTGAACATAATTTAGAACGTGTACGGGTTTTAGATATAGTTTTGTATGCTTAAAATTTATATGAACGTGATTTAAATTTTTTCAGAAATAAGAAGTAATATGTATTTTTCCCTATTAGATTTATTTTAAGAACTTTTTGAAGTTGAGATTTCATTGTAAAAATATTTTATACTGACTTTTTACATATTAATTTTTCTAAATGAAAATCAATTTTAGACATTATTTTAAATGTGACTTGCAAAAAGTTTCCCCAGATCGTTGGTATTTTAGTCTTATGACGTCACAATTGTCAGGAAATACAAAATGTCACCCATGGTGTAAAAAAGAAAAAAATGATCAATGTTGCTTTTGGTAACAAAATGATTTATCGTATGCAAATAAATAAAAGCTTTATCTTAGTATTTGCAATAAATAATAAATAATTTAAGATTGTAATTTGTCGTCTGAAAAAATAAATTTTTACTTTAAGAAAATTAATTTTCCTACTGCAATTTCTTACATTCTATTTCTCATAAGTTTTTTAGTTCTTTCTTTCTTTCTTTTATTTTTTTTGTGTGTGTGTGTAATTAATGAACTAATGCCGTCTCTGTATAATTGACACACATTTTTTTTTCTCTCTTTCAAGTATATGTATCTTAAATAAATAAATAAACATATATATATATATATATATATATATATATATATATATATATATATACGGTCATTTGCGGAACTTCAATACCAATAGCCGATTTTCAGTAATTTACACATTGCATTATTTGCGCAGATTATTGCATCATCTCATGTGCTCATCAGACTATGCTATCGTATACAATGCTGTTGTCCAGTTATTGCAATGGGTAAAAAACCTCCACTTACTGTTACAAAATTTTTAGAAATATTAACCCTGCATAAAACTTGATTTTCTGAACGTCAAATAAATTCGAGCGTAAATGTGAGCAAGAGAGCTGTGCATCAATCTATTAGTAAATTTTAAATATCGGGAAAATTTGTGGATCTTAAGAGAAGCAGTCGCCCTAGAAAAACGAGTGCACGGGATGATCATGTGATAAGATTTATGGTCGTACGAGATCCAAGAACCTCCTTTAATACGATTAGATATTCTCTAGCTGCAAAAAGTATCAACGTCAGTTTGAGTACTATTTCAAGACGTTTGGCCAACGATTTTGGTTCATCCCACAAACCTGCACAGAAACCTCGATTTACTCCAGGTTTGAAAAGGAAACGACCGACTTTCGCCGGACATTATCAAAATTGGGCAAAAAAGAAGTGTAGTAGGGTGTTATTTACGGATGAGACAAGTGTTCAGAAATTTTCTGAGGTAATACAAGCGTTCAACACCCAAGGGAGAAAAGATATGATGAGAGACATACGATTCAAACTGTGAAATATCCTCCAAACTAAATGATATGGGGGTGAAACGTCTGTGCCCGGTATTGCTAGTCTGTATTCTGTGCCACCTAAAACCACTATGAACGGAAAGCGGTACCTTAATTTTTACGTGAGATGTTGATCTTCACATGCATGTTCATAAATGTCCTATTTCCATGCATGATGAGACTCCGTGTCACAGGGCGAAATTTGTCAAGAAATGCCTGAGCTCACGGAAAATCAAAGTGCTTGATTGGCCAGGTAACAGCCGAGATTTGAATCCAATAGAGAATCTTTGGTATATTGTGAAAACTAAAGGCACCGAAAAGCAGCGATCAACTGTTACGGCATTTGTTGAAGCAATAAAGCTTGTCTGGTGCACAGACATTTGTAAAACTTACCGCAAGTTTCTTATTTATAGCATGCAGAAGGTATTACGTCCTACGAAATACTTTCTTTAATTACAGTAAATAAAAATGTACAATCATTTTTGTTCATTTATATGTAAAATATACATGTTATTTTTACGGAATTTCCTTAAAACTGATTTTTCTATGGGTGGTCTTAAACTTTCGCAAATGACTGTATAGTATATATAGGGAAAAGTTGGACAAAACGGGATACCATTCTTGTTTTTTTTTTTTTTTTCTTTTTTACTACGAAAAATGTGTTGAAGAAAACCACCTATTTTTTTTTTTTTTTTTTTTTTTTTTTTTTTGTAACTACAACACTTATTGAAGCACACAAAAAACATAATTTTAACTAATTTTAATGACTGTGAAATAGTAAAAAAAAATATTTACCAAACTCTTACACATCCCGTTTTATCATACCTGGGTTGGACAAACCGGGATAGGGGATACAATGCTTAATTTTTTGTGTAAAACTAACTGAAAAGCATAATTAACTGGCAAAAACCTGTAAAGCAAAATTTCTGCTTGAAAGAACAATGTCTTCAGTAATCAGATACTTAAAATAAGAGTTTTTTATGTTATTATATAGGAAAGAAGACCTTTTATTTAGGCAATTAGCAGAACAAAAGTGGCATATAAAGGTGTCTTCCTCTTCTTCGGCATTAGAACACGCTTCGTGAGCCCATTCTTGTCATCCAGAACATTGGATCCAACCTTCACCAGCCTTAGAGTAGACGTACAATGCATTACAAAATATGCAGGTGTCTCCTCCCTTTGTTTCATTTTCAGACGATGACGACATGCATTCTTGACTGCTTGCTGAAGGTTTATTAAACTTTTCTATGTTTTGACTTTTAACATCAGTAGTAGGCTTTGCTTTGGATTTTAGGCCTACTTTTAGGTTTGGCTGGACCTGGTAGCTCTTTTTCCTCCACTTTTCCATTTCCTTTTCTTACAAACGTCTTTTTTGGAATTTTTAAGAGGGATTTCTTAGCAGCCTTTTCTTTAATTTTCTTGGTTCTTTTTTGTAGTTTAATCGTCCTTTCTTTTTTTCCATTTTTTACTCACTCCTATATGGAGATGATGTTATTACTACAGTTTATTTTTTCTCTTATCAGCCTTGTTTTCTGGGCGAGGTCCTTTTACTTGAGGTACAGGTAGAACAAACTTTGGAGACATGGAAAAGGGTAGCTTAGGTCGATAACAATTGAGTTCTAATCCTTTCTTCCCTGAGGATGTTGCAGGTTGGCCTGGACATAGGCTGTCTCCTGACAAGTTTGTTGGTTGGTTTACTCCTACGATGTCCCTTGAAGAAGTTGAAGGTTGTTCTTGGTCTTTGCTCAAATAAGTCTGGTGTCCAACGCCTGGAAGTTCTTGCTACAGGTCCGACGTAGGGTGGGCTGTGGAGACAGAGGGTGCAAACAAGTGATCTGGGAAGAATTCAGGATTGTAAGGTCTTATGCCAGTTTTTCGAAACCGTTTAACGGCAGTTTCTGCAACAGCTGCCCGAGAATAGGCTGCGTTGAACAGTTTTGCAACTTCGTAAATTGTGACGCACCTACCTGGATGGTTGAACAGCCACTTTTGAACTTCTTGTTCATAATACGTGCTCAGTGGAGCCATGAAACAGACATCCAGGGGCTGAAGGCGATGAGTTGTATGTGGGGAGAAGGTTAGGATGGTTGCATTATTTTCTCTTGCCAAATTTACAAGTTCCAAACATTTGGTGTGACTGTTGTGTCCATCAAGTAGCAACAACACTGGCTTCTCATGGGTAAGGTTGGAAAATTCTACGAATTTTTTAAACCAAACAATGAAGGTCTCCTTCGTGAGCCAGCTGGTCTTGTGATACACTGCAAATGATACTGGGAAAGCATCATCCATGAGTCGTGGGTTTTCCTTCACTCGAGGAAATACAAACATAGGAGGGACGAATATACGGCATAAAAAAATTGTATCCCATTTTATCCAACTCATAAGCATGTTTTGTCCAACTCCGACACTTTTCAAAACAAACATGGCTGATGCCTAAACGTGAAAGGAAAATTAGATAGACTACACATGAGAATTTTCGTTAATAAATGCTTAATCAAATGTAATACTCACCGGAATTGTATTCCCATATATGTAGGCAGTATAATCTAGAAAACAACGCATGTAAATGTAGAAAGTGCCAAGAAATCAGAGTAAAAAAGTTCTAACAGCTACAACTTTCCATCAACTAGTGGTTTCGAGGCGGGACGAACTGCGAATGGTGTAATGACGGCCGAGAACAAGTTTCTGTCGTCGTCCGCTCGATAGCAGTACTAGACAGGTCCCTAGGCGACGTATCCCGTTTTGTCAGACTATCCCGTTTTATACAAATTTCCCCTATATATACAGTCGGTAACAAAAGTGTCCGAACACTAGTAAAAATTCCTATGTAAAAAATGTACACTTAATACGGTTTTGTTAAATAAATCCTTGTCGAATCCTGTTCTTAGTCCGTGTAATAACATGATTCGATAAGGATTTATTTAGAAAAACCGTATGAAGTGTACTTTTTTTACATAGGAATTTTTGCTAGTGTTCGGACACTTTTGTTACCGACTGTATATATATATATATATACTTCGAATACATTTTGGCATAAAAAAATAATTTCGAGTCAGAGTCAAACTCATTTATAAATTACAGCGTCTACTAATTCGAATTGTTAATTTTTTAACATTACAGTTTTAGACATTAATATGAAACATTTCATATTCCTTATTATAGCAAAATAATAATAATAATAATGATGATGATGATAAAAAATAAATGTAATAAAAATAATAAAAATAATAATAAAATAAAATAAATAAATAAATAAATAAATAAAAATAAATAAAAAAATAAATAAAAAAATCATTACCTAAAAGAATCGAGTACTTTTTGTCCTTCGTTATTTAAAAAAGTAGGTAATGAGAGAATTAAAAATTTAAGCTGTAAGAGATACAGCCTAATCAGGATTACCCAAATTATAACAAATAATAATAAACTTTTTTTTTTTTTTTTTTTAAAGTAATTTCGATTGTGTAAAATTATTAACAAGGTGTACCTTAGAAATATATATGGAGTATTATATACTCTCCTAAATTAACTAAACAATCAATAGTAAAAAGCATATGCATTAGATTTTTTTTTTTTTTCAAAAAAGCAAATATACCAAAAAATTATTTGCCAAAAAGTGACAAAAACAAATTTAAAAGCCACGAGGGGGGGGGGGGTATACTAATGCTGTAACGCAAACTTTTTTGTAGATATTGCAAATTTATTTTTATTGTGATAAAACTACTGATTTTAGCATAATAGTTTAATTTTTAAAAAAAATGTATTAAATATTCAGTTCAGTATATTTCCATGACATTAAAAAGTAGGATTTCTATACCATTTTTATGCTTTTGTCTTGTGTTATGCTCCATTAATATCCCTATTTTGTGAAAAGTAAAGCTGTGAATCGACTGACAGAGCCCCGCAAAACTTAATAAGTGAAACGAGACGGGGGAAGGTAAAACCTCCCTCGAGGGAAGCATGGGGCATGGCTCCCTACTGCTATAAATATAAATAAATAAATAAATATATATGCAGTTCTCAAGTAGAAAATCACGTTTTTCATAATATTATTCTGATATATTATATTTTGAAATTAAGGAAGTTTAAAGCAGATTAGCCAATGATTTGAAAATATGTTATAAATACGAAGAATGAAATATGTATAGAACGTAATTAAGTATTTTTGCACACATCTTATATACCACAAACAACAAAACTCATTTGGGAAAATATTTTTAAAAAAATATATGATTTTATAATTGTACTGGAAATGTCCAGTTCATTTAAAAAAAAAAAAAAAAAAAAAAAAAAAAAAAAAAAAAAAAAGAAAGAAAAATTAAGTACTTATCCATTTATAAAGAGTTCTTTATGTTTCAGTTAATATTCATAAAGGGTTATTTATTCAGTATGTCTAATAATAGCTAAGGAAATATAATTTCTCTTAAAACCTGCCTGGATATATTAACATTTCTTTTATATTTTCAATATTGTATACCTCATCTTATAAATGTATTTACAGACAAGAAGACACATAATTTTTAGAAACGTATGCTGTATCGTGCGCTTTAAAAGTGTATCGAAAATCAATTATTTCCAATGTATTCCCATCTTAAGGACTAAACCAAGATGACGAAACCTGACTTTATTTGAACTAAGAATGTCAACCTTTTAATTTAGCATTTTGTGTAGACAGGTTATACACATCATTCTGCATTTAAATTGGGTGAATAACTTGGGCTGGAATTCATTCTATACGCTGTGCACGAAATGCTTTCAAAAAAATTATATATATATATATATATATATATAGATAGATAGATAGATAGATAGATAGATAATCAGAAAGTACAATAGAAATGTAATATTATCAGTATGTGCAGATGGAATTTAAAGATGATTTATTATCAGTATCTAAAGAATTAATATTATCATAAATCAAAGACCAACCAAATCAAACCTAAAAAAGAAATAAAGTCACATCTAAATGAATTACAGCAAATTGGAATAAGATAACAGCAATATTTCCATAATAACATTAACAAGGGCCTGGTAGAATGCGAACATGCTAAATAAATGATTTTTTTTTTTTGTCACGAAGATAGCAAAAGCTAAGTATTTTTTTTGTGCACAGGCCCGAAACACCCATTGGAAATAAAATAAGAAGAAATGTATATCAAAATAAACTCACCACAAAATGTGATAAACCAATAAATTAGTTAAAAAATTATGAGTGAAAAAAACACCAATAAAATTTGTAATTATGCAGCAATAATCACAAATCAAATAATCAAGAATTAAACAATATAAAAATATAGAATTGTGTGACACATGTAAAATTTAATAACCAGATAGACGTTAAAAGTACAGTTAATGTCAGTACAATAATGACAAAGAATCATGGAGTAAACATAGAGATATCAGAAACAGATTCAAATCAAATCCTCAATTTAGGATTGAATGTACACACACGCGCGCACACACACACGCACACATATACATATATATATGTGTGTGTGTTTGTGTGTGTGTGTGTGTGTGTATATATAATATATGCAAATTTATAATATTAATATATGCATATATGCAAATAATATTAATATTAATATTAATAATTAATAATATAATATTAATATTAATATATGCAAATTATTAATATATGCATACATATATATATATATATATATATATATATATATATATATATATATATATGTGTGTGTGTGTGTGTGTGTCTGTGTGTTACTTTTCCTACGAAATGCTATATACTTAGCATATGAAAATATTTTAATTTGATCCATAGAGCATATTTTACAATAGGTTTGCTCAGTATAGCTAAAATTAACTTACTTGACACCACTTTGTCCTTGATGTCTGAATGCGAAATTATTAAATTTCCGAAACATTATCTTCTTCCTTAACCGTTTAATAAGTTCTCTCTGTGTTAAAAAAAAAAAAAAAATATATATTGCGAAATTAATGGATCGTTCATTAATCAACTTTCATTCTCTCAATATTAATGCAATACATGAACTGCAAATGGACTCACTCAAATTATACAGCTAATACCGTGTGGCGCATAAACATGTGTACCAAATTTCATATTAATAGCGTGATTTTCGCGGCCATTAACTCGAGACAAACAGACATACACACAACCAGACGAAACCTAAAATCTTTTTTGAGTCTCCACATGGAGGACTTCATTGACGTTTCGGCACACATTCTCTACAGGAAACATGGTTTTAAGCATCCCAATTATGCATGCAAAAAAAAAATAAAAAAAAATAATAATAATGCAGTGTAACTATGTTAAAATGCGTTTAAAGGAAATCCTCCTCATAGGTCATAATGATAAGAAAATGTTTGGTGTATTCCTGCTCACGATCCATAATCAATGAAGGCACCAAACACTATACAGCTATTTAGGTATAGCTATGAAATGTGTGTACCAATTTTCAAGTCAATTCTGGAACTTTTGCGCTTTCTATTGCGATACATACCAATTCTGCCCATAGGCCGTAATGATAAGAAAAACTTTGGTGTGTCCTTGTATACGAACTACAAATATAATACACACCCATATCTATACAGCTATTTTTATGACGTTAATGAACATGTGTACCAAATTGCAAGTCAATAGAGTAATTTTTGTGGCCGCATACAGACATACAGACATACAGACAAAGCCCAAAAAATTTTGAGTTTCCTCATAGAGACCTCTACTAATTTTTCGGCAATAGCTGAGAAAATGTTGCTTTGTTTGATGAGATACATAATAAAGTGCTGATGGTACGTTTCGAACATGTGAATATTTCAGATGATCAAAGATCCAAGTTCTGAACAAAGGAATTTGTGAGCTAGTGCTATCTCAATAATTGAATGTTTTGTCTTTACATGCATGGGTTTTCAATGCACGGAATTTCTGCCAGCATTATTCAGTGTTTGAGTGAAAATGGAAACATTTTATTGCTTGAGAATTTTCATAACTGTTTATCGTTTCCAAGGATTAATATATATATATATATATATATATATATATATATATATAGATAGATAGATAGAAAGTTAATGAACCATGTTATTTATCCAATTAGTTTGGTTTATTGATTGTGTTTATCGTCGAACTACTACAGCGGAATGGGTATTTGGCGACAGTCTAGAACACACCTTAAGTATGGTCCAAAGACATGCCATCACAAAAAATTAGTCTGGAAAAATTTCTGCAAATTTAAATCAAATTAATTATCAGCCAAAGGTGGCAGATCGGAATTCCAACGAACATAATCGGGCATGATCAAAAAGTCATATCTTTCTCCAAACATTTCTCCGAATATAATTTTAAAAAACTGGGTTGTCTGGAAAATTCATAACGATTTTGAAGAAAATATAAAACGCAACAAGTTTAAATGCTCATGCATAGTGAATATTAATATTTTAAACATTACTGTAAATTCATTTAACGTGTAGTGTGGTTTCTTTTCGATGAGTGTTTTAATAAGTTATCCATCTGTGGTGGAGGGTTTACCCGGGTGATGATGATCTTAAAGGCTGAAATTAGCAGTTTTAAACCTAACAAACCAAACCCGCACGGTTCTTTCAGCTATAACTACTTCGCCAAAAACACCGCAAATATATATATATATATATATATATATATATATATATATATATATATATTGCTGCATGTGTGACACTTTTGCCCTTCCGGTAAAAGAAAAGCATTAAATGTACCTCTAATGCATTACACTTGCTTCCATATTCAAAGGCGTATTAAATTGTCAGCAATGAACGTATCATAACCAAATTTAATAATTACAGAACTTTGGATAAACACCATAACATGCAACAAACTCGCGACTTCGTTACGAAAGAACACATGACCCTTCGTCAGGCGAAAAAAGTAGGCACGAAGGCTCTAGTCAAAGCGGCAACGCACCTGCAGCACACGTGCCTATCTTGTTCGCCTGATGAAGGTTCGTGTGTCCTTTCGACCTGAAACAATTCTTGCGATTTTGTTAAATTTTTATGGTGTTTATCCAAAGATCTGTAATTATTACTTTAAAATGCCAGTTCTGTGGTGCTCTATTATTATATAACCAAATTTGTTTTCTAAATATTTTGAAGTACCGACTTTTATAATATCTAACGCATGTCATTTGATTTCAATCATTCTGATATAGTCAGACCATTCATTATACCACCAAACGAAAATCAGAACGAACTTTCCAGGCGATCTAATATCTGTAGAGACATATTAGCAAAACATTTTATTTATTTATTTATTTATTTATTATTATTATTATTATTTTTAATGGCATAACATGATTCAAAGCGTTGCTGCACTTCCCCGTATAAATAAGAAACAATAGGTTATTGGGAGGACTTATTTAATTGAATTTTGGATTTCAGTGCATCTCTAATGGCCATAATACCATTCTAATAATCTTGATATGTCTTTGTTTAAGACTAAATGTATAAAAAATCATTACAGGAAATAACAATCATTGGTCTTATTTTATTTTTCTCATGTGATCAAATTTTACGAAAGAAAAAAAAAAAACTTTATTCGAAAAATATTAAAATATTAAGATTGTTAAAGAAGAAAAAAAAGTAAATTTTTCAAACGATTTTTAATTTTAAAGTCTTTAATATTATTTGTGTTCTGGAATTATTTTTAATGTATAAAAATATATTAAAACATCACAAACGCCAAAAATCTGTAAAATTATGTTCAAAATGAACTATACAAATGCATGTTAAAGGATTTATTTTAAATAAAAAGAGGATTTATAGTATATTGTTTTAGAAATGTATTTCGTAATATACATTTTTAATTTATTAAGGAGATGAAGTAATTAATACCTTTTCAAAATATTTAATACTTGATTTTAATTTTTGATGTATTACTCACAAAATTATTAAATATGTATATATATATATATATTTCTGTTTAGTTCTTAATTAGTGTTAGCAAATGCACAATATAATCTATGTAGTATCCTTACATAATGGAGTAAAATCTAATTATTTCATAATTACAAACAGTAAAACTATGATTATCTTTTAAACGCTCTTGAAAGAATTAATGATTAAAATATTCAGAGCAGGATGAATATAAATTACAAATCAGTTAAATTACAAATCATTTATCAAAGTGCAAATTTATTTATGAAAACCAATTATCACACAAAATCGGAATCATTATGATTGATGAAGATAAATCTGTAAATTAAAGGTGCGAAGCAATCCTCAATTAAATAATCGAGATTTCTTCGTGAATTAATACTTTCTAATAACACATAATTAAACAGACATTTTACAACTTTTTAAGAAAAAATTACTTTTATTCACTAAATAATATAAATTGAATAAAAAAAATGTTTATTTATCAAATGTACATACTTCTCTAAATTATTTTGAAAATAGTAAAAAAGGAAAGAAAAAAAAAAAAGAAATTGTATTTAAATCAAGAAATGAAATCGGTAATTACTCAAAATTTATATATTTAGTTAAAGTATGTATTAGGAAATAAATCTTAAAAATAGAATAATGAAGCATAATTTTAATCGGAATTATAGCTTTAGTGTAATTATTATTATTTTTTTTTCAATGAATATGTAAAATATTATTTAAATAAATTGTTTAAATTATCCTTAATATATATATACAATGAAATGAATTAATTTACTCTTTTTAATAACATGCAATTCAATAAGCATTAAACGTCTTTCGAAGAAAAATACATTAATTCGTTATATAGTGGAAATTAATTCAAATATTAGAAAAGTTAATCTTCGTTAACGTGAATTACTTTTAATATGAACTGTTTCCACAATACCCGTCAAAATGAATATTAGTTTAGTTATACGAAGATTAGTAGCTCATAGCATGAACTATTGATAACATGGACATTTTTTTTTTTTTTTTACCTCCTTTGAGATTTACGTTAACGAGGTTCAACTGCACTAGTTTTCTGTCCTTAATTTTCGTATTTTGATTCCCTCTTGCGCATAATATGATAAGGAAAGTAATGTTTTTGAGTTAAATTTTTGAAACCGTGTCATTGAGGAAATTTTCATATTCTAATGTCACCAAAATATAAAAATCTAGGTTCCCGGTGGATTGTCCGTGTGTGAGCCTTTGTGTTTTTGTGTCTGTCTCTGATACATTTATAAGCATGACACAAACACAAGTGTCAGCACACAAACACAAGTGTCAGCAGGAAATCAAATCTAGGCTTTTTAAATCTGTGTCACATATACGTTTTATTTGAAACTATTTATAGAATTCTGGAAAATGGTTTATGTATAGGACATACAAAAATTATGCAGAAGCATTACATCTATGATCGAAATTTCTCATTCACTATTTTTTATCATTTTAACACTTAATTTAAAAAAAGTAACCAACATACATTTTTTGTATTCTCAAAATCTGTTTCAAATCGGTTATGATATGGAAAGTTCCTATCATTTATTTATATGATCCGGATAAATTAGGACTGCCCATTGTGTAGCACTAGTGCGACGTAAAACCCAACCAACCAACTAACCGGATAAATCAGGGGTAAAATTCATTCAACAATATTCACCAATAAAAAGGGATATTTTATTGGAAAAGTTTATTTCCATTAGATTTTTCTTAATTTAGAAAATGTTTAAAGTCAGTAAAAACTGTTTATTCACATTTATAATATTTCACAGCTACACACACACACACACGCACACACACACACGCACACACACACAAATATGATATATTATTAAAATAATTAAAAAAAACAAACAAAAGAAACAAAAGTAAAACATAACATCATATAGCACTAAAAAGAAAAGTCCTTCTTTTATTTGTTATATGTGTTTATAGTAATAAAATTTCTATTTTTGTTTTTATCTTTTACTAATTAAAATCTCAATAGCAAATATAATTAACAATAAATAACTAAAATACTGGATTATCTTCTTTTAATTTGAATTTTATAGAACGTATTATATAAAATTGTGTAAAATTGAAAAAAAAATCATGTATTTTTATGTATTAAAATCATGTATTATATCAATATAACGGTAATGTAATAGAAACTATGTAATGTGAACAAAAAAAAAATGAATAATTAAAAAAAAAAAAAAAAAAAAAAAAAAAACGAAAATATGTTAATTTTAAGTGTAATTTAATAAATATAAACCGGTTAACAATATAAATTCATTTTAAAATACAATCTGAGCGTAAAAGAGAAAAAAATTGATAATTAATATTTAAATTAAAAACTTAAAAATCTATGACTTTTAACAAATATAACTGTACACAATTTCATTTATCGTAATATTTATATCTTTATGTATTCCTCTACTTAATTCTTCATGTAAATGGTATTATATTATCTCTTTTTACGTGATTTAGATTTTATATTAAACTAAAGAAAGAACATTAGGAAAAAAAAAATACGAACTTTTTTTTTTTTTTTTGCAATTAAAATGAAGTAAAGCTTAAAAAATTTCCACGGGTCAACACAGTGGATTTATTTCATTCTTTGGGAATTACTTCGGAAGAATTACTCTGCCCTTCTTGAAAATCGGCTCTAACGCTATTTTTGCTAATACTTATGTAAAATGACGTCCTGAATCTGAATATGACGCTCCTTTTGCCCTACCACTCAACGTTTTTAGGGGACCCTCCCCCCCCCCCCCCCTATTTTTATCACTTTTCCGTAATTTTGTGGCTATAAATTTAATATGCAGAGACGGAAATGATTATTTTAAGTGTTAAATATCTTCTAAAGGGGTTACAGAATTGAAAAATTCTAAAACATGAACATTTGCAGCAAGGAAATAAAATTAGGGGGATTTGCAACTGAAATTATAAAGTTAATTTATTATATTTTATTAATCAATAATTATTATTCTGTATTTTACGTCACATTTTTTTTTCTGTTTCTAAGTGTTAAAATAATTATTTTCCATTCTCTAAAGGCTACAAAATTACCAAACAGTGATAAAAATTGCGTAGGGGGTTGCGTCCGGAGAAACCGGTACATGATTGTGGGAAATGAGTGTCCTTTTCTAATTCAGGAGGTCATATTACATAAGAATTAGCATGAATGATAACAGGGCTCGACTTTTTTTTTTTTTTTTTTTTTTTTTTTTCCCGGATAATCTCCGTATCGTAAAATGTACTTAAATCTAAAATATGAATAATTAAATGTGTTTTGCAAATATTTATACACTTTTGAGAAAAAAACAAAACAAAACAAAAAAAATATATTCTTGCAATTTAAAAATATTTTCATTAGTTTAATTATTAAATTAAAATTTTATTTTCTTATAAAAATAAGAAAAATATTGCATTTTACTTATTAAGTAATTTTCAAGAGGGAAATTTAATATTTATATACAACAGCCTTTTTTTTTTTTTTTTTTTTTTTTTTTTTTTTTTTTAAGTATAATATAAAATTAAAAAGAATAATTTAAATTGAAAAGCCATGTATTATTTACAAGAAGCATAATTTAAAATTTTTGAATTCAATTTATATTGAATGTGATTCACTTACCTATACATTAATAAGCAATATTTTTTTTTTTTTTTTTCGAATAAAATATTCCTTTTTTTAAATGAAAAATTAGTTATGCACGACAAACTTCCTTTTTCTTGAAAATTGTAATAAATTTTAATTTATGAGATAAGATTATTCGTTGCTTTTTTAAAATTTAAATGTAAATATACACACACGCGCGCATTCGTTTTTATTAAAAGGTCATTTGTGATTGCTTTATAAATTAGTTCCTAAAAATGAAAAAAAAAAAAAAAAAACTTTAATAAAATAGATTTTTTTTTTAATTAATACTGAAATTTATATTAATAGATTTTTTAAATAATAAATGCAGTATTTTCTATATATATATATATATATATATTTTTTTTTTTTTTTGTAATCTTTATTTTGAGTAAAGTTTGTAAGTAGACTTTTACACAAAAGTTAATTCAAAACTCTTTTAAATAAATAAAAGAGTTAGTTCATTGTAAATTTTTTATAATTTTTATATTTTCAGTTACTACATATAACAATTTTAAATAAAACACATTATTTGATAAAATTTTGAAATATGATTCACTAGAATTTTATTTTATTTTATTTATTAATTTATTTATTTAATTTTTAATCTTCTTTATAATTTTGGCCGAAATATTTTCCAGGACTACGCTAAATAATCTTCTGCAAGTAAAGATACAACAATTGAAATTAATAATTGGAATATATATTGTAAATGTTTAGATATGCCTTAATATATGATTCTACTTTATTTACAAGAGAAAATAAGTATTCAAGCAAACAAGATTTAAAATGTCACTTTCTTATATAATAGAATAAAAAAAAAAAAAAAAATACTTTTTTAAAAAAATTAAGAATCATGCATAATTTTGTTTATTCATTTTTAATATTTATATAATTATGAAACAATTTTACCATGTTTTTGTTAACTCGCATTATTGTTTGTCCAGTACAAATCTTACAACCGGTTTTTAACAAATTTCTCTACTAGCTAGATATTTGAATCTTTTAGAAAAGCTCAGAACACGGTGACAATGCATTCTTTAATACTTTTATTCAGTTTATAAATGAAGAGCTTGTTTCCAAAAGGCGTTAAGTCAAAAATTTTAAAAATTGACTTTTCGATGTAAAAGTTCGCAGCACATGTCTAACAATATATTTTCAGTAAGTAGAAGTTCCAAATGAAGTTTAGTCACAATGAAAACATAAAGTGAAATCCACGTTTTTTTCCAAAAAGAATTAAGTCACAAGTAAGTTTTGTGCCGAATGGGATTAAGTCAAGTTTAACCAAATGTAGCGTGCCTTGAGATCACGTGGTTTGCCTGGAATTGGGTGAAAAGTCAAAAAAAAGGAAAAGAATGTTGTTGTTGATTGTCACATTGATATAGTTTTTTTTTTTTTTTTTTCCACAGAAAAATATAAAGAGGAATGTACTTAAGTCCTTTATTATAAATTGTTTGTAAAGATGTTAATCTTGGTTTTGGAACCCCAAAAAAAGACATTTGTTCTTTCTGTATTAGGAAAAAAATACAAATGAATTCAGAAAAATGTACAGAAAAAAGAAAAGACCCTGTTAATCGAACTTTTGATTCATAAATACCGGAACAAAAAGTTTTATTCCCTTTTAGGGGAAAAGCTTATAGAAGAAGATGAAATTGCAATATGTTTTGACCTGATGCAAAATCAGGAATTGCCACACAAATAAAAATTATACCATGTTAGGAATGCTTTTACCAGTTGCTGCTCAAAAGGCCCTCACCTTCACATACTATTTACCAGTGCGTGGTCACTCCTACTTACCAGCAGATAGAACATTCGGCCGAGTGGAGATTAGTTTAAAGAAAACGTGGATACATTTTTACTCTCTAATGAATATTTGAACATTTCTCTAAGGTTGTAAATCTTTTCGAGTATAAGAAGCAGTGGAATATTTTAGATTGTAAAGATTTTGCGCATAATCGCCTGAAAAGCAATCAAGGTTTCTTAATTTCAGAGGCAAAAGTACTGGAAATTACGAAGCGAGATGTGAGTATGATGACAACGTACTACGGTTCGTTTTGCCGTCAAAAGATCCTGAAACGAAGGAAAAAAATTCTCCCATGCGCCCCTTCTGAAATAAAAATAAAAAGCAATATGAAACATGCAGAGAACAACAGATGTTTTAAAATTACTTAACGCTTTAAAAATTAACAAATTGCACGAATGTTTTTATTTTTATGAATGACCTTGCAACGATACTACTAACCTAACATAAGTGAAAATAATGATAAAGATCGAGAAATAAAATTTGTAAATGTAGATTTGTAGTGACTAACTACCTTCCAAAATTGTATAGCTGAAATTTATCCTGTATTTACATAAAAAAAAAAAAAAAAAAAAAAAAAAAAAAAAAAAAAAAACTTGAATTACTTTCAAATGGAAGTAAGTCGTTATTTGTTTGTGCCAAAAGGGCGTAAGTCATAGTTTTGTTCCAAAAGGGGTTAAGTCATTTTTTTCTTTTTTCATTTCTAAAAAACTATACTGTCAGGATTTTTTTAAACATGTAACTTAGTGTTATTATCACCCCTAGATTAGTGGGAAAAATTATCGTTTCCTTAAATTCAATAATAAATCTTACATAGCAAAATCGCATTTTTTCAAGAACTGAAAAAAATGACTTAACGCCATTTGGAAACAAGCTCTTCAAATGTTTGAAAACTTCTTATAAATACTCTCTTTATTACGCATTTTATAATTTTCTTTCAAGTTAATGGGATAATTAAAAAAATAAAAAATAAAAAATAAAATAAAATAAATAAATAAATAAATAAATAAATAAATACATAAATAATAATAATAATAATAATAATAATAGTAATAAATAAAAAAGAAATAAATAATTAAAAAAGTAATTATTAATTTATAGAATTGTCAAGTTTATATGATTCAATAGAAATTTTAAAAAAGTGGTACATAAAAAGTTATTTTTATCTTGTGATTATTTATTATTCAGAGGTAAAAAAATTCATTAAAACCTCACAGTTCTACATCACAAATTTTGACTTCATAATTTAGTTAATCTTTAGGTGTTTTAGTGTGCTCAAACCGCAATTAAAACAAGTTTTTTTTTTTTTTTTTTTTTTTTATCACATATACATTTTTGTCAATACAGTGTGTCTACCAACACAATGCTTTCCGCGACTCTTCCTCGAATATAATTATATGGTAACGTGTTAGTATGTTTCCATGATTAATTATAATTAATCATGGAAACATACTAGACACTACTGAAAAAAAAAAAAAGAGTCGGAAGACACCCTGTATTGACAAAAATCTAGAGACAAACTGGCTTCATTTTCGGTTTCAATACAGCAAAAAACAGCTAAAATGTATCAGCTAAAATTATCAAATCAAATTTTGCCAACATTATTTCTGTAGGCCTGTGTAATTGAATCAAAATAATTCTAAGGACATATTTTACCATGATTACCAGTGAAAATATAAAACATGAGAAAATCAAAAGTATTAATTGAAATATATATAGCGAATAAAGCTATCTGTTTTCACTATTCATCATGATAATCTAAAAATGTAAATTATAATTTCTATTACTTATTTTCAATAGGAATTTTTGACTAAATTAATAAAAAATAAATAAAAAAATAAATAAAAAAATAAAAAATAGAGCGGTTTATGGAACACTCAAATCTGTTATAATTTCCTCGTGAAAAGAAAAAAAAAATATATGATTCTGAAAAACTATAAGATATGAAATATTTCTTATACAATAATTGAGAAAATACAGCTTTACTTTTTTAACATAAACTCTGGATAAGTAAGTACTACATTTTTTCTTCTAATGATTTACATCTGGGGCTTCGTGTTCAGTGTACTCTGCGCTTCCGGTGATACAACTGAATTTATTTAACAACACAATTTCATTGCAGGTATAATCTGACTGGCAGTATTCTTTAAAACTATCATAGTTGCCAATCATTTAAAATTTTAAATCGAATTTATCATCATTATTTTTAATTAGAAATATGGTATAATTTTTTACACCGATTAAAAACATTAATAGTTAATACTAAATTCTTTTTATATATATATTGTGCATCCGGGTAAGACATGAAGAATTGATAGCTTTGCTTCATTTTGTATTTTATTTATTTGTTTGTCTTGTAAAGATAATGAAGTCACTTAAATGTGGCAAAGCCTCATTGATATATATCACAAAATTTACTTTATCAATAATTAGATTTCTTTCTTATACTTTTACAAAACTTGATTTACTTTCTAAATGCATGTATGTATATATATATATATATATATATTTATATGTATGTATATTAAGCCAAAAATTTACGAATGCATGGTTGCCAAGTTTTACAGGTTTTTCAGTACCACTAATTAAGGATTTTTTTTTTAATGGAGGATTTTGTTTTTAATTAAATAAAAGGAGGAAATGGCTTCAAAAGAGTAATATTAATGTGCCAAAGACTAACTGTTATGTGAATCACTTTGTCCATATAAATGTCCAATTTCTGTGCCATGGATTTTTGATTCTGTAGAATTTTCTTTAGAATAAAACATTAAATTTTATTCATATTTAACCCTATTTTGCTATTCTAAGGAAATCTTTTTAACTTTTAAGCACAAGTTTTTGCTTAACAAGGAGCAAAATTATTTTTTTTTTTTGAAAAAACGATAATCTGCATTTTTACAATTCTTCGTATTTTCTCAATGTAAAATATTTTACTTAAAAAAGACAGTTACTTAAATTTAAATTATAGAAACTAGTACAAAAACAATTCATTCGTTTTAAATCTTAATCAAAACGATCCTGCAACAAAACATATTACTGAAGACATTACATCTATATATCTGATATTTATCTCAAACATAAGTGTAAAATCAATTTTAAATTCATCAACAATATGAAAATCCGATTTAAAATACTCGTTTTCTGGGAAGGGTCGGCATACGTGTGTGTGTGGTTGTGGGGGGGCGGGGGATATTCTGTCTGCCATGTATCAGAAACTAACAAAGGTAGATTAACGAAACTTCAGAATTGAGTTAGGTTTGGTGTATGGATTAATTCTTTTTTTAAGTGTTTGGTGAAAATTGGTAGATCTTAAGTCAATATATCAAAAATTGGTCTAACAATTTTCGTCAAAGTTGCTATTTAAACATTTTATTAGATATTTTTTCGTATTTTCTTCGTTTGTTCATATAGCTTGAAAAGCGTCATGTATAAGAATGTCAATTTGAAGTCTTGCAAATGCGTTTCCGAAAAAACGGATATACTTTTTTTTTTTTTTTTTTTTTTTTTTTTTTTAACACTCTGTATTAACTCAACATTGGTTATCCTTTCGTATATACTTGTTGTTTTCCTGTCAACAAATGAGTTTTCTGAAATTTTGCTGAAAGTCGTTATCTCAAAAACGGCTCTAACGATCTTCTTGGAAAATGTTACCTTTGTTTAAATATCCTTTCGCATGCATTTCCTGGTCATTACCGGGAAGTTGAAAATCATCTTGATTAGGTATTTCAGTTTTAGATTTCGGACGTGGGTATTTCTAAAAACAACTCTTTTTTTTTTTTTACTCGCAATGTAAACTTTCATTATATTCCATTTACACATGTGTTAGTTTTTTTCTCAAAGGAAAATTCTTAGGTGTCTAATTTTTTAGGTAAATTTTATGGTTTCTGTCCGTATTATCTCGAAAAAGTGCATATAATGCACATAATATTGGGAAATGGACGTCGTGTTTTTGTTTCCACCATTTTTTATTTTTTTCATTTTGTCGTTAATTCAACGTTCATATATATATATATATATATATATATATTAATACAATAATATCAGTGCAAAAATTTAAAGATGATTCATTTCATATATATATATATATATATATATATATATATATATATATAAATTAATAAATTAATTAATTAAATGCGGACATTTTCGAATATCACCTCGAGTAGAATTGATTTCACAGTTGCCTAAATAGCAAATATTTTAATTTATAAACAACTATAATCAATAGTATTTTTATTATTATTGGTGAGGTTCGGGGTAGGGGATCTGCTTTAATGCACATTTTTAAATGTAATTTAGAGATATTAGCTTTAAAGGAAAAGAAAAAGCAGTGATATATGACAACCACATGTAAATGACAAAATTAATTTAATAATAATGTATTATAGAAATGAATTATTGGTATACGACATAAAAAAATATAACTTAAAACTAATAGATTTTTCTAATAGTAAATTTTATTAATCGGTGTATTGCATAAATGATATAATAACAAATATACACAATTATAGAAACATTTATGAACAAATAAGTTGTTGACAGCTATATTTACTATGTAGAGTCCTTTTGAAGGTTTAAAAATTTAATGTTAAACGAAAAAAAAAAAATAAAAAAAACTTTCAGAAGTTGAAAAATGAAATTAGTTACAGTTTAACGAAATTATTTTATATGAGATGCTATTTTTTTTTTCCTTACATGTATAAGAATAAGTAAATAAATAAATAAACTATATTAAAAACTAATTTTTACGACAGTATGTATCTTATGAGAAATTAAATGCATGTTTTAATTGAAATTTTAAACTTTTATATTAAACTCCGTATTATTATTTTTTTTTATTAGGAAAAAAAAAAAAGCTTCCAGAAGTTGGAAAATGAAATTAGTTACAGTTTAACAAAATTGTTTTATATGAGATGCTTTTTTTTTTCTTACATGTAAATGAAAAAGCAAATAAATAAAGAAACTATATTAAAAAGTAATTTTTATGACAGTACGTATCTTATAAGAAATTAAATATATAATTTATTGAAATTTTAAACTTTTATATTAAACTTTCTATTATATATATATATATATATATATATATATATATATATATATATATATATATATATATATATAAAATCCATAACGAATGAAAATTATTCTGGCAAACATTTGCATTGCAAAATTAGTATTAAGTAAAATTTAAATTATAAATCGTACCTTTTTCTTCCGTATTTATGCATATATTCAGTTATAAAAGTATTGTTTTTTTTTTCTATTTCCGTATAAGTAAAAAAAAAAAAAAAAAAAAAAAAAAAAAAAATGTCGTATATAAGTTTTTAAACAGCTAGTAAGATGAAAATTTATAATTTATACAACAGTTCTTTTTTTTTTTTTTTAATTTCTCTCTTTCTCATTAAACGATAGATCAAATCAGAAAGAATTTTGAGATTACATTACTTATGTAGTATTCGTAAAAAGTGGCCTTATTATTTGATTTTTAAATTTAGTTTAAATTTATTTTGAAAAATATTCATTTATCTATTCTTTTATAAATCAGATTTTTTTTTTTTTTTATTTTTTTTTTTAATGGAAAATATTAGTTTTGTATAACGAAAGGTTTCATATAAGTATCGTCATCCTTATTTGAAAAACTTGAATAAATGTATATACATAGTATACCATTATTAGTCGTGCTTTATTTTTTATTTATTTATTTACTTTTTTTTATATATATATACGTGTTATCTTTTAATAAAATATTATATTTGGTTTGTGCGAAAACTACTTACTTATAAAAATGAAATAAACAATATTAAAGAGATTAATTTATTCTAAAAAATTATGTAAATGTTTACTTTTTTTACCATATTATGTTAAACGCTTTAATTTCATAGCTTTTTGCACGTTTTATTTATAATAAAAAAAAAAATAAAAAAAAAAATTGCTAAATACACGTTTTCACAAAAGGTAATCCAAAC
The DNA here is from genome assembly GCA_963930645.1 of Salticus scenicus. Taxonomy (NCBI): domain Eukaryota; kingdom Metazoa; phylum Arthropoda; class Arachnida; order Araneae; family Salticidae; genus Salticus; species Salticus scenicus. Next base: position 128,172,983 of record OZ005656.1, read on the forward strand.
TTAAAAATAAATAAATACATAAAAAAAAAAAAAAAAAAAGAATTAAATATAGATATTGTGTTTTATCATTGCAATAAATAAACGCTTTTTAATAATGTTAATATTTATGAATGTTTTGTGAGAAAATGAATCACGTACAAATCTATATTTATTTCTTATTTTTATTAAAATGTTTAACTGTAAATTATCAAAATATTTAAAATTATAAAACATTTTCATGACTTTATCAGAAAAAAAAGTACAGATATATATATATATATATATATATATATATATATACATATGGGTAATTCCGTTCTAGGAGTTTGTGTCAGTCCAACAAAAAGATAGGATTTTTTATTACTATTGCCTTACGAAAGGAAAAAAAAATCGTAATATTTGGAAGATTCTGTTGGATCAAAATATTGGTTATTATTTCTAGAAAATATTGGCATAAATAAAAATACCTATATAAAGTCAGTATCGGTTATATGGTTAGCTCAGAGGTACAGAAAATCCTACTATATATACGGAGTGACCATATATGCGGTACAATACTACACTATTTAATTGCCGTAATTATAAAAATGCCATAATTATATTCATCTATTAGAATGCAGTGTTCTTAAACAAATAACTACATATCAGAGCATTAAAAAAAAATCACAAAGTGAAAACCACAGTAAGAAATAGGCGATATTTTTTAATGACATTTAATTTGATTACCTTTTCAATCTAATTATGGTATGCATACTTACGTACATTCATATTCTATCCACTTATTTAATGTATACAGAAATACAAGTTTGCCCCTTTTTATTGGTTGTGAACACAACTGTTTTCTAAGTTTCTAATAGATTTTTAAATATCCATCTGCTGCTTCGGAAGGAATGTATATATATATATATTTGAGATCATGAATGGTTTTAAGTGCATCTGATGCTGATATTGATTTTTTTAACATTCACTGTTATGGTCATCACTGCTTTCTTCGGAATTCAAATTTTACACATCATAAACAATATTTAGTTTTGAAGCTTAACTGTTAGTAGCAAGGTCATCATCAGTCTTTGAATACAGATTTTTATGCGGAGATGCACAACCACGATTTCGTAGTTTATCTGGTAGTCCATTTAAGGGGGATTTCCATCGGCGACTTTCGATAATTTTTCAGACTGAAAAGAACTGTAAAATCCAACATGTTGGAAGCAATTTGCAATGTTTTTCTGTGACACCATATTCCAACTTTGGCCAATATAAAAGATTGCTTTTAACACAGATACTTGCAATTGTTCTTTTTAGTCAATAGCAGAGATCACATCACTTACAAGGAGCTTTCTATAGTTTCTCTTGAAATTTTGTATTATGCTTTGGTCTAAAGGCTGTAATACACACGTGCTGTTTGGAGGCAAGGAAACGAGATCAATTTATTCTAAGCCATCAACAGTGTAGTTAGCAGAACATGTGTCTGCAATTGATGCAACTTTCCTGTTCTGTTTTAAAAAATATATATATTTATCCAATCTCTTAATGGTTTTTCCCAGATATTCGCTGCCACCCGTGCTTTTAAATTAGCGTCGTAAAAAGAGATGCAAAGATTTGTAATGTTTCATACAATGAGGATTAAGAAATTTTCCTATGACCAAAGAAATCATTTTCTCTGAACCATCCATACTTGCAGCAGCAATATAATTAAGCGTTCCTTACTTCCCCTACTCCACACACTTTTCACCTTTGAAACAGAGAGTTCTGTCTTTCAAGATTCGATAAAAAATTATACATCCATCAACGTTAAATATGTTGGCAGAGTAATATCACAAAACCTCAACTTTCCTTTCTTTTATGAACTACTGTCAAAATCAGCTTCTCTGCAAAGTTTTTTAAATGATAGATTGTTCCTTGAATTAAATCGCTGTAGCCAGCCATTGCTAGTGTGCTTGAGCGAAGGTCGCAGACATTCCAAGAGGTCAGGGGTCGTGTGACCAGACGGAACGGAGCCATGGAGGGCCGTCTGAACGACAGTTGCTTTGTGTGAAAAATTTTTATATTATCTAAGGAAGCGGTATCTTCACTCGTTTCCAATTTCATGCATGGGTTTTGTTTGCCACCGCCACTTCCGTGAGTTTCGGGTAGACGAAGATTGGAGGAAAAAGATGTCACGGGCAAAGTGATATCACGATCAACGAATCAGTGCTTCGTGTGGGGTTTCTCCCCCCCCCCCTCCGAAGTTGTGCTCGAGGGTGGAGGACACTCGTAAGAGGAGAGAGACTTGGTGCTTAAAAGGTGTAGCATGTTTTTGGAAGATGCTCGGAGGCGAGCGAGAATTTCTTTGTATTACAACCTTTTTTTTGTTAAGATTTAATCATTGTTAAGTTTGAATAAAAATAGCAAAAATCGTCACTACTGGACTCATGCATTTTGTATTCTGTTCTCCGAGGTGCACTCCCAAAAATCACCACACTAGCAACAAAACTGGACTCACCAAATTTTTCTAAGGTCTTTTATTTTAAAATATTCCAGGATATAGTAGTATTTTTGCGATCGTGCAAATTAAATCCGTGACAATACGGCTTTTTCCACATTCTCATGAGGTGTCAAGAGCATTTTCGAGACAACATTTTCTTCCTGGATCATAGATATGAACATTTGAGAGGGAATTTCGTCTGGTAAAATGTTATTTAATGTTCTCCGGGCTGTCTAATGTTCTTTAGTGAAAGCAGCTTTTAAAATATTAATATATATATATATATATATATATATCAATTCACTTTTTTTAGCAAATGATATATTTTTTTTCTTTTCGAAACCATTAAAAAAATAAGCATTTCTTTTCGTCACGTATAATCAGAATAGAAAAAAAATGTACGGGTGGGTAACGCTGACTGTTTTTCAACTCAAGAAAAATGGGCGGAAATGGAAAAAAGTAAAGGGTTAACTTATAAGCGGGTGGCCATTTAACCGGTACTGACCGTATATATATATATATATATATATACATATCGGTATATATACCTGAAAATACCTGTGTGTATATATATATATATATGCAGAGGGATTTCAAGGTCATGGGATAAACTTGGAGGGAGATAGAGAACATCGTAAGGATTCTGAACTGTGTCGGAACCCGTGTCCCCAAACGTCATTTTTATGCCTCTTTTTCAATAATATTTTTTTAGTTAATTTTTGGATTAATATTTGTAGTGGTGAGTTTATTTTGATCTACTTTTTAAATGGTTATTGGATTATCATTAGTAGTAATGAGTTTTATTTTGAACTTCCTTTTTTTTTTTTTTTTTTTTTTTTTTACAATGGGCGTTTCGGGCCTGAGAACAAAGAAATTCTTAGCTTTTACTTTCTTTGTGACAGAAAAACATCCATTTTTTAGCATATTTGCATTCTAACAGGCCCTTGAAAACGTTAGAATGCAAATGTTGCTTTTTTCTCATTCCAGTCTGCTATAATTCATTTAGATTTTTTTTTTTTTTTGGTTTGATTTGGGTGGTCTTCGTTTTTGACCAGAATAATTGTTTGAGTACTGAAATTAAATTTCAAATGTTTGCACTGCTAATATTAAATTATTATTATATTACTATATATACATACATACACATATATATATATATATATATATATATATACATATGATTATATACTCATTATTTTCCATAGAAAAATAAAGAAACGAAATAATGAAATAGAAAGGAAAGATATAATCATTAATATATATATATATATATATATATATATATATATATATATATATATATATATATATATATATATATATACAAAAGAGAGAGAGAGAGAGATTTTTTTTGTCCTTAGTTGCGGTGCGTGGCAATTAGTATTAATGAATAATGTAATAAAACTTTTCTATTTATGTAACAAAAATGAACTTAAATTAAATTTAACGTTCCCCGAAAGATGTATTATTCATCATAATAAATCATGATTCTTCAAAAATGTCATTGACACATTTGTTAAATCGGAAACTGATCCCTAGCCAGATTCTGCATAATTATCTGAGAATTATCTTTTATTCCATTTTTAATAGATATCTGGAATAACATTACCATTAATTATACGATCAAAAACTATTTTTCCTCACCTAAATGATCTAAAATAAAATCTTTTTGTAAAAAAATAGAACCGACTCCAAAAAGCAATCACTATTCAAACAACTAAAAAAAAAAAAAAAAAAAAAAAGATATGAAATGAAACTGCAAGATTGCGCCTAAAAGTATAAAATAATTTCCTCCGCCAAACAACCTATAACATTACAATTAATCATAACTTTTGAAGTCGGCGCAAAATTAAATAAAATTTAATTAGTTTTTTAACGAAGTATTTTTTCATATTCTTGATTACTCTTTAAATATACCTTATCAAAGTAATCATGATATCGCAAAGAAATTAAATATGTTTGCCAGATAATTTTGTGATTTCTCTTTCACCAACGACGTCAGATACCAGCATCTTGGCAACTTTTGCTGCTTATGAAATCTTATTTGATTTTTTTAATCAAAGTAGTTTTCGGCTGAGTTTTTCAGGTGACAATGTGAGATGTATATTTTGAATAAGATTTGATATTTGTATTGAATAAAGGTATCAACTTTTATTTAATTTTGCGCCGACATCAAAAGTTATGATTAATTGTAGTGTTATAAGGTGTTTGGCGGAGGAAATTATTTTATACTTTTAGGCGCAATTTTGGTGTTTCATTTCATATCGATTTTTTTTTTTTTTTTTTTTTTTTTTTTTTTTAGTTGTTTGGATAGTGGTTGCTTCTTGGAGTCGGTTCTATTTTTTTACAAAAATATTTTATTTTTCTCTTTTCAGTGAACACTTATTCATATAGCAGAACATCAAAAGACATTCGACGGCAGTTTCACAAATCACAACTTCCAAGAAAAGTGACATAACTCAAAAATGGTTTATGTCACTGAAAAATACATGAAATGCACACAATGTAAACAAAAATGTTACATCTCCATCTAGAAAGTTATCCACTCGAGAAAGAATTGTGCCAGTTTTATTATAGTCAAGTTATTTTTAAGTTGATTTTTCTAAAATGCTACATTTTTAAGTTGTGTCACTTTTCTTGCCTTTATCGGATATGAGCTGAAATCTATCTATTGAGTGAACACACGTTAAGTTAAAAAGTCATTAGAAATATAAAGAATGGATACCCTGTATTCGTAACCAAAAATTCTGTTAGGCATATATATTGAACTTTACAGGAATTGCGTGTCACCTGCTGCGCTGGAAATTGCGCAGCGTAAAATTCAAACAAAGAGCAAAATATGCATTGCAGCTGACGGACAGAAGTTCCAACATCGATACTTACTGCTTTTACCAGTGTAGCTGCATGCGTTCAGCAGTTAGAGTGAGAACATACTTTTGTGAGTATCCTGTAATTTGTTTATATCCTAATGAAATCATAATGAAACCTATTTCAGGCCAAGATCATTACGACAACAAAAAAAGTATTAAAATTAAACCATCTCTTGCGAAGTTATAAGCTAACAAATTTCAACAACAACAACGAGAAACATGGTTTGAATTGAGAACCTCTTCCTTTATGAAGTCGGTTAAAAAAGTCTATGCGTTAATCGATGTGACTGCTTACAATAACCATACTTTGAATTTTACGTAGCATAAATGTCACCCGCTAAACTACAACGTATGCAATGTCGTTCAAGTGTGCATAAAATAGGAAATTGGGAACAAACAAATGCACGTTTTAAGCGTTCTGTTTTTAGCATTAATGTCTAAACTATCTTTTCATACTAAATCGATGATGCTCTGCAATTTTATAATTCACTTTTTTCCCCTGTATTGAACCGTTTCCGAGATAGGAACACTAACTCCACTGTTTTCCATCAGGTGGCGTTGTAGGCGGTTGAATCGCGTACAACATGCCCAATTTACTATGCCTACATACCACTTTTATGACTATAGCTGCAGCTGTTCAACAGTTAAAAGAGTTGGGACTGACTTTTGGGGCACCCTGTATTTTCTTTTGATCGTAAAGATATTACAATGGGACCTATTTCAGACCAAGTCCTTTACAATAAAACAAAAAGTATCAAAATTGGATCATCCGTTCAGAAGTTATGAGCTAACAAAAAAAAAAAAAAAAAAAAAAAAGAACATACGCTTTGAATTGAGAACCTCCTCCGTTTTGAAGTCGGTTAATTAGAGCGTCTCTTACGAAGTTATAAGCTTAGAAACACAAACAACAACACATAGCTCAAATTAAAAACACCCTTTTTTCTGAAGTTGGTTGAAAACAAATTTGCGCGAATCGATGTAACCGCTTACAGTAGCAGTAATTTGAACCACAGAATATACGTGTCATCCGCCACGCTGCAAAGTGTTCAACGTAGTTCAAGTGTGCACAGTGTAGGAAGTTGCGGACAAACAACTGCATGTTTTAAGCGTTATATTTCTAGCAATAATGTGAAAAACTGTCTTTTTGTAGTAAATCGATGATGCTCTACAACTTCTTAATTAACTTTTCTCCTATCTTGAACCGTTTTTGAGATAGGCATGCTAATTCCGCTATTTTTCACCAGATGGAGTTTTATTTTCTTTAGATTGTAAAGATACTACAATGGGACCTACTTCAGACCAATATATTTAGAACAAAACATAAAGTATCAAGTAACCATATTTTGAACTATATAGCGTATGTCTCACCAGCTACGCTACAACGTGTGCAAAGTAGCTCAAGTGTGCATAGTGTAAGAAATTGCGAACAAACAAATGCACGTTTTTAGCATTGTATTTTTAGAATCAAAACGAAACTATCTTTTTGTACTAAATCGATGATGCTCTGCAATTTTATAATTCACTTTTCCCCTTGTCTTGAACCTTTTCCGAGATAGGAACGCTAGCATGAATGTCTAAACTATCTTTTTGTACTAAATCAATGGTACTCTTCAACTTTGTAATTCACATTTTTCTCTAGAACCGTTTTCGAGATAGGAGCACTATCTCCGCTATTTTTCACCAGGTGGCGCTGCAAGCGGTTTAACCTTGTACTGCATGGCCATTTTGCTATACTTACATACCATTTTTATCACTATAGCTGCAGCCGTTTAGCAGTTAAAAGAGTTGGGACTGATTTTTTTGGGTGCCCTGTATTTTCTTTAGATTGTAATGATATTACAATGGGACCTATTTCAGACCAAGACCTTTTCAACAAAATAAAAAGTATCAAAATCGGAGCATCCGTTCAGAAGTTATGAGCTAACAAACATAAAAAAAAAACATACGGTTTGAATTGAGAACCTTCCTTCCTTTTTGAAGTCGGTTAAAAAAACTTAGCCATAGTACAAAATATCGCTAAAATATTATTTTTTCTTTTGAAAGATATATTTTTTTCCCATAAAGAGGGACTTTTTTTTTTGTTTTTTCCATTTATTTTGTGCCATATGTAAAATTTGTGAAAAAATATTTTAACTTAACATAAATCAATGCAAAATATTTCTCAGATGAAGAGAAAAACAATATATATATATATAGAACACAATTGATAGGAAAATTTATAAATATATATGTTTTACAGATTAGAAAGACCAATAGGAGAATTACAAACCAATGCGCAAGATTGCAGCGAAAGGAAATGCAAAACTTAGATTTAGTAATATATAAATGCAGAAATATATAAACAAATGAATGAAATTAAATGTAGAAATATATAAACAAATGAATTAAATTATACCCCCCCCCCCCCCCCAAAAAAAAAAAAAAAAAAAAACTTCTCGTTCACCCCTACACTGAGGGGCCTCCCTGATGAAGATCTCAGTGTTTTTTGGGGTATAATTTCATTCATTTGTTTATATACTTCTACATTTAATTTCATTCATTTGTTTATATATTTCTGCATTTATATATTACTATATATATATTTCCACACCATTTTTGTTTATCAATGGAATTAAATAATTAAAATAATCTGGTGTGTCACTCACAGGAATTTCTCTTACCCTGAAATTTAATACTATAAATACAGGTTGCAGATTAAGAGGTAAGATAACGACAACTGTCATGTAAACCTATGCTAAACAATTCAAATTAGGCTTCAGAAGAGTTTTATACGATAATTAGTTCTGTGTGAGGGGGGCTGCCGCCCCCCTCAACCCCCCGTTTCATTAATGCACCTACATTTATATAGAATTTAATTCGGTTATTAAAAAATAATTCTGTTTTTAAAAAATAATTTATTAAAATTATTATTTAAAAAAGTTATTTTTTATGATAATGCAGACGATTTCCATATTAGAGAGGTAGTGTAACACTAAATATCCAAAAAAAGTCCATTTTACTCTCAATATTAAAAAAAAAAAAAAAAAAACGATTTTTTTCTAAGTTTTTTTTTTTTGTTAAAAAAAAAAAAAAAATCTATAACTTTGTTTTAAATTATCACAGATTTATAGTTCAACCATTCGTTTTAAAGGTATTCGCAAGTTCTTTTGAATGATACCCATCATGAAAATTTACTCCCCTCGAGGGGGGACTTCCCCCCCAGGGGAGGGAGGCGAGGCTCTATCTCTATTACAAAAAATATATGTCCGTTTCATTTGGTTTAGTGCAGTCTATAGACGTTAAACTCTACTTACCTGCAATTTCCCCCATAAACGTAATGTATTAGAATTCTCTTGATTGTCCCTGTACACGAACCATTTGCTTGATCTTAACGAAAAGCTTACTGTACCATCCCAATATGATACACATTTAGAATACCAAGTTTGAACTTTCTGCCATAATTTGTTTTTGAGATATGCTGATAAAAGACAGACATACACACAGACACACACACAGACACAGAGACACACAGACGCACAGACATACACAGACCATTTGCTAAAAACATGATTTTCGTATTCAGGGGACCTCAAAACGTGTAAATATAACAAAATCTCGCGTTCGAAAATTTGACCCAAAAACAATACTTTCTGGACCCTATGGGTAAGAGAAAGTAAAAATGGTTAACAAGACAAACAGTAGAAAAAAAAAAAAATATATATCCATAATTATCACTTAACTTAATTTATTTGAGGTTAAAAATGTTAGAAAGTTTAAATGAGAAAGAAAATTACTTAATTTATGCAGAAATAAGGAATAATAATAAATTAATTGCTTATTTATAAACAGTTATACTTAATATTAATTTAACACGTTCAGCGCCATTAAAATCCATTAAAATTCCATAATGATTCTTCCTGTAATAAATAAAAATTAAGCAAATTTTCAATCAATTTTCAATAATTACTTAAAACAATGTAGTATTTTTAGTTTTATATCTTATTTTGCACTGTCAACCAGCGATGGTTGACACAGCTTTATATCATATTTGACACTGCCAACCATCGATGGTTGACGCAGCTTTATATCATATTTGACACTGTCAGCCACCGATGGCTGACATGGCGCTCAACGTGTTAATTTTTTATTGGTACTGCTTTTACTTTCGGGGTAAAACTTTCACTGAAATGTTTGAAATATAACATGTTCTGCACATTCCTAAAGTTTCAAATTGATTCATTCCGTACTTTCAGAGATATATGGGAAAATGTCTAGAATCTAGTGTGTCTGACATGGCGCTCTATGTGTTAAAAATAATTTAAATAGCCAAAGAATTTTTTTTTTTTCAAAATCTACCCGTTTGAAACTATAGTTCTGTTCTAAGAATTAAATAGATAAATAAAGCCATATATATATAAAGTTTTACGTGATATTAATAAAAATAAATAAATAAATAAATACAAGTATTTTTTAAAGGTATTTAAACCCAAGGCTTTTTTAAAACATTTATTTATTTATTTATTTATTTATTTATTTCTAAATAATATATATTTTAAAACTTTTTTTTTTTTAAGTTTGTTTACATTAACGACTTTGACGCATAAATCAAAATTTATTTTAAAACCAAATCCACAACATGGAAGATTTTTATTTCGATATTAAGTCACCTGATTATTTTATGTTTCAAAAACGAAAGATATTGTATTCAACATACTAAATAGAAGTTGTTAACAGACGAAAAATATTTGCTGAAAATGGTTTCTTTAAAAACAGAGGGAAACAAAAAGACTGTTTAGAAATGTTCCTGTTTTATTTTAAATACCACTTTGTATAATTTTAGAACAGCTCAAAAATGATTGCTGACAAAAGCATAAGTTTTGTAGTGACATCTTTCTTGATGAAAATGTCAAAAATATATTATTTTACCAAAGGAAAATTTTGATAAGTTATGTGTTATGCCATATTTCTTGTTCTCTATATTTAAAGATATTTTTCAATGCTAAAGTTTTAGTACAAATCCTTAAAAATCAATACAATTGATACAACTTTCTGATATCGACTATAAATAATAATAATAATAATAATACATATATATATATTGAAATTAGAATAATCAGTCTTATATCTTGTTTGTTTCTGCTTTTCAACGTTTGGTTTAACATTACAGTATATTTTCAGATTTTTTTTTTTTTTTTTAATTTCATATGATCTCAATTATTTTATCATTAGACGTATAACATATTATCTATACACTATTACCTATAGATCTATTTTATCTATAAATTATTTTATCTATATCTAAGAAAATATTATTAAAAGTGTTTACTGAAAAACTAACGCTACAATTACCCGACTGTAATTCAAGTATTGTATTCAGTGAAAAATTTCAATATGGAGTTTTCAACTGATAAGGTCTCACTTTGAAGTTGTGTTAATATTTTCAATAAACACTTTTAATAATATTTTCTTAGATATAGATAAAATAATCTATAGTTAAAATAGATATGTAGGTAATAATATATATATAATAGCCTTTTAAAAGGGGCTGTGGACTATTGAATAAAAAGTGCTGTTTTTGTAAAATTAGCTAGAGTGTATATTTATATCTATGTATGTGTATATATCTGTGGGTTAACCTTCTGTCATATTGAAATATATATATATATATATATATATATAGTAGTACGGAACTTTAGAAGTATGTCAGGTGTAGTGTGTAAATGGTTTTGAAAGCTTTTGGTGAAAATAAGAAAACTGAAAGTGAGGCCTTAAATGAATATCTCAAAAATTGCTTAACGATTTTTATTTTAATTATTTATATATATATATATATATATATATATATATATATGTATTAATATTTTTTCAAAGTTGATTTTATAAACTCCCTTCCAGATGCATTTTCGCATGCAATAGTTGCTTACTTCAGAAAAAAATTATAGGTGTCCTCTATGGGTCCGTAAATTTTTGGTCTCGAATGTGTGTTTCTTAAAAAAAAAAAAAAAAGTAAAGTAAAGTCTCTACGACTTTCTTCAAATTCGCCCTTTTAGGTCGATTTTAGATGTCCTTCCGTATGTTTGCCAAATTTTACTGAAAATCGGAAAGTCGGTATCTCAAAATTTACTCTAACGTTATACTTCAAATTTGCTATATACCACCATTTTTAAGTTTCCTTGTATTATTCGGTTACTGCGAGGAATTTGAAAGAAGTCTTGAGTAGTTAGGGCAGTGAGTCTTTAAAAAACGGCACTACCGATTACTTTAAAATTTGTTTTATGAACTCCTTTTTGTATATTTTTACGACATATATATTAGTTTGTACAATCAGGAAAATTAATAAAAGTTTAATTCTGTAGCTCGGTCAGAAAACATAAATTTGACCTATCTTCATAAAGTGTTTTTAATATCAATACTACTGGTTAAGAAAAACCATGTGGATGTTACACACTAGATTTTATTTCTTAGAAATACGATTGATCTGTACGAAAATGTACTGTTAAAATGCATTTATTTTACAAAAATGCGTTATATTAAAAAATCGTTTAATAATTCTCAACAATTAAAGAATGCAATTATTAAAATTAAAATGAATAAAATGTGAACTATCATGAGTATATCTTAAAATAACGCAACTTTAAATTAAATATTATGATATACATATTTCATTGACCACATTTTTATAATTAATGGATTATAACTCTAATTAATTAAATTATTTTATATCTTTGGAGAATATCTTTCTAATGTTATATATTAATTGAACTAATTAATTGTTACTATTAAATGTCTTTGGGAAAACATTCTTCAAAATACATATGAAATAGAAATGTAAAATTTTCTGCATTTTACTGCATTTAAAAAAGTCAGCAAACAATATTCTAAAATTGAGAATTTCCCCTCTGTAAGTGGGAAACAAAACTGATATATAAAACGAAAATATTTCGTATTATATGGCAGATTTCTTTTTCTTAAATATAATAATAAAATAAATTAAAATTAAATATTTGCTTATTTGAATTTTAAGCACCATTGCTTCTGTTTTCACAAGTTGCGATATAATAAATACATAATAAACAAAAGTTCCACTGTTATTAAGACCCTGTAAAGTTTCGCAGTAGTGTAAAAATTACTATGTAAAAGATTATGTTAAATCTTACAGCCGAATGCATTGAAATAACGGGTAAGAGTACATATTTATGTTAAACATAATACGTAATTTACAGCATAAACATCTACAAAAGTGTTTCTCTTCACAGACTTTTTTTTTTTTTTTTTTTTTTTTTTTTTTTGTAAAAGTATTCTTTTTCACAAAAAAGTGTGCTGTCACCCATTATTGCCAATACAAAATAGGTAACATGTTACTCTCTAGTAATTATAATAATAATAATCACACGTTACTTGTTTTTAAAAAAGATATTGAATGACGCAATCTTAATTTTTATTGTCGTAAATGCTAATTAAGTCTTAAATTTATATTAGATCATACCTGCCACCGGCCACATTTCTAATTTTATTCCGGAATGTTCAAGTATTGCTCATTCTTCTCCACCGTAATCCATTTAGAACAATTTTCTTCATATTAATAACAATCATATATTGATTTTTTTTTTTTTTTTGCAAAGATTAAGTTGTGAAAAAAAAAGAAAGGCGGGACTAGCAACTTTCCAGAATTAAAAAAAAAAAAAAAAAAAAGATGTCAACTATGTTAGAAAAAAAAAATAATCTATATAAATAAAGATAAGTGTATGTGTGTCTGTCTGCGCTCTGGTACTCACACTATTAATCTCAGAGCCTCCAAATTTGGCATATAGGTACCTGGGACCCTGCAGGTGTACACCTCATCGAGATTTGTTCGAATGTCGAATTTGAATTTTTTAAATTAATGTTTTTTCGATTTTAAACATTGGCTTTTATGTTTCATTTTTCATGAATTTATTCTTCGTTAGTAATCGTTTGCGTATCTTAGCAACGGCTATTACGGAATTCATTTTTATTCAATACATTCATTTGAAGGCGATTTTTTTTTCTTTTTCTTTATATATATATATATATATATATATAATTATATATTATTATTATTATATTTATTGAAAATCAAATGGTAATGTAATACAAATAAATTGTTACGTTTATGTATAAATTTTATAGTATAGCAACTTTTTATTTTTCATTTTTAAATTAATTCTTTAAAATAATTTTTTTTTCTTATTTATGATATTTATTATGCGGAAAAAAAAAAAAAAAAATGGTGGTTTATAGTAGAAAAGATTAAACTGATTAAATTTCGGTTGTTTTTCAAGTATTTAATTCCTTTTAAATGAAAATCTGCTTTTTTATTTTATTTTATTGCACTGGTCGGAGTCAAATCGTAATATAGTGTAAATAACGGGGGTTATAAAACACATGGTCCAAAGACTAAACTATATAATAGATGCTGAGATACAGTCATCATTAAAATCGTAGTTCTTAAGTAACAGAAAACCCACAAGTCGTCGATAAATACCCAGATTGAAGTGCCCGGGAGAGACCTTTCTGCAGACAGTGGGAAACTGGACCCGATGCAGTTCGGGCAGAAAAAATAGCTGCCTTATGCAACGGGTACCCGAAGAAGCTGGATCTGAAGCGATTTCTTTTTTCTTTTCTTTTTTTTTTTTTTTTTTTTTATAAGTTTTTATTTGTAATGTGATGTAAAATATAAATACTGATTCAATTATTTTGAAAATTCATTTAAATATGATATTTAAATATATGTGACCAGCGAAGCGGGCGTAGCCTGCTAGTAAATAATCATTTGACTAGCGTAAAGTGATCAAAGTATCAAAAATTAATTCACTCATAAATTGTAATATTTTAGCAGTAAGTATTATATATATATATATATATATATTCCATTTTTAAAAATTGTGTTTATTTTATATATATACTTTTATTTATTTATTTATTTATTTTTTTAATTTTTAAATGAAATTATAATTTTTTTTTTCTGACTGAAGAGAGTCTTACAAAATGCATTTCTATCAGTAATTGAAATGTCATCAGAAGCAATCAGCTATTTGAAGACTTGTATAATTTGAAAGCTTGTATGTTTCATGAACTTTTAATTTTTACTTTCTTCTATATGTAATATAGAGAAAGTATTGGATTCGCGAAAATTTTCGACCTCCGTTTTTTGACGGATCTACACGTTTTGGGATGTCCTGAACACGAATTGATAGTTTTTAGAAAATGTCTGTCTGTGCGTCTGTCTGTCTGTCTGTCTGTCTGTCTGTCTGTGTGTCTGTCTGTATCATTTTTTTGTGGACGCTGTATCTCACGAACCAATGAATGAAATTTAACCAAACTTGGTATTTAGTTGCACCTGGACATGAACTGGTGCCCATTAGATTTGGGGATCAATAGCTCAACAGGTGGCGCTGTGATCGCATTTTATGAAAATTTTTAACATGGCAGCATAGGACAAAATTCTGTATAAATGAGCATAATGAGAGTTATTTTAAACTTGTGATTGTAAAATTAATATGAATTATTGATAATAGTAGTACGTAACTAGAAAAAAAATTTTGTGCATGGGGGGGCATCGCTTCCCCCCTGGGGAAGTTTTGAAGATGGATATCATTCGAAAGATCTCGTCAATACCTTTAAAACGAATGGTTGAACTATAAATCTGTGATAATTTAAAACAAAGTTATCGATTTTTTTTACTTTTAACCAAAAAAAAAAAAAAAAAACTTAGAAAAAAATTCGCATATTTTTTTTTTTTCTTTTTTTTTTTTTTTATATTGTTAGTGATTGAATATGTATTAAGTTTTACAAAAAAAAAAAACTTAGAAAAAAAAATCGTTTTTTTTTTTTTTTAATATTGTTACTGATTGTATATGTATAGGAAAATATAGAAGAAAGTCTTGTGGTGGCCACAACATACTAGTTCAACCTTGTCTTTGTACGCAATCTAGTTTACTTAAATTTAAACATTTCTGTAAAGCCATTTTACATAATGCATGACATGTTAAAGTTAAACTAATTAATCAAACACATGCCAAGTGAATAATTTGAATATTTATGTTAAAGTATTTTGTATTTCAATACTGTTTCACTATTTATATAACAAACAGGTCGAAGCACATTTTCCCAAAACTTTGTGTTTAATTTTAATTATACTCAAAGTTCGATCTTGGAAAATATTTATTCCTTTGACTTCAAAGTTAAGGAATTTTATTTTATTGGTTAACATTTTGATAGAGTACTTAAAAAGAAAGTTTTTAAATTGTTACCTAAATAATGAAATTAAAATTAAATTTATTATTCGCATATTGTTTTCTGAGTAGTGCATCATCTCATTATATTTTAATCCCAATATTGTAGAATAAATAGAGACAAATCTATATAAGTTTTTATTTAGTTTTATTCAATTTCATTAATTAAAATTTATGTTATAATTTTGCAGCTAATACTGTCTATCTAATGTTTGGATTTTTTCCTTGCAATGATAGGGAACGTCCGATAATATAAAATTTGTTTTTGATTGCTTTTCCAAGAACTTTTAAATTTCGACTGTTCGAAAAGTTTCATAAAAAACTGATGCCAATGGTAGCGTTCTATCATTAGCAAAAAAATTGTAAGCAAACAATATAATCCCAATGCATAATTTACAATTTTTCAGGACTTTACGGTATCGTATTGTTTTAGCGTTTCTTATTTACATGATGTATATCTGAAATATTTTTATTCGCACTTAATTTATCTCTATAAACTGTTTTAAAGGATATTATTATTATTATTATTATTATTATTATTATTATTTTAATTCTCATAAAATATTGTTAAATTTATTTATTTATTTTATTTTATTTTATTAGTATTAAGCGCGCTTAAGTTTATAAAAAAGAAATGGAGAAAAATGTCAACTAAATTAATGTTTTATTAAACCCTTAACTATGTCTGCGATCTTAAAAGGTTTTAACAATTCTGCTTTACATATTTGCAGTTGTACAGACAATTCTTGATTTTCTGACGACAGTTTATTCATAAGCATACATATATATATATATATATATATATATATATATATATGAAAGGATAAAATAAGCAATATTCTAAATTAGTATTTAAATTAATATTTTGTGATAACTTAATATCTCAGAATAAATCTTAATTTAAAGAACGATTTTATGAGAATTCTATTTGAGTGCCCAGGTAAAGTAGGTTTCCCAACAGAGATTTAAAGCGCGGAAATCTGATTTAAGAATAAGTTTTGTTAACAAAATTATGGAATAGTCGAAATAAGCGGCAAAGCATTGCGAAATAGTAAATCCTAGATGTCCGGATCAACCAATGATAAAAGGTAGGCGTGTTTTAGATTAGCTAATTATCCAATAAGCATTCATAATAATAGTTTCGGTTCCCGCCAAAATATGCAGTATTTAAGTGGGAGCACACGAGAAATCGTGGCTTTTTACGATAATCACTTGCTAAGTAAACTCAGGTTTAATTAAGACTCCATCATGTAAATGTTTACTAGCTAAACTCGCTGCGCCCTTCGGTGTTCGCCGAAAGTGCCGGCCTTCGGCACCTTTTTCCGGGATATACTGCTCAGGATGTCTGAAAAATCGGTCCATGACTGCATCATCTATTGTGACTGCATCTTTAGAACAAAATAAAGGATATTCGTTACTAAAATGGACTCCCTCTTTCTGTTATAAGATGATCGTACACCATCCGTAAACCAGAAAAATTTTTTATTCATTACATATATATGTATATATATATATATATATATATATATATATATATATATATATATATATATATATATTTAACAATAAGCTCCGCCTGTTTAATTTTTTCCAATTTCATCCTCACAATTTTGCGATAAGAGCAATTTTAATATATGTAATACCTTTCCATAAATTACCAAACATTTTCGGTTTCAGATGTTTTAAAATATAGTTAGTACAATTATTGAAGAATTATTTTGAGACTTTACTCTTGCAAAGAATAAGTTATATCTCATATATTTCAGAAAAATTTTGTTCCGAAAACAAAAAAAGGATCTAGTAATATATATAAATTAAATTAAGTTAAAAATTAAATTAAACTGTGATAATAACAGTTGAAAATGAGTTCTGTCTATAGCATGTGAATATGTGACTTCTAACTGCCTGTATTAGTTTGTAGCAGAATAGCGCACATTTTCAGGGGAATATAAAGTTTTACATTAAAAAACTACATAAACAAAAGATGGCTTTCTTTATAATATGTTGCAGAACTGTAAATCCAATGTAATGCACATTTTAGCAAACTTGATGTACCGTAAAACTTGGTTACTTGAAACTGGGGATTATTTGAACCCAAAACCACAAAATGAGTAATATCGTTCCAGGCACTGGTTTATTTACCGTAGTTTGTATGTTATGCCAATAAATATAAAACTACATTCATTACTGTAATAAAAACAAATATTTATATTTCAAAAAAGATTTTAGACACTACATTTTATTGCTAATATTTGCGCATTTAACTTTGTTTTATACATAATATACTTCTTCAACGGGAAACTATTACTATTAAATTTTGCCGAAATAATGCAATAGTGTCTTAATAAAATACGCGATGATAAAAAGCAATACCTAAAAAAATCCAAGCTTGTTGGCTGAATACAGTGATCTAATTTAAAAAAAAATCTGGAGTGACTCCACTCGACTTTCCGAACATTGAGTAACTAACAGTTTTGTAGATAAAATAAAGAAAGGGGAGTTGCTAAACAAACAAAAGAGAGAAAACCATAACAGAGTGTTTGAGTATTTTTCTCCATATGTCACACGAGGTTTTATTTAACGCTGCTGAACTTTGAACCCTTAAATCATAATGATAAAGAATTTTTCATTGTGTCCCTGTAAAAACCTATAAATTCTGACAAACTTAAACAAATTTTCACATTTTAACCACAATTTTGTCAAAGTCCCACTTTTTTTTTTTTTTTTTATTATTGTTACTGAGTGAATTTGTATAGGAAAATATACAAGAAAGTCTCGTGGTGGCCACAATTCACCAAAATGCTTATAGTTAGTGCAACAGTGATTTATATTATTCATACAAATTTTCAGCTCAATTGAATAAGGCGTTTAGATGCTATTGCACTTTTCAAAATTTGGTCTCATAGGCCATAATGATAAAAAAATTTTCTTTGTGTCCCTATAAAAAAACTATAAGTGCTAGATTCACCAAAATCTATACAGTTGGTTCAAATGTGACCTATAACATGTGTACAAATTCTTTGCTCAGATTAATAAGGCGTTTAGACGCTATCACACTTTTAATAATTTGGCAAAGAATTTTTCTTTGTGTCCCTGTAAAAAAACTACAAGTGCTAGATTCTCCAAAATCTATAAAGGTTGAGTATCTGTGACCTATAATATGTGTATAAAGTTTTTTCTCAATTGAATAAGGCGTTTAGATGCTATCGCACTTTTAAGATTTTGGTCCCTTGGCCAAAATGATAACGAATTTTTCTTTGTGTCCCTGTAAAAAAACTATAAGCGCTAGATTCACCAAAATCTTTAAGGTTCGTACTATGGTAACTTACAATATACGTACCAACTTTCAGCTTATTCGAACAAAGCGCTTAGACGCTAGCGTGTTCACTCACAGACATACACACATACCTACACACATACATACACACATACATACACACATACATACACACACACATACATATATCACCGTAAAAATAGTGAAAACGGACTCGTTGGGCCTCGAAACGTATAGAAACATCAAAATCTCGAATTCGGATTTTTGACATGATTACCATACTTTCCTCACTATAGTGTTCGGAAAGTAAAAATGAAAAGCTTTGTCTGATGAGGTCATTTTATAGAAAAATGTGTTGCAATTTTACAATGTTTGAAAGCGACCTTTTACACATAGTGATACTGTAGAGATATAAACAAAATACAAACTTCTATCATAAATTGACTAAAAAAGCAATTAGAAAAAGGTATAATCAAAAGAGGTACAATTTATTATTATTTTTGTATTAAAATACTATGTCAAAGTGAGTAAATAAAAAAAAAAAAATAAATAAATAAAAGAAACCTGAAAGGCACCGCCAATGAAGCGGCAAAAATTTATATGTCGCCATAGGTGTTCTATAATAAAGCTGTTCTCTCTAGGGATGTATGAAACATGGGTGGTCAAACATGAATTTTACTTTGAAACTTTATTTGAACGATTTTGTTTAAATATCATTTGAATTTCATCCATAAAATCTAATAATACTTTCGCTTCTGATGAATTAAAATTTAAATTGGGTGGTGTACTTTTAGAATTATCTTTCAAACTCTGTGTACCCTACTTATTTAAATTTTGAGAAATATTTATTAATACTGGACCTGCAGATCAGGAGCTTCACATCCTATTTGCACCACTCATTTAATACTGATAATTTTTTTTTCATATTTTATAACATATATATATATATATATATATATATATATATTGATTCGATTGACTTGCTACATAATTAGAAACTTTTCTGAGGGGGCTGCCGCCCCGCTTAATCTCTCTTTCTATAACTATCTGTATATAAATATATATATGTATTCATAATAACTGATTGTCTTGTATTAATTCCCTGTAATTAATAAATACTTGTACCAAATTTCATGCAAAAGTATTATATAACATTTCAGAATTATTTTGCGTAACCCTGCAAATGAATTACATATTCTTAGCCCACACTTCTCCAGTGAAAATCATTTTTTTAAACTTCTAGTAAAATTTCACTATATCTAACGAGGTGTAAACATGTTAAAATACACTTTTAAGAAGTACCGACTATAAACCACAATAGTACGAAAACCTTTTATGTGTACAAGACAATGAGCCACATGAATTATATACACTGAAAAAATACACCTGTTTAATTCATTATAGCTCATTAGTATTTCAACCTAATTTGACATCAATCGGATGATTACAGTACGTCATTGGAACTCTTTTGTGGGGTCCTGTAAATAAATTATTTGGTCTTTACGTATCCTTCTTTTTAGAGTAAACGTGCTTTGAAACATTTTTATAATGTATGTTAATTCCATTATGCTGAATGCATCAAAAACGCATTAAAGGGCGCTCAATAAAAATTTGTTCATAGGCTGTATGTCACGAAATTCTTTTGTGTGTCTCATTAAAAGAACCATAGACATTGTATACACCAGTTAAAACTATTCAGCTTATTATACGTTTTTCATTTTTAATTGTTCGAATTTTGACATTATTTGCCTGATTACGTTACATTGTCAGAACCCTTTCGTACTGTCCTGTAATCAAGAAGCTTAACAGCACATATTTTCTGCAGAAAGCATAAGTTTAAGTACCTCAGTAATGTACGCTAATTTCATTTTGTTGATAGCAAAGGAATGAAGTCACAATGCGTTTAAACGAAATTCACCCTATACGATGTAATGATAAGAATTTTGACGTGTCCCTGTACACAATCCATAAAAAAATATAGGCATGAAAAATTGTATAACTAATTCTATACACAACCTAAATATGTGTGTCAATTTGCAAGCCAATCAAAGATCCGGGGTTCGACTCCCAGTCAAGGCATTATTTTCACACAGTTGGAAAAATAAATTTTCAATAAATATGATTTTCTTCACAATATGTTGATTGTGTGATATTAATAAATATATTTCTTCCTCAAATTGTTTAATGGTGTTTTCCATTACCTGCGGCTTATTCTGTCGAGCTATCAACATAATAGACCAGTTGTTCTGCCTAAAGGTTGTCTGAGAGTGTAATGCCCACCGGTTGTCGACCTGGATAGCTCAAGTGGTAAAGCCTTGACCTTGTAAGTCAAAGATTCGGGGCTCGACTCCCGGTCCAGACATTATTTTCACTCAGTTGGAAAAATAAATTTTCAATAAATATGAAAACGACATTTGTTTCGAAAGATAATATAAACATATTTAGGCACAAATCTAAAACACATTTACTCTAGGAAAATCGAAAATGGGTTTCCAAATATTGAAAAAGAATAGAAGTATATATATTCACAGTATTTTTCTTTTAAAAAATAGGCGATTATTGTTTAGGTTTCATTTTTTCTTTTATTTATTTATTTATTTATGTACATATATATTTCATAAGTTAAAAGAAAATGTAATTGAGTGTTTTATGGATAACGTTTGTCTCTTTTTGTTATATAAGTTGCAGATATATATTAAAACTTCATGTATTTGTAATAACGATAGTAAATATAAATAAATTAAATTTAACATGATATAGTATATTTACGTTTAACAGTTTTTTTTTTTTTTTTTTTTTTTTTTTTTTTGTAAAATTGGAAAATAAAGCAGTGAATGTTAAGTGAGAAAAACGTTAATCAGTATTCTTTAAAAGAAAAACTTAATATCATAACTTTACTCCATAATATGAATTCTTTTCAGCATAAAAATATTTTTTATCTAACTAATAAATTGAACAAACAAACAACAACAACAAAAAAAAAAAAAAACATGCTAATAGTTTTTTGTTAAATCCTAATAGGATTAAAAAATATTCACAAGGGATTGAAAACAAATATGTTTAGTCAAAAAAAAACATTCTTAGATTTAATAAAACAAATTAGAAAAGAAATAAAGTAACGGCAAATTAGATTTTTACCAATATATGAAAAAAAAAAAAATCTGTGTAGTAATCTTATTTAACTGATGAACTAAAGAGCATGATTTTCATGTATGTGGACATTGATTTTTAAATATTTTATTTATTCATATATATATATATATATATATATATATATATATATATATATATTAATTATTATTTTACCATACTATATAAAGTAACAATAATGTATTTCTATTTTGATTACTTATTGGAAACTTCCATTAAAAAAAAAAAAAAAAAAAAATATCAGTACTATAGTTAAAAATAATATATCATGTTAAACAAATTATGTATTATAAAAAAGAAATATATATATATATATATATATATTAATTATTATTATTATTAAGAAACATATAGTGATTTACAATTGATTTATACATATATATATATATATATATATATATATATATATATATATATATATATATATATATATATATGTATAGATGAATATAATTATGTTGAGTTAAACGTGTTTAAGCTCGCACGAGAACTACGAAGTGAGTGATTTGCGGCAATCTCAGATTCACTCATAAGGTAAGAATGATTAATGCAACTACGTTAAAAGCAAATGGTTTATGGTATTTTATAGAATGTGTTTCTTGCATTTATTTTGCGATTCTATATCAGAGAAAAGCACAAGTTCAAAATCCAGCTTCAATCAGTGGTCTTCAGTTTCATTTTAGTAAAGCCTGAAATGATTCAAATAGCTAACATACACTAATTAATAAATTTTAATTTATAATAATATTCCTTTTATATTATATATAATATATATTCATTATTTTGATGCCATATATAGTCTTTTATTTTTTTTTTTTTCTTTGTATTCGTAATATTTTTTGACTGGATCAAATTTCCCCTAGGGTAAATTTGATTAAGACAACTAAATTATTCTGTGGTTTATGGTATTTTTCAGATCTTGAATTTTGTATATATATATATTCTAGCAGAGAAAAACACGTAAGTTAAATATCCAGTTCCAATTAATTGCCTTTGTTTTTTTTTCTTTTTTTCTTTTTTTTTTCTTTTCTTTTTATGTAATTAAACTATCCAAATACCTACATAATGCTATTTAATTAATATATAATTGAAACATAATAAAATTTCTGTTATACAAGTTATTGTAAGGTGATCTGAGCAATTGAACGCTTAAGTGCAAACATCTGAAGAACAAAAATAAACAATATGTGAAATTTCCGAAACTGCTTGTTAGAATTCATAACTAAAATCGAATAAATACACTCTGACAAATTTCAATAGCGTTGTATGTTTTTTTTTTATTTGATAATAACAGGAAAAATTACAACGCTGTTCACAAATTTTCTGTTTGGAAGCAGGTTTTTTATTTATTATTTTTTTTTTTTTTTTCATTAAACTTTTTATTGTTTCAAATACCTTCAGACTATCGGCAGTTCCGTGCAGTCTTTTCTTTTCTAGAGTTTTTCTGAAGATTTTTTTTTTTAGCTAGGTTACATTGTATATTTTATTTATTATTCATTTACTTAAAATTGCAACCATACGAAATACTTTAACAATATTATAATGTAAAACTCTATACCAAGTATAAAACTTATTAAATTATTCACATACATATATGTTAAATTATTTTCATTAGTCACATTTTATACTGACATTTCGACTCTCTATATCATGGAGTCTTCATCAAAGGACATTGAATATTCAATATTCATAAATGTTTTGAACGTATATACATATAATTTTATAATCGTTTTGAGTTATAAACTAATAAACTCTAACGAAGACTTCACGAGATACAGAGTCGAAAGCTTAGTACTAAATGTGACTAATGAAAATGCTTTAACATACGTGTATGTGAATAATTTAATACTATTTTATACTTGATAGAGAGTTTCACATTATGATATTGTTGAGGTTTTTCCATATAGTTACATAATATATATATATATATATATATATATACGCATTGTTAAGTAAATGAAAAATAATAAAATACACTCTTACAAATTTCAAAGCAACTGATATTTTGATTTTATTATAATAGAAACAATTACAACGCTGTCCAGTAGAAAGCCTAAGTACGAAGCCTAAAGTACGTAGATATTAGTATTATCCAGGTATTTTTAGTTTTGTAATGCCATTTAAGCACTTCAAGCTGCATTTGATCGTAAAAGTTTATTTATTTAGGTTTGTTGGATATTTATGTTCGTTTTAAATAAATAAATAAATATACACTGAGCGACAAAAAAAAAAAAAAAAAAAAAAAAAAGAAAAAAAAAAAAAAAAAAAGCCGGAATTGGATATTTTCCATTTTTCATTCTGTAATCGTTAATTTCTTCTTTTAAAAGTAAATTTTTGAACATATTTTATTACGCTGTGTTCCACGTGCAATTTTGGATTGAGCCAAGTGCTTAAAACAAGATGAAATCGTTCGAAAAATTGTAATTTAATAAAAGTATTTCACAAATGGCAAGAATAAGGCAATGGACGATATAACAAAAAATATTAATTTTAGAGCGAAAAAAAAAATTACGTGGGATGCCAAAATGATTAAATGTTAACAAAATATTAGTGATCTGATTTTTAGCAAGATATAATATTTTTTGTCTGTTTAAACTGCACATTTGACCTTGGGCGACCACGTTACTCCTCCAATCGAGATGGCCGCAAGTTAAAAAGCCAGTGCTTAAAAAATCAGTTTGTATTACATAGAACATAGAAGGGATTCAGAAAAAGTGTATAGTATCATAATTTTTCTAAGTACAATGCAATAACAATTAAAAAAATTAGGTTTAATTGCCGGAAAATCTGAAAAAAAAAACCTTCTTAACGAAAGAAATTGGAAATCCAAGACATTAGAGGGTTAAAAATATAAAAATGATTGGGTTAATTATTGGGCTGAAGTGGTTCTCTCTGATGAGTTAAGTTTAACTTATTTCGAACTGAAGGAACAAGCAGAATTGATCCCGAAAATGTGACTGGCTTAATGAAAATCGCACTTTTAAAACAACGACATATTCCCTGTACATTACGATACGAAAATGCATAATTTTTCAGCGAGTCTGGCGAATTTTCATGCTCAAGGGATCAATTAACACGAAATAAAATTTGGACATTAAAAATTTGATACCTGACCGACTACTTTGGAGGTATTTCAGACTCTTCCATAATCAGCATTTCAAGATGATAATGCACCTTGTTATATGGCGCTTGTGATACATTTATTTGATTCAAATTGTTAAAATTTCTTATCCTTTCTCATGGGCATCTATAATTTTGTAAGTTATCTTTTTTTTTTTTTTTTTTTTTTTTTTTTTTTTTTAGCTTAAAATTAAACTTAATATCACGGGATTTCTTCTTTATTAGACCTGAAAATTGTCCTGTGAAGGTGTTCACATATATATGGTTAAATTTTAATTGAATTTTTAAGTAAAACAAAATCTAATGATAAATTAATGCATTATTGCAATAAAAAAATATTTAAATTTCAAGTGAGATATTATATTCACATAATTTGTTCTCAGGCATTTGAAGAAAGAATTGTTTTTAAATGTCATCAAAAATTACACAATTTTAATTATACATACGACCTACACTATTTGTTAACATAAAACGATAACAGACATCATTCAGAGATATAAATTTTATATGTTTTATATCTATATCGTAAATAGAATGTTTATATTTTATATAGAAATGTACTTTATTTTATAAGATATAAAGAAAAAAAAATAATATCTAACGAAATTCTGACATTAAACATAATTATAAAAAAAAAAGAGTGTTCTCAAATATTCTTAAACAAGAAAACTCATCGTCAGAATTAATGTATTTCAACACCGGATGTAATAATTTATTTGAAATTACGCAATATTAATGATCTCAGTTAATAACGATCATCCTCTAGTCAAACGGATGCTTGGCATAATACCAACGAACTACAGGGTTAATACATTTCATAAACCGTCGTTGATAATTCAAAAAATTAACATTAGTTTATTCTTTAAAACAAAGAATTGAAATTGGCATGCATTTTGGCGAAAGTAATGATAACGGAAACAGATGGCTTCCCTTATGGGCTGATCTCTCCGTGTCATCAAAAAATGCGGACCCACATTTTTGTTCTTTTTCTCAGATTGATAAGACGTAACTTTTTTGCCCTCTCTCTCTCTCTGTCTCCCTTGCTCCCCGAGAATTTTTGGGATTGTATTCCTGAAATAATATTTTAAGTATGAACCTGGTACTTCTTATCATGTGACTTTTTTTAACAAAATATTAATAAAGACAATATTTGAAATTTCAAGACTTTAATTCTTTTTATTTGTTTTGCGACGCTATGTACGAGAAATCATGGTAAAAGGATAAATATATTTAACTAGTCGGATTTCAACTCTACATGTCCTAATCTCAATCCGCTCGAAAATGTTTAGTCTATAAAAGAGGGTGTGAATTAGAAATTTAAAGCCTACAACTTTCCAAGAACTAGAAAAAATTATTTATGATATTTCGCACAGTGAAATTTTTGAGTTTCATGTTAAAAAACTGTAAAACTCTAGGTCATTGCGCCAGAATACATATTTTTATTAAATAATTGTTTAGATCTAAAATTTAAATAGTTTTGTTCCATACATTAAAATAGTGCTTGTTTATTTCATATAAGAAATCCTAATAGAGTACCAAGTATGTGTTTATTAAATTACGTTTAAAAAGAAAATTTTCTGTAGATTTTTATTAAAGACTTCGTAAAGTTTAATAAAATGAATTATTAAATCAAAAATGTACATACGTATCATGTTATGATTTCCATATTATACAAACATAACAATTTTATTTGTTGCAGTCATTAGTTTTTAAATTCTTACGAACTCATTAGGTATAAGTCAAGTTTTCGGCAGTGCCGTTTTTTTTTTTTTTTTTTTTTTTATTTTTTTTGTCGCTTAGTATACTTTTATTGATAAAGTAACTATTGACCATATCGATTAAGTACTGAATTGCTGTAATATTTTATTAATTTTTTTCATTAATTCCTGTAATTATTTCAGTGATTAATTAATTTTAATGCGTGAAATGTATCACTTATGTTTCTGCAGCGAAATTCTGTGCTCACAAAATTTCTAGCAATTGATTTTGATAATGTGTTTGGATCCATTGTTGCCAGACTTAGCTACGTTCTTATTAAATTGTCACCAATAATTTTTAGACGTGATATTTTATATACATAGTCGACGATTCTTCAATTCGATTTGTCTATTATGTATATTAAAAACCACTTCTAAAATTTATTGGTGGCTATGGAATAAAAATGTCGCCGGGCCTTTCAACACTGGTTTAGATCCGACAGTTTAAGTGGTTTAGAAAGGATGTGGACCGTCATGAAGGAATCAGTTTTTTCAAAGGAATGATGAAGGGATAAGTAGGTTTAACGTTGCGTTGCAGCTACGCAAGGTGAGATTGGCTACTGTCCGGGGTTGGCAAGGAAGGTATTTATTAATAAATCTGTTGGAATTGTTTATTAGCACACAATAAAGTATTTTGAATATGTACACTTAAATATAGTTTAAATCTACATTTTTACTATAAACTTTCCATTTAAACTTTTTTTTATTTTTTTTATTTTTAATCGGAAAACTGAAATGGCCAATTAATAACATGATTATGGTTCTTTGATGGATGTAAATGGCAATTACTAATAAAATTTCATTTTTAAGTAATTATTGAAAATAACAAAAATTGTACAAAATGAGGAAAAAAAAAATATTTCCTCGATATAAATCGTTGAGCAGCGATTAGTACATAAAATAATTTCTAAAACAATATTGTCAGTGATTATAAATATAATAATAATTACAATAATAATAACTTAAGAAATTTTCATTAAGTGGCAAATTACTGGTCTCATCACACTTTATATTAATTAATTTAGTGTCATATGTGCATTTTTTTCCTTTCCTTTTCTTTTTTTTTTTCTTTTTTTTTTTTTTTTTTTTTTTTTTTGTATTCCCTAAGTTTAAATTTCCTTACGATATTACTTTGATATTTTAATGAAGCATCATTTGTGAGTTTAAAAAAAAAAAGTTCAAAGAGAGAGATATTCTTATTATCTGATGTTTGTTAAACATATCCGCCGTATAACGTATTTTCTCAACTGAGATTTATTGCACATTCAACAAAAAAAAAAAAAAAAAATCACAAATTTTTTTAAGCAAGAACGAATCAAGTGAATTTTTGGTTATTGATGCAGAAAAATATGCGTGATTTAACTCTTTTAATTTTAGGTCGTTATATCCTTATATATATATCACTGAACTTGGAAACCATGGATATTGAGTTTTTGATTTTTAAGTTCTTAGTAGACAGAAAAATAATTAGAAATATATAAAAAACTGAAACTTTATGCCCAAGAAACTTGATAAATTATTAATAGTAAAAAAAAAGTAGCTTTTGAAATTTTGAAATAAAAGCAAATATTAACGAGTGATTACTAATAAATCTAGTTTTTGGTTAATATGTAATATATTAGCGTTTATTTAAGCATGAAGATTGTTACCGTGTTGTACACATGTTATAGATTTAACAATGTTAAAGAGTTTTTATTTAAAAAGAAAAATATTATTGTTAAAAACTTTTGAATATCCTTTTAATAAAGAAGCTAACTTAGAATGATAAATTGTTAGCTATATATTTCTGTTTTTACATGCATATGTTGATAAGAAATGTCACTCGCGAGTTATTGAATATTATATATATATATATATATATATATATATATATATATATATATATATATATATATATATATATATATATATATACATATGCGTGTTTCAAAACTAATGGACAAAAATTTAAGGGGTGGTAGAAAACATCTAAATAAGCCATTTTCCCCATAGAATGCAAGGGCGGAGAGCGAGCGGTGACCACTACAGGGCGCTGTAATGGAAAGTATAAAGAGCGCGCTTTCTTACACATCGCCATTTCTACAGTGGATTTCAGCAGGCATGGCAACTTTCAGAAATCAGGAAAAGGCGGACATTCATTTTATGTATGGTCTGGCGAATGGTAATACTCTGGAAGTCACGAGACTATACAGGCAGCGTTTCCCGAGAAGACACGTACCAGACCGAAAAATACCACAACAGTCTTGCGGCTACCAGAGCATTCCCACTCGTCAGACCATACATAAAATGCATGTATGCCTTTTCCTGAATGCTATATATTGGCATGGCTGCTGAAATCGACGGAAGAAATGACGATGTGTAAGAAAACGCGTGCTTTTATACTTTTCATTACAGCGCCCTCTAGTGTTCACCGCTCGCTCTCCGCCCATGCATTGTATGGTGAAAATGGCTTGTTTAGATGTTTTCTACTACCCTTTACATTTTTGCCCATGAAATTTGAAACATTCTGTATATATATATATATATATATATATATATATGTATGTATAAATCTGTGAATGATTTTTAAGAATGTACTGTAGTATGAAGATTCGATTTACAAATACCATTCTTATATTAGAAAGGCATAAGTAACACTGCACACAAAATATATGTATAATATATTATTTTATTTTGTTTTATTTTATTTTTTTATTGAAACATTGCATAATTTATTTATTTAGCTCAAAATGGAAATATACGATTTTATTTTTTATTTATTTATATATTTATATATTTATATATTTATTTTTAGTGTGACAAATATATATGTTCTAGAACAATGAAGCGTGATTTACTTTCTTAAAATCTTAAAATATTTTCAATAAAAAATCTAACATGCACTTTTTTTCTATCAGTGCAGAATATGTTATTTTTTACTATTAATTGTTATTAAAATATACTTAAAAGTATAGCTTTTTCTTTTAAGAAGTAATAAAAATATATAAATAAAATATATCATTTAGATAGAATATTATTTTTAGCATGAGCTTTCGTATTAAATTTTTAATGCAGTATAAATTTTAAATAATGAAAATTTCTAGAAATTTTTCAAACTGAGTTTTGCAGTGAATTAAAATATAAATTGAGATTTATAATTATTATTATTATTATTATTTATATTATTATGTTGTAAAGTTTTTTTTTTTCTTTTTTTTTCAAATACAGTCTCATGCGTATATATATTCACGTTAAAAAAAAAAAAAATCCCATTTACATAAGAACATTAACGTTCTTTTATTTTTCTTTTGGTGACCATTTTGAATAAACTTATATATTTTAAAACATGATTTTTGCTTCTAATTATTTTTCACAGTTAATTCCAAATATAACTGGTTATCATAAACATATTTATTGTACGTAAGAAAATATAAATAGTTAAATATCGAAGTCCTGTAATTAAAATAAAATTTGAATTTTAGAAGTTTTGATTCTTCTTATATGTACAGTGTCTGCCAAAATTAATCACCCCCTATCACTCAGTAATACATTGGAATTTTAAAAAAAGAAAGAAAGAAATAGCGAAACATGCATTCAAGTAATTCAAGGGGATCTCTTGTGGTGTAAATATTTAGGGTCTTTAGGTTCTAGGTGGGCCGCTAGAGAGGAATCTTCAAAATTTCAAATTTGAAAGTATAGCTTGTGATAAATTCATGTTAATGCCTATTTTAAGAAATGAAATTAATATAAAAGTTTTGCCTGGCGATAATTATTAAAAAGTATGCAGAAGTTTTTAAAGTTTTTAATTGTGGATATTATGCTTAGGATCACGGGCTATATCACAAGTCATACCTTCCAATATGAGATTTTAAGTTGCCCTCCTTTGCAGCCGCCTGAACTCTCGCCTCACCTTTCCCAAAGTTTTTTCAAAAAGAGGTTTTCCTCGAATCCATTGAATACATGTTCTGCTATATGAAAAAAAAAAAAAAAAAAAAAAAATCAAGCATTTCCGAGATAAGAGGATTATATGGGACTTTTGGCGGTCAATGTATGTGTATATATATATATATATATATATATATACTAGCAGACCCGGCCACGCGTTGCTGTGACTAAGTTATGCGTTGAATTATACGGCTGTAAACTATTTAGTACATTTAAATTATTATTTACGAACAAAGACGAAAACGTTTTAGCCGATGTAAAAACCCACAGGGTTGAGATTTGAAACTTAGGTCAAAATTTGGAAGCGATGGGTAAAAATTTTCGTAGTGTTGATATTAAGCACAAATTAATTTTATTGTAGGGTCCTATAAATTTTAATGGAGAAGTGATATATATTATTTCTAATGCTACTTTGGATAAAATTGCTAAAATGACTAATATATAAATTAAATTCTATTAAAATTCTATTAAAATAAAAGTATAAAAGAAACAGACGATTTTAAAATCAATTTTTATGGAGGAGTGAAATATAATATATGCTATAATGGATAATTTTACTATTAAATGACCTCATCATTTTAAATATTTTAAAGAGGGCAACAGCTGTAGTTATAAAAGGGAAAACAATAAGGCTAAACCAGAAAAATAAGTAAATTTGATAAATATTTTAAAACTTTAAAATTGGAAATCTTATGAAATATTGGTCATTTAAAGTAAATACATGTATCATTTTAAATACAAAAAGATTTTGGAAAAGTTTAGTGTATTTTAACGAAGTGATGAGAAGTTTTTGAGTATGTTAAAATTTTAATAGTAAATTCAAGTCAATAAAGATGGGAAACATTGAGGATAAAGATAAGAATAATTATAAGATTTAAAAAAAAAAAAAAAAAAAAAAAACTTTTTATATACCATGCTTTTAAATTTTAATATACTAATAATATACAAATTAAAAGGAAAATGATAAATATTCTATCATAGTTTGAAGTCAAATTTGTTTTCAAATGTCTAAATAAAATATCTGATGTAAGATACTAATATTTTAGCAGCGGAATAGATTTCATTTCTGTCATCCTTGGCGAAAAAAAAAGAATATCGCCAAATTATCTGGCGAAAATATTTAATTCCTTTCAAAAATCATGGTTATTTTAACAACTTATATTAAAAGAGTAATGAATAATATGAAACAATATTTCGTACAATACATATTACATGTCATACATACGTACAATGAATAATACATATTACATTTCGTACAATGCATACATCTGGCATGTATATTTTCGTGTTACGCTTTTGATCGCCAAATAATAATAATAATAATAAAAAAAGCCAAGGGCGACAGAGTTTAAAAATTTAAAATTAAAATTTTGTCAATTTGACAGCAAAATAATTCAATCTAACACCCGCGATAACTAATACATATCTATACCCAAATATAAGGATTAAAATCGGGAAATAAATTTCCTCGATTTTTAATAATTTCTTACAAAAAATCCAGTGGGCAATTAACATAGGAAATCTTTTTCTTGGCTGCACAGACGGTCAGTGAGTCACACTTCGCTTGCGTATAGAACTCATAGATATAGTATAGCATATATAGAATAGAGTGATCATTGGGGAGAAAAAAGTTATTCCTTTTCATTTGGGAAAAGACGACGTTTTTACCAAAATATGGCCGTCTTTCCCCGAGTGAATACACACGGGAATACATACTAATATTTTAGCAAATAAAATTTATGAATAATTTATTTGCTAAAGGGGAATGGAAGACTCCAGATACAGTTTCAAATTCATATTTCTTTCTTTCTTTTCTTTTTCTTTTTTCTTTTTTTTTTTTTTTTTTTTTTTTTTTCAATACCACTTAATGGCTGTTTCCAAAGCTTTTATTTTTTATCTTTTTTCGGCATCAAAAATCTTTCTACGATAACATGGGGATGAGAGATCTATATATATTACTATATCTATGATAGAACTACATTAGCACTTTATCAATGTGTATAAAATCTTTAAATTGATTATGACGTCAATTTTCGTGAGATGCATAATTTAACTTTTTATAATTTTTTAACGTTCACGTTTGATTAAATGTATTTATTTTTATGTCGAAAGAAAATGAACTCGTATTTTTTTTTTTTTTTTTTTTTTTGGCAACAATTAAATTAATGGAACTCACAGATATTTTGGAGCAACTTTAATAAAGGTCTATAATTAACAAATAATTGCAATAAAACAATATTGTGACAATAAATTGAGATAAAAACTGTCCTATCTCTCAAGTTGGATCAAACTGCACACAGTGTGCAAAATTTCATCAAAATCAGTTCCTTAGTTTAGGAGTTTACCCCGGACAAACATCGTGACACGTAATTTATATATATATACAGATTAAATTATAAAGTTTTGATCAATGAAGCACAAATAAGTAAAAAACAGGATTAATTTCACTGTATTATCTTCATTATAATATGAATTCAATTTACACTTCAGTCTAAGTAACACGTGGCCGGCTATGCTAACACCAAAAATTTAAAAAGTGGAAATAATTGAATTATACGAAATTTATTAATAGGTTAAAAAGTTGAAGATTCTTTGTGTAGATGGCAGCACCAAATATATTTCAGCTTTCATTTCAACCCAGTCGAAAGGTATCGACATCTGTTAGAATCATTTGGAGTTAACAGATAATTGTGACTGTCAAATAATAACAGACAAATAATTAGCAATAAATTAAAATTGCGACTATAATTTGAGATTTAAACTATCCTATCTCTCAAGTTGGATCGAACTGCACATGGTGTGCGAATTTTATTATAATCGGTTAAGTGGTTTAGGAGTCCATTGAGGACAAACATTGTGACACGAGATTTATATATATTAAGATATATATATATATATATATATATATATATATATATATATATATATATATATATATATATATATATATATATATATACAAACCGAATTCTATAAACCGGATTCTATAGGTTTTGACATTAATCATAATCATATAATAACTGGTTATTTAGATATTGTCAAGAATTCTACATTAAAAAACTTTATGAGATTGGGCACAGGTTTTAAAATCGAAAAAAAATAAAAATAAAAAAAAAATAAAACGAAATATTAAAACTTCTATAAAAGCTAATCTGGAATGTTTCATATATAGAATGGCTGTTAAATATAGTTTACTATTACGTTCATTTGATGAATGGAAAGAAAAATTTATATTAAATTTTTTTAGTTATTTTCCACATCAATATACAGGCCAACATTTAAATATGCGTTTATTAAAATGTGCTATTACTGATCTACAAAATAATTATGTAATTTCCTATTTAGATAAAGTTGCATCTAATTATGCTTTTACTTGTAAAAAATACTATTACGGTTTATTAATTCAGTCTTATAGTGACATCAATTTATATAAACCTTTAAATGTAAGTGAACGTGAAATTAAAAATCGAATTTCTGCTTTATATAAAAAAAAAACAGGTCTTACAATCAAGAATTTTAAATTTCCCTACTTAGCTCTCATTCCCAAATTACATAACCCTATCAAGTTTCGTCCTGTCGCAATAGAATGTAATACATATCTTACTTTCGCTAAAGACAAACTGTTAAAAATTTTAAATAAAAAAATTCACAAATTAAGGATCGACGGCTGTTTTTTTTGTTAAAAATAGTTATAATGTAGTTAAATTAATTTCCAATAGCACTGTTAAAAAAGTCGTAAGTTTTGATTTTGCTGATTTATTTAATACTATAGACATTCACATTTTATTTCAGGTTATGTTAAATTGCTTTGAACAATATGATTTACAAGAATTCATTACATTTCCAAAATTTAAAGCCCTTTTGACTATCGTTCTAAACGAAAATATTTTATTTAATGGGATTGGTTATTACCAACATTTCAACAGTATCCCTATGGGGGGAGGATGTTCCTCTGCCCTTGCAGATATCTATTTACATCATTATGAATTTGGTACACATGTTTTAAATGAAATTTTGTATATGAGATATGTTGATGATATTCTAATTGCATATGAACAAAATGATTTTAATCTGAATTTTAATTTTTACCCCAATAATCTAATTTTAATTGAAACTGCACCTAACAAAGATAATAGTGTTAAATTTTTAGACCTTAATATTTGTATTAATAATGAAAGAATCGTAATAAAAATATATGATAAGAGTGATGCTTTTAAATTTGAAACTAATCGAATTTCTCCTTGGTCTTCTTGTTTACATAAAAATATATTCAGAAATATTATAATTAACCAACTTATTCGATGCAGTCGAATTTTTACTTATAGTAAGGACAGTGACTCCTTTGCAGTTAATTTTATACAAATTGCCATAGATAATAATTATACTCTTTAATTTCTGTTAAATATTCTTAAACAATATTACCAATTAGATTATCTTACTTGCAAATCCCGTTTTTTGTATCGTTTCTCAATTCGATTTTGAAGTTTCTACCTTTCATTAACTGTAACTTTCATTAACTGTAAGTTTCTACGTTTGAATTGAGTTGGATGGGTGGCATATGGCTTCATGATTTTTCTTGTCTGTTGTTTTAAATTATGATTTGATTTTTCTTGGAATTTTTTTTAAAATGTGTTTATTTGGGATTTAATCCTTACTTTGCCTAATTCCATGTAAGTTTATTCTGAGTTTGACACAGTATCTGGTATCCGGGAGTGTTGACCGGTCGTAAAACATGTTTAACCGGAGTGGGGTGGTCACAACTCCACCCTGCCATTTAGATACTTTTGTCTCCATTTTTTCGTTCACTCCTCTTCAGTTACATATGTTGATTTTTTTTTTTTTTTCATTCTATTTAGATTTATAATGTACATTAGCAAGGAGCAACATTGCGCTCATCTAATGATACTTTTTGTATGTAAAATAAAAATTTCCACATTCCTACATTTGTACAATATATATATACAATATATATATATATATATATATATATATATATGTGTGTGTGTGTGTGTGTGTGTTGAACAAATCACATAATTAAACATTTTTGTAAAATTTTAACAGTATGAAATAATATTTATTTTTATTTTTAAATAGAAATAAGAAATTGGAGGATAGAATTAATTTATTGTTGATAACAGAGTTGATTCTAACAAAAATGATTTAAATTATGATAATTATGACAATTTTACTATTGTATTAGAAAACCAACGCTTGATATACAGGGTGATTCAAAAAAACGTGGACAAAATGACATGGTAGATCAGTCATACAACAAGGATAAAAAATTGCATAGGAACAGAGGGTCGCAAATGCAATCCGGAGCCGCTACAGGGCGTCTAAAATAATACATAACACGAAGAGAAGAGACAAAACCCTTACAGAGCATTTTATCGATAATTATTCACTCACATGCGACTAACGCAAGCAAAATGTTGAGCCTACAGAAGATGCTCAAAGTTTTTGCCAGATGCATCGAGACACGACTGGCATCTACGTTGCATGGAACGCCGCAACTTCTCAAACATACCAGGGGTATCTCGAACACATCCTGCTGCCACAACGGTTCTTCCTACCAAGTCTTCCGGCGTTGCAACAGGTGTTTCATACACAAGTCCTTTTAAAAATTCCCATAAGAAAAAATCCAAGGGAGACGGTTTGGTGATCGTGGTGGCCAAGCGATTGGTCCACCGCGACCAATCCAGCCGCCAGGAAAAGTAATCTGCTGATGTACTCTGACGTTTGT
This sequence comes from Salticus scenicus, assembly GCA_963930645.1. Lineage (NCBI taxonomy): Eukaryota > Metazoa > Arthropoda > Arachnida > Araneae > Salticidae > Salticus > Salticus scenicus. The sequence continues at coordinate 128,209,499 of OZ005656.1, forward strand.
GCTGAAATATGCAGGAGCTCCATCGTGTTGAAATCGAATGCGTTGACGAATAGGCATCGGAACATCATTCAGCATTTCTGGCAGTACCTCTTGCAAGAATGTTAGATAAATGGGACCGTTACGTCTTTCTGGGAGAATGTACGGACCAAGTAAGACAGTCTCCTACAATGCCAGCCCACACGTTAACGAAAAAATTTCATAGTGGGCCGTGCGGACGTGTAGCATGCGGGTTTTCATCCTCCCACGTATGCATGTTGTGAAAGTTCATCACACTCTCTAATGAGAACGCAGCCTCATTCATGAAGAGAACAGATTGCTGCGAAGTTTTGGTCTGCAGCACTTTCTTGCAAAAAACACTGCGCAAAATTCATACGATTGTTGCAGTCTCCCGGTTCAAGTGCCTGGACGCATCGTAAATGATAAGCATGTAGTCCTTCGTCGTGTACAATGCGCCAGATGGTAGCTTGGGGGATATGGGTTTTTCGGGATACAACTCGTGTACTAGTTGAAGGATTACGCTGGAGTTCTAGGACAACTCTTTCTTCAGCATCAACTGTCCGAGTTATTCGTTCGCGACCATCATCCGGCTTGTGCACGTCGAACGGGCCGGTTTCACACAATCGCCGATGCAGAGTTGCAAAGAATGAGCGGATAGGCACCTTTCTACCAGGATATTTCTCACGATACAATCGCGAAGCTTCTCGTCCATTGCAGTTGCCCAAAACCGTAAATTAAATGCATGTCAGACATTTCGAGGTGCGTGTAACTAGCCTCCCATACAGCACATAATGTTTCAGTTATGTTGCAAAAAGCTTACAATCTTTCAAAAACGTAACACTTTTAAGTATGCTCTCTGATACCTTTCTGAAACATTCGCCCTTTTTGTTTTTCTATCTGTTACGTGATTGTAACGTTTGTGTTACGTGTCTGTTTTTTTGTTACGATCGCGGACATTTCTACGTTTTTGAAACTAATCGGAAAGCAATCTGAACGCTTTTAAACGTTTCTGAAATGTTTATAATGTTTCAATGTTATACGATTGTTATGTTTCTGGAACATATTGTACTGTTAAGGCTTGTTACGCCCAACGCATCCATGGATCGAATGAAGACAATCTCCGTTTTCTCAGCTCGTGTTTGTATCGCAACGCCCTCTTATGGCTTTAGCGCCCTCTACAGGCATTTGCGACCCCCTGTTCCTATGCGATTTTTGATCCTTGTTGTATGACTGATATGCCATATCAATTTGTCCACGTTTTTTTTTAATCACCCTCTATATTGTTAATATTTGTATTCCCGAACTATAAAAGTAACACACAGTTCGCAAAAATAGTTGTAATTATTACATTATTAAATATTTTTATTGTTACATAAAATAGATAATTTCAACCGATTGTAAATGAAAAATGAAAATCATATAAATATTTTGAGGAATCGGAAGCACACATTAATATTTATTATTATTATTATTATTATTTATTTATTTATTTTTAGTTTGGTCGCTAATATTTATCACCCAACTTACATTTTTATAAACAGCGGAAAGACTAAGATCATGACATGATCGACAAATATATACTAAACAAAACAGTATTTGGTGCACTTCTTTTAAATGCAAATTATTGCTAGCGCTTCAATAGTTTACTGCCAACTATAAGATCAATATGTCTTCAAAATTATATATTTTAAATAAATCGTGCGCTATGACATAATATATATAAACAAAAAGTAATATATATATATATATATATATACGATAAAAAGCACTGACATCATAATTATACTATATTTAGTATGTAGGTTGTTTAACAGGGATTCCATGTACTTTAAAATCTAAAGTGAGTGCAGTAATCTTTAATGTAGGCAAACCTTTTTTGACGTAAGTTGGATTTTTATATAGTTCAAAATATTACTCATTTGATACCTTCGATGCAGATTGTCGCAATACCAAAAAATGTTAAGTTAGTCGACGCAGAATTCTATGCACTAAGAAAAATTCAGTTGCTCCTTCGTCCAGAGATATTTTTTGATTTAATTAGATCAGGACAGATTTATGTACCTGTGGAGTCGCTCCTTCACATATATGAGTTTTAATTAGAGTTTTAAATAAATGTAATAATTAATTACAATATTTTCAATAAATTTAATGTCTAATAAAATATCTAACGAAATTTTAAATTATTATTTATATTTAATCGCATTTGTCTCTATAAATAAATATCTTAATTCTAATAATATTTTATCTGTTAATCTATTAAATAAAACTGCTGAGAAAAAAAGCATATTCTTTAAAATTAATAATTTATTTCTGCTAGTCATCTTTTTAAATAACATCTCTCAGAATTCTACTTATCTATCTCTCCTAAATCATTTAATAAAATAAAATATAAAGAATATTATTTTAGTCTGGTAACCGTTGTATAGATAAAGGAGTGATTCCATCTCACCTCAGGCAGGGCATATCCGGTCACCATCATAGATTATTTAGAAAAAAAAAAAAAAAATAGAGTATTAACTAAGTGAAATACGAAATAACCCACAATAATTTTCCTCAAAAAAAAAAAAAAAAAAATCTGTTTACAGCGCAGTAAAACTTAGCCTAAAATTGAAATTTTTCGTTAAATTAAAAAAAATCTTCATTTTCAAATGAGTGCTGTTTAAAAAATATTTAACTTTTTCAATCAATTTTTTTTTATAAGTAGCTCTTAAGATGAATTTAAATTTAGTTTAATTTTGAAAATTTTTTTTTGCGTTATGAATTAAGAAAAAAAAAATCATATTGCTGTAAAAAAAAATTATTTTTACCGATTTTTACATTTTTTTTTCCTAATAAAAATTTCATTTGAAGCTAAAATAAAAGTTGTGAATCTAAAGACCTTTTATGCTAACTTCACAGCAAATTTTATTTTATTCATAGCATATATGCAATCTTTAAAATTATTTTCTTAATTTTGCAATTTTTAAAAATATGACCATATTTGGAGTGCAATTACTCAAAAACACCATTTAAAAAAAATCTGAAAGTATGCTAATTTGAAGCCCTATCTGTGCTTAATAAATAAATCATAACCAAATATTCCATTTTTGCCCAGAAGATTTTATGTGATTTTTTGAAGATAGCATGAATTGCATTTTTTTCGCAAGACTAGAAATTCAAAATTTTCGCTAATTATACTCATTACATGCGGAAATTAATTTTTACTGTAATAAAATTTTTAATAATGTCACAGAATTATAAACGTTGAGAAATATTTAACCTAAAATAATAATAATAATAAATAACAAAAATCATTAAAAGAATTTATATAACGATTTATTTTTATTTTTTCAGCTCTTCTTTATATACTTATGCTAAAAATTTTTAAAGGATTAATTTACTGAAAATCTAAGTTATTAATCCCAACTAACCATAATTAAAGTGAGTTTCAGTAGTAATAAATAAGTTTGGATTTTTTTCACTAAAAGGTCGTTTTATTTGTATAAAATTTCCACTTCTATTTTCTAATATATAGCGCAGAATTTAGGATATTTTCTTTTTATATGTTTTATAAATCAGTTGTTCAAAGTAGTTCTTTTCACAAACTGGGATTTGATTGTGCCTGCATAAATAGACTCTTGTGGTTTATGAAGAGCGTGTTCAGTAGAGCGCCCGAGATGGATCAATTCGACCGGGCGATGACGTCACTGATCCTGGACCGGTCTTGGATCGGGCCAGGAATCTACTGAACGCTTTGGAACAATTTTGACGCGATAGGAGCAGCGCCATCTATCTAATTTAACCTGTATTATTGTATTTCTGTTGTTTATTTTGTCTGGACTTTTAATACGTAATTCCATAAAATGCTAAACTATATTACGTTTTTTCTTAAAAAAAAAAATAAATAAATAAAATAAAAAAAAAAGAAAGAAAGATCTTTTATGTAATAACAGTTTTACTTCTTTCTTATTAATGTAGAATTCTGTACTCTGCTAACAAAAAATAAGAAGCTATTAATTGATTGTACTGACAAATTACTAATATACATTACTTTGGTTATGATTTTTCTAAATTCACGTATAAATTTTAATCATGAAAATGTTAAGAATGTTACGTTACATTTATTTTTAAAGGAGCAGAGTAGATTTATCTTAAATGAGCACTTAAAACACCTTTCTTTCTCTTCGAATTTTATTATGAACAGAAATGTACAACAAAAACGTTTTTGAAAAAAAAAAAAAAAATAAATAAATTATATAAAATATGAAATATGCTGTTCAGTTAATATAATGGATTTATATAAAAAATAATCTTATTTTCTTCTTCGATTTATGAATCAATATAAAGAGCTTTTTGTCTTATTACCGACTGAATATTAAAATAAACTAGCAATGTAAACAACACTGCATAATTTTATAGCTACTTTTTTTACAGTCTGTTTTGTTTATTAAATTTAATAATTGACATCTTAAACTTATTTTTACCTAAATTAAAAATAAGTGGAAGGATTTTAATTTATTTACTTATAGTTAACTTATTGTTTTAAAGGTAAAAAATACAATCGTTTACAAACTTTTCTATTTGTAAACAAAAAACAATCGCATGAATGAAAAGCTTTGTCTGAAAAAAAAAAAAAAGAAATATAATTTTTCCCAGCTTATTTTTATATATTAAATTAACAAAATATGATAGCGTCCGAATTAAAAAATATATATATTTTTTTGTTTCAATTAAAATTGTGTAAATTTTTGTTTTAATTTTATGTTTGAATGTTACGTTCATCAATAAAAAAAATTACGTATCGAAAATCGTTATTACGTAAAAAATCTTTTTTACACAATAAATAAATAAACATAATATAGTTTAGCATTTTATGGAATTACTTACCTTATTTTCTACAGCACAAACAATGCATATAAATAGGTACATCTGTATTAATCCTCAGCTAATCAAACAAATAAACAATCATTGTCAAAAACAGATGTTCATTGTTCAGGTTTTCACTGCGTAATGTCAATTAATGCCTGATTTTCAACCTATTGCGTATTTGATCCATCACGTGACCCAATGGATCAAGAAATTTTTCTGGGCTTTCTGATCCACGACCGGTCGAGATCGGTCCATTCCACTGAACGATGTAACTCTGGATCGATCGACACCACTGAACGCTTTGGCTCGGAATCTTTCGACCGGTCGTGGATCGGGCGCTCTACTGAACACGCCCATGGGAAGGGGAAGAGACAGCTGCTCATTTTTCTTTACAAACAGATGTGTCTTTTTCAGCATCAATTAAACAATATTCGAACGCTACATTTTATTCATTTCTTTGTAAAATGAAGTTCTGCTTTTATATATTATGTAGCTAAATATGAATAGTTACTATTAGTTTAATAAGTGATTTTTTTTAGTTTACAGAGTTAAAATTATTAAACAAAAAAACAAAAAAATAATAATTTTATTGCTTTAAGTGAATTTTACTATGTATAATTATGTCTCACATTTATAGTTCTCAAAGAATTCTATGCGTTCACTATGTTAAGAGACATAAAAAAGTTGTGTATGAAACAAAGTCTGCTAAGTTTCACACTATTGGTGATTCAGCTGATGAAATTAAAAAAGTTGTTGGCCCTTCTATTTCTGTTAATCGAGATGACACATAATTTTCTAACTGTTTTGTGTTTTATAAAAAGAAATTTTTATTATTATAAAAAGAAATTTTTGAACACAAATCTGAAGAAGAAATATTAGCTTCTGAGGAACCATTTATTCCAGAAAATGATATTGTCGATGCTTTAAATATTAGTATATATAAATCCTTGATGCAGATATGTCTCCATTAAAATACCTATCAGAAATTAGATCAGAAAGTTATGTAAAGAAAAAAAAAAGATAAAACTGGAGAGCACATTAATAACTTCAGCTGTTGACAAATTAGAAGCTGCATATGAGGTCAATATTTCACGGCAGTCATCATCTTTTCAAGATACTAACTGCTCCGATTGTGATGAATGGTTTTGTAATATCAAAAAAGCCTTATATAGTTGTGATTACAACGAAAAAATATGATTACTTACATTGTTGACAGATAATTTTAGTAAGGGAATTGTACAAGAGAAACTACCTGGTATAACAAATGTATGATTGATAAATCTCGAAAGATCAAAAGAGAAAAAGGAATTTATGCACAAATTGATCCTTATGTTGGACATCCTTTATCAGCAGAAACACTGGATGTAGCCCCCTATTACTTAGAAGAAAGTAAGGATTGCAGTAAATATAGCCCAAACAAAAGTGATGTTATTAATATTAAAAATGTCTATGGCGAGAAATTTAAAAGAGTAAAACGTTTTATGACAAGATCTATTAAAGAAACATATAATTTAATGAAAAAAGAAAATCCATCAACGAAAATAGGCATCTCAAAATTTTATTTATTGCGTCCAAAATTTGTGAATGTTCAGTCAATACAAGCAGTATGTTGTTGTATTTACTGCAGTAATTTGAAATTAATTTGCATAGCTCTAAAGAATCTTACAGGCATCTCAGTTGATGATGAAAATCTTCTAATGAAATGCTTATGCCATATAAGCAATGAAAAATGTTGGCTAGAAGAGTGTCCGGAGTGCCCCGGTACTGAAATTCTTACAGCATTAACATTTGACTTGGATGAAGAAGAAGATGTACTATATGCCTATACGGTAAGGTAGAGACTTAATAAAGAAATCTGTACCTTTAAGAAAATTTTTAGAAGACATAAAGTACTGGGTTAAAAAGGGTATTTCGCATAAATATATTAAAAAAGTTCTAGGAGAAGGAATTGCAGAGCCAAAGTTAATGACAAAAGCAGATTCTATACTAACAATGTATTTCGATTTCGCTGAAAACTGGTCCATAATTTTGCCTGATGAAATTCAGAGTTATCACTGGCAAAATACACAAATATCTCTATTTACATGTATTGCATACGTTCAAGATGAGACAAGAAGTTTCATTGCCATTTTTGATGACACAAACCATGATACAGCTCATGCTCTTTGTGCTATAAATGCAGTGAAAAATGAAATATTTCAGTTGTACGACTTGAAAAATATAAAATCTTTGGTATATATATCAGATGGTGCAGCAGCACATTTTAAAAACAAGTACCAGTTTCATGAATTTTTAATAAATCAAGAAGTTGAAGAAAGAAAGTGGATTTTTTCAGCTACTGGTCATGGAAAAAGTGCATGTGATGCTAGTGGTTGCTTGTACAAGCACCACGCAACAAAATATAATCTCCAAAAGGAACCAGTAAAAGCCATTCAAGACTCTGCTTCATTTTTTAATGCACTCTCTAATGTAGTACCAAATATAACATTAATACACATCGAGAGCAAAATTATTAAAGATTACAGATTGAAAAAACGAAATGAATGGGCTAATGTTAAACCTTATTACTTACAAACTTTGAATAAACACCATAAAATGCAATAAACTCGCAACAATTGTTTCGGGTCGAAAAAACACACGACCCTTCATCAGGCGAACAAAGTAAGCACGAGTGCTGCAGTCAAAGCGGCAACGCACGTTGGTGCGTTGCCGCTTTGACTGCAGCACTCGTTCTTACTTTGTTCGCCTGATGAAGGGTCGTGTGTTTTTTCGACCCGAAACAATTGTTGCGAGTTTATTGCATTTTATGGTGTTTATTCAAAGTTTGTAAGTAATAATTTTTACAACGCCAGTTTTGTGATGCTTCTTTATTAATGTTAAACCTATTACAGGAATACAATCAAAGCATTATTGGTTGTTTCAAAATAACGAATCCTATATGGGACGCACAGTTAAGCATTCAATAACAAAAGTGGAATCTTCCAAATAGGTAAAGAAAAAATATTTAAATTACTTCAAAATGAAATTCTTAACAATGCTAATGCTATGCTTTCTGAAATTTACATTAATGTTTATTATTATTATTTAATTATAGAAAGAATATCATTTTATCATATTATTTCACAACTGTAATAGCTATCTACCATTATTGTATATTTTGTTAAAATAAAAATTAGTTTTCTCATGTATTTAGTTAGTAAAAATACAAAAATCTTGAATTTCTAGCTTGTGAAAAAAATGCAAATCATGTTATTTTCAAAAAATCACATAAAATCTTCTGCTCAAAAATAGAAAATTTGGTTATAATTTATTTATTAAGCACAGATAGGGCTTCAAATTAGCAAACATTCAGATTTTTTAAAAATGGTGTTTTTGAGTAATTGCACTCCAAATATGGTCATATTTTTGAAAATTGCAAAATTAAAAAATTAATTTTAAAGATTGTATAGATGCTACGATTAAAATAAAATTTGCTGTGAAGTTAGCATAAAAGGTCTTCAGATTGCCAACTTTTATTTTAGTTTCAAATAAAATTTTTATTATGAAAAAAAAAAATCAAAAATCGGTAAAAATCTTTTTTTTTTTTTTTTTTTTTTTTTTTTTCAGCGAAACGATTTTTTTTTTTTTTTTTTTTTTTTTTTTTTCTTTTTTTTTTCATAATTCATAAGGCAAACAGATTTTTCAAAATTAAACTAAATTTAAATTCAGCTTAAGAGCTACTTGTAAAAAAAAAAATTATTGAAAAAGTTAAATATTTTTTAAACAGCGCTCATTTGAAAATGAAGATTTTTTTTTTTTTTTTTTAAGTTTCCGAGAAAGCTCAGTTTCAGACTAAGTTTTACTGCGCTGTAAACATAAAATAATTTTTTTTTTTTTGATAAAAATTATTGTGGGATATTTCATATTTCACTTAGTTCTTAATACTCTATTTTTTTTTAAAAATAATCTGTGATGGTCATATAACACATTTAGTTACTGCCTGCGTGAATTGAGATGGAATGACTCAGACTGCATTTCATTCTTCTAGATTGCGTAAGTTTATTTATTAGAAACTAAATTAAACAATAAATTTCCGTTGTAACATCACCAAGGGGGTAATTTATAATTTTGGATGTCAGGAAGTGCAATAATTCATAGTCTTTCCGTCTCCATTAAGGAGACGATTTTCTGGTGATAAAGTTTGGCATAGGCGTTTGGCGTTAATTCCTTAACTGACTTTCTGAATTCAAAATATTTATATTAATTTATTCGAGAGACAATGGATTCTGTTTGGTTGTAAAATTGGAGCTATTTCGGAAAACTTGGCGTGATTCAACAGTTGGATCTTGATTGCGAGATTGATAACTTCAGAATTCGCTCCTAGATCATTGTTAAGTGAATACGTACTATTAAATCCTCTCTATCACCTCATGCCTTTGCATTCTCGAAACTCACGGACTAGATGTACTGCCACTTTAAAAAGATGTTGAATTTGTTTATGAAAATTTCCAAAATAAAAAAAATATATTATTATTTATTACTCAGTCTCTGTTACTTTCTCTGCCATCTAAATCTTTTATAGCAGAAAGGAACTAAACAGGGTATGCAACAACTTATACAAGAATACCGGAATTACTACTTGATAAATATTGGTGCAGTGCCAGTTCGAGATGCATTGGAGAGAGAGAGGGGTTATAGTTAAAATATTTTAATTATTTAATGTGGTTAACTGTATATGTATATACATATTTAAAAAGATGACATTTTAGAGTATAAGATAAAACAAAATATACTGCTTTCATTATTTTTTTGGACTTGCATTGTAGAAGGACTAAGATCATCTACGTTCGTTGGAACTGTGCATTGTGATCTATGCCTGAAGTTGCAGATGATTTAATTTGAAGATGAAATTAGCAATGTGAAATTTTATTACAACTTTTCGGTGCTCACTTGGGTTTATGTAGTTGCAATGGGCAGAGAGAGATTAAACCCAATTTTATAGAAGGGATGATTTTTTTTTTCAGTTCCAGGATGTTCAGTCCAGCGCACTCCGTGGAGTCAGACGTCGAATGCGGTCCGACATAGCCTAACATCCTTCTAAATCAAGACTACAGCAAACAAAATAATATGATGCAACGCCTCGAGTTTTCTGAAAATACATGATTCATAGGAAGGTTCCGCTTAATGTGCGTTTTGTCCCACTTTGTGAAATTTTGCGTATTCCGATTCCGATTCATTCTTTTTATAATCAGAAATGTGATTTATTAAACATTTTCAAAATACTGAATTTGTCTCATCGTGTGACATGAAAGTTTTTTTTTTTTTTTTTTTTTTTTTTTTTTTTTTTTTTTCATCAGTGGTGTAAATCTTTGTGTTTCAGGATATCAAGTACATTTCTTCAAGATTCGTTTGGTACGAGATCTAATGATAAAAAAAAATCTATGGATTTTTTTAAAAACTTTAACAGAATTTATAGCGATTGAAAAATGTATTGGATCTTTCATCAATTTAGTGATTCGACGTAAGTTAAGTGTTAATTTTTTTGCTACTGATGAAAAGTACTCAATGTAAGAATATATTTTTCTTATCTTTATAAAAATAAAAGGAAAATACATACTTTAGCAATATTAAACATTAAAAAATATACTGTTGACATCTGCAAATATTAATTTGAAAAGACTGGATGTTTAATTTTTTTTTCACTGTATAAACTATAATTCGTAAAGAAATTTTCGTTCAGGGTTTTTTTTTTTTTTTTTTTTTTTTTTTTTTTTTTTTTTTTTGTTAATGAGATGAAATGTCTCTCTCGTGCCTTTTTATATTTTATATCAATGTTTTTGAAATTTAATATAAGTATTTTTATTTAGTAAATGTACAGGTACTTGTTTATTAAAATCTTTATGAATGTCATTATTTTTGGTGTTAGAGTGATATATACAGACTTCGTTTAGTCAAATATATGCAGAAAGAGAAAAAAAAAAAAAAAGAAGTAAAACTTTGCGCATTAAGGTATTTTATTGATGTTTTTCTGATATTTACATATAGAATTACATTTTAAAATGGTGCATATAAGTGTTTTATTAAGTTTTGGTCTTTTAATAGAAAATAATAAAATAAACTTAAAATTTTCAGAATGATTACATAAACAATATTTTTAATTTGTTTCTTTCTTTTTCAGAACTAGTGTAAGTAATATGCTGTGTATATATATATATATATATATATATATATATATATATATATATATATTACAAATGCGTATTATAATGTTTTGGATACTTTTACACCGATACATTTTTTTTTTTTTTTTTTTTTGTACATTCACATACACTCCCAATTGAAAATTAAAATAATAATAATAATAATAATTACATAGATTTAAAATTTGGTTTTTATTCTTTGATATTATTATTGAAAACAAACTAGTTAAAAAAAAAAGAGGTTTTTGGGACATGTGATAATTCTTCTTTTGTACATTGAAAAACAAATATAAATTACTTTTCAGTTTTTTTTTATATATTTTTGTTTTACCATAAAATTATTTTTAGTCTAATTTTATTATAATAATTAAAATTTAATTAATTTTCTAGTTTAAGATTTATAATATCAAATTCATTTCTCATGTTGGCGTTCCAGGCCGGTTTGAAACACAAAAACCATTTTTATTTTTACCTTTTTTGGAGACACTTATTTACTTTTACACTTATATCTCCTCTTTTTGCACACACACACACACACACACACACATATATATATATATATATATATATATATATATATATATATATTATGTCCAATTATTTTAACCCGCTTGGAATTGCCATTGCTTTCATCATGAGGAATAAAAAATAAATAAAAGAGGTATGTAAGGAAATAAAAAATGATTTGTGGTATTCCCATACATTCGTTGGATAATTTTTATATTGTCACATGTTTTGGGGATATTCCATTGAATCAAACTTTACAAACATAGTTTAGTGCCATTGGTTAAATTTCACACAATGCTTAATGTTTTACACTGTATAACTTTTACACACTTTTACATAAAATTTTTAAATTATTAATTTTCATTTTTAATAAAAAAAATAATAATAAGCTTATGCTTCATATTGTGGTTATTTTAAATCTAATATAGTTACAATTAGTTTCTTAAAATTTAGGTCTGTATAATTTTGTGCATCACTGCGTTTTGGATGCTAGCTCCAATACGCAAGTGAATTAATCGATGTTCAGCGCCATGTTCCTTCATCTTGAAATCTTGGCCAAAATTTTTCTTGATGAATGGGCCTGCGGTGTATGCCTTACCTTGCATGATTTTGCATAGAGTTACATAATATTTTGTTGTTACAATAAGTCATTTACGTATTTTTTTTATTATTTAAATTTCACTTAAAATTTAACATATGTTACAGAAATCGAGTTGAATTGCTTGTATTTAGGGTATAATTTTTCTTCTCATTGTCCACTAATATTGTATCTGTAAAAAGATCTTTCTCACAACGCATATGTATTTGTACACACATTGACAAAATAAATAAATTGGAATGGAATAAAATAGTAAACATTGATCAATTATGTATTTCTCCATCAATTTCTCACATTTCATTATTATTATTGTTGCTGTTATTACTGTTATTTGACACTGTGCGTATATTTAAAAAGTATGATGTAAACCCAGTCATATAACCCTCCTATGTGAATCTATACTGGCCGTTATCTTGTTTCATGCAAGTGTCCTAATTTTAATACACAATTTTCCAAATTTATATATATCTTTTCTCATTTTTACACATATAAACCCTTTTTCACACATTTTCTGGTGAATTTAAATAATTCTAGCTTGTTTATAGAATTATTTACTTGTACGCTAGTTTAGAATAACCGCACACAATATACAAATTTATTTACTTTTTCTCATTTTTGCGGATATTCAAATGCATTGCCTTTCATGTAAATCTAGCAAATTTTTTAGTCTTGAACAAAAGGTTCAGTGTTTTCTTTATTGTACTTACTAGGCATTCTTAAATAATCATGTATAATGATTTATACAGAAAGGGAATTGGTTATATATGACTTAGATACTTAACCGCATAAACATAATTTTATTTTAATATTTTCTTTCGGTTGTCGAATAATTTTTCAAGTTTTAATTTTTTGTAATAACATAACACAGTATTTTCTTTGTCTGTTTTAACTTATATGTTACATTTTAATATAAATGCTTTAATTATTCCATTTTTTTTCTAATTTCACAAACCTTAAGAAATTTTATAACATATTATATACATTTGTTGGTTAGATGATATCACAGAAATCTAGATAATATGTTGGTCTTGAAAATTGACATCTAATTTAATTTTTTTTCATTTCACACATTTCTTTTCTCTTTCATTCTTGTTTTTTTTTTTTTTTTTTTTTTTTTAGATGAAACCTAATATTTTCTTCTAAAATTTTAACTCTTAATCACGTTTCATACGAAATTTATTTTGTGTGCATAGTGGTTTTCTTTCGTTCGTTTTCATACGAAATAGATATATAAATATTGAGGGTGATAACAAATAAATAAATAAATAAAAATAAACTGCCTAAATATTAATGGTGATAAAAGAAAAAGAGGAAGACTGCTGAATTTTTGGGAAAGAGAAATAAATATCTTTCACAGCTTTGTCCGGGTTTCTGTTTATATTCTAATAATAACAGTGATATATATATATTTTTTTTTTAGTTCCTTTTAAATATATTTGCAAAGGAAATTTTTATTTCTAAGTATAAAGTAAACTTTTTTTTTTTTTTTTGCATTATATACTCTATTTAGTCCATATTCACTCAGTTTTTTTGTGTTTGTTTATTGTTTTCGTGTTCAATTATGAATCCATTGATATAGAATCATAATAAAGATTAATGGCCATATGAATTATCTATTTTGATGCATCTTATTTTTACATAATGTTTTGCGCACATATGTGGAACAGATTTATTTTTGCTGTTCTTTTTTATATCAGCTGATTTGGTGAAATTTTTATTATTCAACTTTTTGAAGTGAGATTACACTTCTTGTACTCGAGTTATTATTGATTGTTTATGAGCAATTTTATATAGCCTTTGAAGCTATTCTTTATGATCAGTTTATGCTCATTTTAGAGGCTTCTGCTTAACAGATTTTTTATTTATTTATTTATTTTATTTTTTTTTTTTTTGTCATGACCTTTTTTTATTTTGTTTACAATTTTCAGTGCACATAAGATTTGTGGTTAGAGAGATTTCATCTACAGCTATGAGAATTTGTTTTTGTAGCAATTTATTTTAATTTTAATGTATTGTGGAACGCTTACAGACATTACTAAATTTTCCTTTATTATTATTTTATTTTTTAATGTATAATAGGAAAATCGTTAGGAAAAATGTAAGTTTTAATTAAAATGTAATGAATTTTCATATATTTTAATGAGTTTGTTGGATTAGGAGTAATTTTAATTCGAAGAACGCTGATTTAATATAAATGTCTCCTAATTGAAAATGCGGCAATGTTTTACACTTTCCTATTTTGTATAACATATATAAAATATTAATATAGTACTATTAAACTCCTTTTTACTTTATAATATATTTATTTTTCAAACTTCTTATAAACTATAGGTAATTTAAATTCAGATATATGTACTTATTTATATGCTTTGTTAAAAATAAAGAAAGAAAGAATGTCAGATTATGTCACTTCTAATAGAAGTATGTTGTTTACAGGTTTTTTTTTTTTTTTTTTTTTTTTTTTTAATAACGGGAATTTTTTTAATTAATGGTTATTTTAATATCTTATTAGGACTGACGGCCTATTAGTCTCAATCTGGGATTTTTGCGTTGTCGTGTTTTCGATAGTTGGACATTTATCGAAATCTAAAAATTATCGGAATTATAATTGAATAATTTGAAAGCGATGTTATAATTGGGAAGAAAAAAAAATAATAGTCCTCCGTCCTAAACTAAATTCTGCTTTTGCCAGAATTTCATCAAAATCTTTTATTATTTTTATTATTATTATTATTATTATTAAAAGAAAAAGAAAAGAAAATTAATAATAATCAGTATCGTTACAAGCGATATCGAAAAAGAGTTTTTTTTTAAATAATTTTGAATTAGGAAATAAAAAGTGCGCGTGAAATAATATGAAATAAAAATAAGTAAAAAATGAATTTAATGATTTTATGTTTTTGTTTATCGGGGGCTGCTCATGCATATAAAAAATGCGTATTAAAACGAGTCTAAGAAGGAAGCGAAATAAGTATTGAGTTATATTACGATAAATACGATATACAATATGATACGATATATTAGACCTATCGTTCAGGGTTAGTAGGCATTTTCGTTGAAAGAAATAGTTTGTCCGTTCGGTGCAACTTGCACATTAGTCCCGTGAGGTACAACTTTCACATTAGTCCCTTGAGGTACAACTTGCGCATTAGTCCCCTTTAATTTCTTTTTTTTTTTTTCCTTTTCTTCTTCTTTATTTAAATTATAAGCTGATTGCAAAACATTTCATAATACAAATCGTATTTATTGCCATTAAAATTTCTCACTTCATGTTTGTTAACAGTTTGAAACCGATCGAAACCGATCATGGCTCTTATGTGAATTTAAATATATTTAAATTTCTCTTAAGTGTCAGATTAAGCAAACGTTTAGTATTAAAAGAGGATTATTTTAATGAAACACGGTTGCGTAATTAATCTAACAGCTTTAACTTTTCCCATCATACAAGTTATTTGCGAGCCTGGTAAAGTAATGTTGAAGAAAGCGTATAAAATGATATAAGCTATTGTTAAATGTTAGTTTTATGAAATTTAAACTACAAAAAATGCTTAAAGTACATTAATATAATTTAAAAATATTTATGTTTCTAGGATCCGAACCATTTTGTTGTTATGTAGGAAATTATATTACACTATATTCTCACCGTTTTAGGCAAGTATGAAATAAAATAGATTTCAGTTAACCGTATCATTTATTTAACAGTTTATTAGCGTGTATCTCTAATAAATAAATGCTCGTATTATATATAACATCACTTAAAACATATTAGGGTCGTTAATTTAAAGTTAATTATATAAAGTACTTTGCTTATAAATAAATAGTTAATAGACTGAAAAAAATGCTACATAATTCGGATGTTTAATAATAATAATAATAATAATAATAAATAATAATAAACATAAAGGCAAAATTAAAGTTTCTATTCATGACAGCATAGTATAATTTATGAAGCGAAAGAGTTTAATAAAGTGCTGTGCTTATGTACAGTATATCCACCGAAAGGGATCGCGATATTTATTTTGTCCTTAACACTCACGTATATACATTTCTCTCTGTCTGCTTATATATACATATATATATATATATATATATATATATATATATATATATATATATATATATAGAGAGAGAGAGAGAGAGAGAGAGAGAGAGAGAGACTTTTACAGAAAGGGACAGAGATGCTCTAGTGTGAGGGATTTAATGTCGATTGTCGATTGCCTATACAAAATGTCATAATCTGAGTGGTTGTCCTGAAAATACCCATTCGCAACTCAGAATGTGATGACTAAACAAAAAGATATTGATAACATAAATAATCAAACAACTCACCACATTTATTTTCTCTAGCTTCATAAGTACAAATTTAACTAATCGCCTACGTGAAAGATGTGTATATTGGCTTTTAATTTGCATTTTCTAATAATCCACAATAAAGATCGGACAAAAATGTTGTATTTCGGAAATTAGATTGTTTAAAGTCTAAAATTTTGTTGATTTACATTGAAGTTAATTTATATGTTAATTTGGACACAAACACTCACGGAAGGTAGAGTTGACACCTGTGATATGATATGTTTTTCATTGTGTATATCTTAAGGACGTACATGAGTCAGATTCAACCTTTCTTCTTTCCCATGTTATTCTATGCAGTTTTTGTTGCTTCGTATTATAAGGATATTTCATTCAAAAATAATTTTTTTAGAATTCTTCTTTATGCACATGTTAAGATACCGCTTTAAATCTAGCGAGCAATAACAAACAACAAAATTATATATATATATATATATATATATATATATATATATATATACCGGATGATTAAAAAAAATGTATACACACTTTGAACCGTCATAGAACATGCATCTCCCGTGCTATATGGTTCAATTTCTGTTCAATTATCTTTCTTCAACAGGTGGCAGCAGAATTGTCGCTCTAGCTACTCACCCAGCTACTGACAAGGAAGTAATTGCAAGATGGCGGACGTACGTTAGACATTTGAAGCGCGGAAGCAGATAATTAAATGGAACTGGAAGTTTGAGAATTGTGCTGCGGTTCAAAGACAGTGGAGACATTATTGTACATAACTACCTTCAAGGGTAGCATTTACAAGTTTACAAGACAAATTCGAAATGCATGGAACAGTGTGTGATGTGCATGAATGTCGATCGGGTAGACCGCATACCGATACATGTGATGAATCCTCAACTGCGGTCTTGGGACTGTTTCAGCGTTCACTTCAGTAATTGTCAAGGGACGTGAGAGTAATGTAAGTGTTAGTAGTTTGCTACGCATTCTGAAGAAAGACAAGTGATGGTTCAAAGTGTGAAAACATTTGTTTGACGCACCCGGTACACACACACACACATATATTATATATGCTGAAAACTAGAGGCCTAAGATTACTTAATAATAAAATAAAATAAAATAATTTTTATTTTTTGAACAATTGCTCATTAAGATAAAATGGGCCATGTTCAAAACATGTAATAAACAAATAAATCAATAAACAAACAAATATATAAATAAATATTAATAAAAAACGTGATTTAGAAAATTTCATTTCTAAAAGAAATATTCTTATACAAAGCAACAACCATCCCGCATAATAACATGGGGAAAAAATAATATTGGTTAATCTGACCAATGAGAAGCATTCGGTTGGAAACTTTTAACACGATATCACACTTAATAAGCAAGCACCACAAAACTGGCGTTTTAAATTATTACGTACAGAACTTCGAATAAACACCATAAAATACAATAAACTCGCAAAAAATTGTTTCAGGTCGAAAGAGCACACGACCTGACACACGACCTTACATCAGGCGAACAAAGTAGGCACGAGTGCTGCAGTCAAAGCAGCAACGCGGCTGATGAAGGGTCGTGAGCTCATTCGACCCGAACCAATTGTTGCGAGTTTATTGCATTTTATGGTGTTTATTCAAAGTTTTGTAAGTAATAAGATATCACACTGCTAAGTAATTCTAGATATGATAACAAATAGTTTCATAAAACAGGAAAATTGTAGAAGTGCAATTTTTGTATATACATATATATTTAGCTTTTTTAATTGACTGAAAGCCGATAATAAAAAAAAAAAATAAAAAAAAAAAAAGAAATCCTCAATGGCTAAATATCTGGTATATAGTAAATATATTTTCGATGAAATATTTTAGATGTAGTTATAACATAGGTACTTATATTTGTCCTGTGAACAGAAAATTATCAACATAATTATTAATACTTTAAGGAGTCTTACTTATTAAAAATATTTCGGACATGTATTTAACACTATATTTGAAGATATTAAAGTATATTAATGTAAAAACAACACATAAATGCGAAACACCTCTCCAATAAAAAAAGCACATGTAAGTACTTAATTTATATATGTAATTATCTCCGTGCTTCAATCAAACTTACAGATTTAAACTTTGCAGATAAAGTAAAATTAAGCATGCAATAAAGTCATTTAGTTAATGACCATTAATGTACTAATTTACAAATTATCGATTATTGCACTTTTCTAAATTTGTTTATTGATTAACTGATAATAATTGCTTTTCCTTTTTAAGGTGAAGATAATTTTAATTATGAAGATATTATTAATTAAAGCACATATTGTTATTTTTTATTGGTTATATTGTAAAAAAGTACATGAAATAAATTTAAAAAAGGAAAATCGAATACAATTTTAAGTAAAAGAAATCGAAGAAAAACTATTCATTTATGGAGCTTATTTTTTTAAATTGATTTTTTCTTAATTTTGTTAATCGTATCAAAAACCTGCTTTGAATTAACGCTTTCTTTTGCGCGTGCTTTTCAGTACATGTTTTAAGTTAATTATGGTCTGATGTGAAGAAGCCACGTGGAGAGTCAATAGATAAGTGTCCTTTTTTGATAAAGAAGATATCGCATGATAGAACGTTAATATTACTTATACAGTTATACGAGAATACTGCATCGGATCGGTTGTAGATTGAGGTTCCAATATTTTTTTTATCAACGAGTGTACCAGAGTTGTCAACTTTTTCAATTTATTCTGTAGGATTTTTTCCCCGCCTTTATATCCCACCACAGTATTTATAGATTTTTTTTTTCAATATATATATGTTACAAAATAAAAAGAACAGTCAGTCTTATAATATGGGGATGAGAAAAGGTGGGGCTAACAATGCTCCGGAATAAATTATTAAAGTTCGCAACATTGGGTCAAACCACAAATATATATATATATATGAGTTTTCTCTATAGAATGCAAAGATTGGATGGCATTCCGTTCCATTATAAGAAATCAATTTAACATGACTCGTGACAGGAGTGTGATAACAATTGCGTAAATTTTAATATTTAATTTTTTTAATTCACTTTACATTATATGAAAATAATCACTAGCTTTTTAATGCATATTTACTTCCTCACATATATTTTTGTATTATATACTTTCAAAATATTTAAAACAGTGCATCTTTTTTTTTTTTTTTTTTTTTTTTTTTTTCTTCTTTTCCTTCTTCTTCTTCTTCTTTTTTTTTTTTTTTTTTTTTTTTTTTTTTGGCATTATACTCTGATGTTCTGTTTTCAATTATAACTAGTAACTTTTGGGGTAATGATAAATATATGTTTGCATTAATATTCACTACTGGACATTAAAATTGCTACATCAAGAAGGAATAAGATTAACGGGATGAAATTTGTTGGACACATACATTATAGTAGGAAGAACAATTGATTAAAATTTCAGGAAATTTGGAGTAATATGTACTGAAAAAAACGTACATAAAGCAGCGACCTCTGTGAGCAATAATAGCACTTATTTGCCTAGGCATTGAATCGGACAGCAATTGGATGACACGTACGGATAGAGCACTTCATGATGTTTTAACACGATGCCACAATTTATCGATCGAAGTTACTGGTGAGTGGCCAGTTGCTTTTCAACGATTAGACAGTCATTTTCATTGGTGCGAGATCAGGAGAACGCTCTTGCCAGAGCAACAGTCGATAACATTCTGTATCAAAGGAGGTCCGAACAATACAAACAACTTGCTGTCGTGCATTAACTTGCTTAATTTTTGCGCCACGGAGGCCTCGGATACAGGGTAGAGGGGCGGGCTTTAACCCATCAGATATTTAATGGCAGCTGTTCAGAGTGCCAGGAATACAAACAAGAAGTAATTGAGACGTGTATCCAATGGGAACCCATAACATCATTGCGAATGATGCGGTTGAGTTTTAAATGTCCGGGATATGAGCTAGTGCATCCAGGAAATTTGACGCCCATTTTCTCAATTTCAATCATCCCGCATTATAAAGGGCCTGAAGTTCGTTACCAAAATTTGTGCTGCCTCTACTGACTCAGAACCTCCTAGGAAATCATCCATATATAAGTGGTTATAGGCCGCTTTCACGGCAATGGGCTTATTATGTTTTTCATGGTTTAATAATTGTCGGATGGTGCGCAGCTCCAAGAATGGAGTACATGCCGTGTCATAAATGACTGCATTTAATTTATAAATTCGAAGTGGATCTGAGACTCTTGCTCTCCAAAGTATTCTTTGAAAATTAGTATCAGTTACCCAGTTCGAAAAAATCAAGCGAGAATTTCTTGCTATACAATGTATTTATAATATATATAATATTTATAGTATTCTTTCGCACTAGAAATGTATGGACTATAAATTATCGATCATTTGTTTACATTATGCACATAGCAAGGAAATCCACATTTCTAGTTAAGGGATTCAGAAAATAACAACTTCTTCGTTCTACACACTGTAAAAAAAAAAAAAAAAAAAAATGTAAAATCACTGTATTTGACCGTATAATTTTAGGGGAAATGACCGTTTTGCTACCTAAACGGTCATAATCCGTAAATTAATGTTTTGAAAACATAATTTGGGAAATAACCGTATAATTTTACGGGAAATGACCGTTTTGCTAGCTAAACGGTCGTAGCCCGTAAATTGATGTTTCGAAAGTATAATTTTTTGAATTTTTACGAGAAAAAGCCGTTAATCTACGCAAATTGCACTTATCTTTCACCAAACCATTTTCTTATGCGAAAATCTCTTCAAATGCTATCATTTCAGTGACATCAAGAGAGAATTCCATTTTCTTCCATTTTCAAACTGAAACTATGATTGTTATTTATACTAATTGAATGTGTTTAATTATTCACGCATGACGCATAGAAACATCCATTGGTTTTAATAAGCTACTGTTTTCTTAATTTAATTAAAAAAATTTCCATCTGACTGAAACTGAGTAATTGATATTGATGAAATTGATTTTCTTTAATACGAAAACATTAAAAAATAAAGCTAAAATGGTTTCTTGATTTGAAGCCAGATTTCTAAAACACAAACTACAACCTATTAATTGTTTTATCCACTAAACGCATTTTTTAATTTTAGTTTTTTTTTTTTTTTTTTTTTTTTTTTTTTTTTAAGCATACAGCATTCTAATTGCTCTTAACCCTTTAGTTAAGCCTTAGACAACGGAAAATTTTAATGTTTGTTCCACAATGCATTATACAATATGCTAAAATAAAGTTTATTTCAATATAAAATGAATATGTAATTAACCATTTGAAGGTAAGTCTTATGATTATTATGTATTATCTTCACTGTTAAAAAACAAAGCTGTTTTATCTGAATATGACATCATATATGTATGTACATTACATCATATATATAGCAGGTTCTGCTCTCGAAATACTTCAGTCCTTTCTTCATTCAAAGGATTTGGATTCTGGGAATAAGGCCGATTGAGTGCTATAGGTCCTAGGCCAGAGGGGAGTGCCCTCCGTGAGTGTCTTTCTAAAGGGTCCTAGCCCGTATTTACTCAAGTTTCGAAGAAAACCACGGAATACTCCGAACGGCTAGGCCGACGAGCGTGACCTGAGATCGAACCCGGCACCTTATGTCTACCAGCTCTGAGCGCAGAACTGCTCGGCCGCTGGAGGGCTCCCTTCAATGGAATACAGCTTTAAAAAAAAAATTCTGTTAGTTATTCTAAAAAGTGCAAATACGCCTAACACTTCATAAACACAGTTTGAAATCGACCTTATAATGAAAACCTGTTTGGATGAATAAGAATTAGGCTCTAGTTATTTCTTTTTTGCACCCACTATTGAAACCATAAAGATCGAAAACCATGAAAAAAATCGTATTAATTGGAGATACAAATTCTCTGTATTTATGTAAAAGATTTATTATTATTATTCAATGTTTATTCTGCGTCTCGGTTAATTTTCAGAGATCTCACATAGTTTTCAAAAGTTTCATTTTTTTTTTAAAAAAGGGTGAGAAATTCTCACCCATTATTTACCTCTAATGAGAACCTTGAAATAAGACTACCTCTTTAGTGCTAGTGTTTACGAATAAAAAAGGCCCACCAGCAGCCGAGCGGTTCTACGCTCAAAGCTGGTAGACGTGAGGTGCCGGGCTCGATCACAGGTCGCTCTCGTCGGCCTAGCCGTTCGGAGTTTTCCGTAGTTTCCTCCGAAACTTGTGTAAATACGGGCTAGGACCTCAGAAAGACCCCTCGGAGGGCATCTCCCTTAGGCCTAGGACCTACAGCAGTCAATCGGCCTTATTCCAAAATCCAATCCAGTCCGTTTACAAATAAAAATGATTTCAAAAAATAGTTAGATTTTCTTTCACAAAATTCAGTATCGTAGTCTTTATATAGGGTAAAAAAAAAAAGCGTTTGTTTTTTCAATATGAGAATTGACTGACTTCCTTATTTTGTCAAAAATAGCAAATTTAGATTTTAAAATAGTCTTAAAATAAAATAATTTTTATGCATAGTTTGAACGTTAACAATTTCATCACTGTAAAAAAATTCTGTAAAAATAAAGCCTTTTTATAACATAAATACAACATAGGTTGCTGTAAATTTGTATAGCTAGTTCCGTAAAAATAATTGAAGAATTGTTACTTCACATTGTGCTGTAAATCGGTTTAAAAAATTTTCCAGAAGACTTTTGGTGCGTATGACAAGATTTATCAGCTAGTTAGTTCTGATGTTGACTTTATCTATTTTTGTAAAGAAAGCTGTTTGTGATCCCAACGGCGCGGTTGGCAAAGCGTTGGCCTCTGGCACAGGTGATTGTGAGTTCGAATCCCGGGCTACCCAAGTCGGTTTGCTTCACATGAAAATTAATAAGTTTGTTTTTGCATGTAAAAAAATAAATAAGTTTTTTAGTGTTGTGGATTTCTCCCTGCATGCATGTGTAATAATTGCAAGAAACTTTTTTAAAGCATTCGAGAAACTCAAACTTTAACTTTTAATTTTACGGTCAATGCTACATTTTTTGCAGGTTGGTTGTGTGTTTCATCACAACGTAAAATTACTAGGGATACATCATTCATTGTCTAAATGTATTTTTACGGGCTTTGACTGGAATCTCTGCTGCCGGGCTTAGCCCGTAATTTTACTGCAGCATATTTTACAGTGCATATATGCGGTATATATATATATATATATGTGTGTGTGTGTGTATTTCTCAGTGTATAAAATAATTATTTTGATAAGCTAGTGTTAATTGTTATGCAAGTTAACGAGCAGTTGATGATATTTCATATAATGCATAAAAGAAAGTTTTGCAGTTGTTAAATTGTATATCTGTGTGCGCATTTGTGTGCATTTTTCATAAATACCAAATATAATAAGATCTGACCTTTTTTTTTTTTTTTTTTTTTTTTTTATTACTGTTAGAAAAGATATATTGTAAGACTGGAAATTAACGAAACAAACGAACGAATAAAGAGCTATATGTTTCGAAAATTACAAGATATTGCATTAAGATTTTTATGTCATAAACATCAAACATTATATGAATTCTATTACTTTAAATTTAAGAAAATATATAGTTAGACAAAAAAAAAAAAATATTCTACACTAATTCACACAATTCGAAATATAAAATTTTCAAAAGTTAAATTAAATAAAGCTAAAAAACTTAATCCAAAAGTTGTTGTTTAATATCACATATTAAAATTAATAATTAAATATTTTTTTTTTTCAAAGAATCTAGCTTTAATGAAAAAAAAAAAGTTCTCTAAAAGTAAATATATTAATTAAATTAAACTTTTATATTTGTACAAAATATCATTAGAAACCATTTAATGAATTACTTAATTAAAAATTTACTAAGAAAAGAAAAATCAATAAAAGTGTAGTTTGTCACTTTATAACGCAATTTTATGGAATAAATTGAAAACTAGAAAGAAATTTAATTAAAAAATACTTTTATAGCGAAATATTATGCTTAACATATAATTACTTACTGCTCTTTATTTTAAATTAATTGCATTTAATCCAAAAGGCACCACTATTTAACGCAATTTATAAGAACAAGACAGAAAACGAAATATATTTCAAATTATTACAAATATTCCACGGAAGTTAATTAAATATTTAAAACTATTCAAGTTTTAAAACATTTATTTTTATACTAAGTAGTCTACATTTTATCTTTTCCTGATTTACATTTTCTTTCTTTCTTTCTTTCTTTTTTTTTTTTTTTTTTTTTTAATAAATATTGTTCAATTTACTCATAATCATTTCTATTCTCCATGTAAAATTCAAGGCTTAATCTTAATATTTATTTAAAACTTTGGTCTTAATACTTGAACAATTTTTTGTTTTATTATTACAGTCGTTACAAGTATTAAATATCTAGAAATTTTTATTATATTTGTTCAATGAAATATAGGTGCGTGGATATACCAAAATATTTCAGCCATCAAAATATTTCGAAGGGAAAACAATTTCGCTGAATACAGTCATTTGAAATGTTCCGTTATTTCAGATAATCTATAAGATTAGGTATCGTAAATGTGACCCCCACAGGCAACAAACTCTTTTATTTATTTATTATTATTATTTTTTTTTTTCAAAAATAAACCGTACCCAAACTTTCATGGAATCTTATTAAGAATAATATTATATTTTTAAAAAATTAAAGAATACGCTTTTATTGAAACGTGAACTAAAAAGCACAAAATTTCTATCTTTATAGTATTAAAATGCAGGGTAAGATAAAATCGTGTGAGTGACACACTAGAATATTTATATCATTCATTAGAATAATAATAATAATAATAATAATAATTGATAAATTGTTGTCATTCAACGTTATAAAAATACGGCGAAATCCTGTGCCACATACGATAAAGTTTTGTAGATATAGATTTTTTGTTTGCCCGTAGAACCTGCCCTTCATGGGATAGGAGCCTGGAAACACTTGTATGTAGTACTGTGATCGACTATGAAGTCGTTTGCAAAATTTCAGGCCAATCGAACGAACAGAAGTGGTCGAAAATTTAATTGCAAGATTCCGTTATATACATTAATACTTACATCATATGAAAATAATAAAAGCATGTTAAAAAAAGCTCAAAACTAACAGGTAAATAAATAACATAAGGAAGGAATGAGAAATAAATAATTTAGAATAACAGAAAAAACATTTTTTAAAAATCTCCCCTTACTGGGCGCGAAAGTTAGACCTATAGATTTGTAGCCCGGAGCTTTACTTCACAGCCACATCGTTCACGTAAGGAAAGTCTCTTTTTACAACATAGAT
>OZ005656.1:128240221-128410221 GCA_963930645.1 Salticus scenicus
TGTTTTTTGGTTAAATTACCAGCTTTTCGCCAGAAATTTCTCATATTCCTTTCCCTACACGGGGGAGCTCCCCTGATGAAGGCCCTCATGTGTTTTGGGAATAAATTTACATTTGGCTTTTATTATTTTGCTTATATATATATATATATATATATATATATATATATATATATATATATATATATATATATGTATATTATTAAACAATTTCTCATATGCATGGATTAACTGTACGAACACCAACGGCCCTCTCTAAAAGCGATTATTCACAGAATAAAAATCTGCGACATATGTATTAGCGAAATGGTAAAGGTTGTGCATTTCGTAGTTAATTGATATTCTACAATTAATTTCATAAAATTGTGCATTAGGAAAAATAGGCAGCTAATTGGCAATGAGAGGACAATGAACATAAACTTATTAAATGTTTGTAATACCAGGGAGTTTGACAAGTAACTAGACTAGTTTAATTGTTACTTGTGGTTGCACGAAATTGCATCATATACAACAATAAGTGCAAAACAAGAAAAACAGATTATGTCAGCAAACAAGGAAACATTCAATCTGGAAAGAAAATATAGTAGTTTTATGTTAAACATGTTTTCTAGTAACGTTATTTTGTAATCTTATCTAGTTATTTTAATTTTTATTTTTATTTCGCGTCAACCACCAGTGGCTGACAGTGTAAAATATGATATAAAGCCGCGTCAACCACCGATAGCTGACAGTGTAAAATATGATATAAAACTAAACAAATTACATTGTTATAAGTAATTACTGAAAATTTATTTACAATTTATTTTTATTTGTTATAGGAAGGCATTAAGGCATTTTAATGAATTTTACTGAAACACAATAAACATAACACGTTTCTAAGCAACTCGCGTGGTCTGACGGGCGCTCAAAGTGTTAAGTAATATATTTTATAAAATTATTTTTAATTTAATTTAATTTAATTTATTTTATTTTTAGTTTTTAAATATTAAGTTAAAATATCCACTCCTAATACAATAATATTTGTTTACAAAAACATTACAACAAAGTCATCTAAGTGTATTTAATATTGTTAAAATACTAATTGTAGTTACTATGAATAACAATCTCTCATATCCATATGCGCAATCATAACAATCCTGTAAGAAGAGATTACACAAAATAGTTCTCTTCAAATATTCAAAATTATTCAGTACTAGTTTAACAAAAATATAATATTTGGATTTTTATCTTATTCTGTTAAATTGTGCGCAGATTATCCTTTTATCTTTAACTTTATATATATGTATATATATATATATAATCAGTGCGCTTGAAAACACGAAATGTTATCGTGAGATAATTTTATTTTGCATATCATGGGAATTTCACGGTTGTGGGCACAGTTTTGAATTTGGCTTATAATATTTGATAGTGTAAATATTATGCAATCGTATGAATACCAATGGACAGCTAGAACCCTTTGCTAAAGTTTGATAAAATAATTGTATCGATTCTGTGAACCAGAAAAAAAAAAAATACCACCAATTTTGTAAAATAGACACTTTTGGCCATAAACGTTTTCTCGGTTTTGGTCACACATGAAAAATAAGTTAAAAATGGGAATATAATAATAAAAACTACCCGAAATACAGAAAATAGCAACATTCATTCATTTTGTAAGTGTTCAGTGGCCAAAATAAGAATAGAAAACGTCTTTTTTCCAATTTTATTCCTCATCTTCTTCGTCCTCCAAATCAGAAGTGCAATGCTTGCAAGTAAAATATTTTGCATGTGTATTGACACACTTCAAATGCACCAGAAGATCACACTGGTTGCACTGAGTTGGTTCTGGTTGGGCATGCTGGTAGCTGCTCCAAACACATGATGCAGAAGTCGACATAATTATCCAGTTGTGGATGTTCCTATTTTTAGCGTGCTTAGCCGGATGTTTGACAGGTGGCGTTGCCCTACTTTTACCAGGTTTCTTCTGGAGAGACACAGATTCTACGATGAAGTCCTTATTCTTGGGCAGTTGATTTTACAGATTTCTTAACTATTAAGAAATCCTAAGCCTTAAAATTTATTTATTTTGGATCGATTGGCTTTTCCGGGGTTGGCAAGGTTCCAAAGGTCTAAAAATACATAAAAACAATAATAAAACATGTTACGTTGACATAAAGGACCATATCTGACAATTAGTAAGTCCAACACACGCTTTAAAGAAAAAAAAAAATGCGTGCTCACAACCGGTTACATGAAGGTGCTAAAAACCAGGAATGTCAGCAATTTCTACACTGTAAAAAAATAACTATTACCAGCTGCAATCTGTGATTTATTTTATCCAATCACAGAGAATTTCTTGCAAGGAATTCTCTGTGATTGGATAAAATAAATCACAGATTGCAGCTGGTAATAGTTATTTTTTTACAGTGTATACGAGGGTTGCCTTTTAAGTTTCTGCAAAAAGTAAGGAGAAAAAGTATTTTTTAGGAACAAATTATTTTATTGCTTTTCAAAATATTGGCTTTTAAGATTTATGCACATTTCTGACCGTTCAAACCAATTCTTGGAACAGTTTTTCTATTCTAAAGTTGATATCTCAGAAACATGGTTTTGGAAGGCATCAACAGCTCCTTGGAGTTATGAAAATAGCTGCCCATGCATTTTGTGTTTGAAACAAGAGAACGGGAAAAATCGTTAGGAAACAAATCAATTTATTCGAGATTTTCATCCTACAAATAATCAATTGTTTAACGTGCTGTGTGGAAACAGGCGTTGTCGTGATGAAGAATAATGCAACGATTTTTGTTGTTTTTCCTGGTTTCGTTGATGACTTTTGGCAGACAAATTTCTGTATACACTTTAGTGTTAACAGTTTTTCGATCCTCTAAATGAATGTTTCCGATATGCCCTGTAAGGCTGAGAAACAAGCAATCGTTTTATTGAAAGTGCTTCGTGAACGAATAACTTTCGTAGGATTCGGTTCATTCGGAAACATCTAAACAGTGGATTGCTGTTTAGTTTTCGGATCATACGAATATATCCAAGTTTCGTCACCTGTAACGATGTTGTATACGGATTTTTCTGTTCTCAATTTGAATTTTCTTAGCATTTCCGTACACCAATTTACACGAACCTCTTTCTGAGCTTTTGTCAAATTGTGTGAAATCCACCTGGCACAAATCATTTAACCGCTATATGCTCGTACAAAATTGAAAGTATTGCAGTCTGTGATATGCCAAGGAATTCTCCTATCTCTCGATTCGTGACATGTCGATCTTCTTCAAACATCGTGCGCACAGCATCGATGATATTTGGAATCACTACCGATTTCGGTCGTCCTCCACGAGATTCATCACTGACGGAATGCACGACTACGGCGAAATTCTGCAAACCAATTTTAAACAGTCTTTTCTGATTGTGATTCATTACCAAAAGTTCCACGGCGCAATACTATGTATTCTTGTCGAGTGAGGGCTTTATTAAATTAATAAAAAATCATCCAAGGGAAACTTACACGAGTTAGTAATTTTTTTCACTCACGTGATTCTTTTAAACACTCACTGTAAACAAAATACGCTGACGGTTTTTAAGATACCATCGATTCCAAGATTAAAAAAAAAAAAAAATGACAATTTTACAAATATTCTGAAGACAAATTTCAGTAGCACGTTCTATTGGTCGTTTGTAAAAACATAAAAGGTAACCCTCGTAAAGGTTAATTTTTGGTCCAAATTTTGGCTGAATTTGATACTGCATCATAAAATATGATGAATATACCGCATGAATATATATTACACTTACATTTCGGAATTAATTCACTTCGACTTACTGAATACTGAAAATATTCCAAAATTCCTTTTGTGTTGCTGTTTTGCAGATTTTTTTTTTTTTTTTTCCCGATGCTTTCTTTTACTTACAGAGCAAATGCGTCTATATACTTCAGTGTTAGCACAAAATCTACGTACTGCTCAAATCCACCATATTTGGTTTCTGTTAAAAGATTTAGTGGGGTACTCATAGCCAGAGAATGTCCATGACAGGAGACATTTCCCTATTAAAGATATTCAATTTAAAATACGGTTACAGAAACCAATTTCAAAATTTTGACTTTCAACTCATTATATTCTGCAGATATCATTATTCTTTATTATGTCTATTTAGTCAAATGAATGAAAATTCTTAATTTAATTTGGTCGTTAATAAATAAGGGCTTTACAAATTTTGAGCAACTTGAAGGGTATTTTTCTTTTCACCCTATATATAAAAACCATTATCTATGAGAAAACTATCAGCTATTTTATTAATAACAATATTATTTGAATTTAATTTATTTTGGAATCTAGTGTTAATTAATAATGAGATTATAAGAAATTATTATAAATTTAAGCATTTCGGTTGATAAGTTGCATTTAAGATTTTATTTATATATATATATATATGTGTAATTTAATATTATCTAATAACAAAAATGTTACTAAAATTTATGAATCATCATACACATGTTTAAATTACTGTATTTTATATCTTATACCCTTTAGAATCTTATAATTTTTTGAAGCGTAAACATTCTTATTCTGAAAGTATAGTCACATATATGGTTAATATTTTTAAAAAATAAATTTAATTAATTTCTAATTAATTTGCTAATTAATTTCTAATAATTTTTAATTCATTTAATAATAATATAATGAATTTTTTTATTAAATCGTCAGTATATGCATATATTAAATTCATTTATGTCCAGGATAAAATTTAAAAAAAATATATATTTTTTTAATTATTGTTTGTAAATAGCAATTAAAAAATGTATATATTTTTTAATTGTTATTTCAAAGAAATATATGACGTATAATTACATTTTAACGTATTCCGATTTCATTATGACACATATTTTTGATCCAATACAGAAGTAAGAAAATATAAAATAAAAATAAGTGCTTTAAAATACATGACTATTTATAATTTTGCAATGAATGTATAGGTGTTAAATTTTTAATACACGCTTCAACATATCCTGACTTTCCACATTTCCTGTTAGTAAAACTGAAAATATATTATCTCTTTTATCACGAAACGCATGTTATTTCAGAAATAAAAAACGCAAAGTATGAATATGTTTTTGTCATATTTAACAATTACACGATGTTTCCATTAAAAATTAAAACAAGTATTACATGTTTCTAATTTTTATTACTGAAGCAGATCAGTATTACTTGAATAAACCATTTATATATTTTTCTTGTAAAAATACTGGACAAAATTGTTTGAGAATATTGTATGTCATTTATTGGGTGTGTCATATCAGTAGTTTGACTCAAGACTGCAGAAAATACAAGAAGCTAGATATCTAAATGCATGTACTTCTTTCATATACATATGTATATATTTAAGAAATAGGAAAATCAAAAATGAGTATATTGCGTATTATTTGGAAATAAAAAAAATAAATTTATTATAAATGTGAACAAATGTATTTTTTTACTTTCTCTTACCCATAAGGTAGAGAAAGTATTGTTTTTGGTTCAAATTTTCGAACACGAGATTTTGTTATATTTACACGTTTTGAGGTCCCCTGAATACGAAAATCATGTTTATAGCAAATGGTCTGTGTGTCTGTCTGTGTGTCTGTCTGTGTGTCTGTATGTCTGTCTGTGTGTTTGTGTGTCTGTCTGTTATCAGCATATCTCAAAAACAAATTATGGCAGAAAGTCCAAACTTGGTATTCTAAATGTGTATCATATAGGGATGCTAGAGTAAGCTTTTCGTTAAGATCAAGCTAATGGTTTGTGTACAGAGACAATCAAGAGAATTCTAATACATTACGTCTAAAGGGGAAATTGCAGGAAAGTAGAGTTTAACGTCTATAGACTGCACTAAACCAAATGAAACGAATATATATATATATTGTAATAGAGACAGTTAACTAGGAAAATTTTTTTGTGTATGTAGGAGCCTCGCCTCCCCCAATGGGGGGGAAGTCCCCCCTCGAGGGGAGTAAATTTTCATGATGGGTATCTTTCAAAAGAGCTCACCAATACCTTTAAAACGAATGGTTGAACCATCGATCTGCAATAATTTAAAACAAAATTATTGATTTTTTTTTTTTTTTTACTTTTAACAAAAAGAAAAAAAAAAAAAAAAAAAAAAAAAACTTGTACTTTACAATGGACTTTTTTTTGGCTATTTGGTGTTATACTACTTCTCAAAAATGGAAATCGTCTGCATTATCATGAAAGATAATTTTTTTAAATAATAATTTTAATAAATTATTTTTTAAAAACAGACTTATTTTTTTAATAACCGAATTAAATTCTATATAAATGTAGGTGCATTAATGAAACGGGGGGTTGAGGGTTGCGGTAGCCCCCCTCACACAGAACTAATTATCATATAAAACTCTTCAGAAGCCTAATATGAATTGTGTAACATAGGTTTACATAACAGTACTCGTTATCTTACCTATTAATCTGCAACCTGTATTTATTGTATTAAATTTCAGGGTAAGAGAAAGTCGTAAGAGTGACACACCAAATTATTTTATTTATTTATATTGTGTGTTGTTAATAAGCTCAGCAGCCATGTGAAGAGAGAAATGCGATGGAAGAAGCATGTGTTTAGCTCTTCGATGCCATATCCAATTATTTAATTATTTTTTAAACATAGTTTTGCATATAGTGCGTATGCTAAGATTGTTTTATTAAATACATGTACACCTTAAAAAGATAGTTCATTTAGTTTTGATTCTTAGTGTTAAAATAATTAATCAGTTCCTTACAACAGATTTAAATTCGGAATCCTTCTAAAAATCAATTACAGAGAAAAAGCGTGATTTATTTTATAAAATCATCATCACGAAGATATTTCTTTATTTACTAAAATTTTAGCATTATATAGTCATCTGTCAGAAAATACTATCTATTGCCTAATAATAAACTTTCATTTTTACTTTTCAAACATGTATATGTAAGGAAAGTATTGTAATCATGTCAAAAGTCTGATTCTGACCAAAAGCTTTATTTTGGTGTTTCTACATATATTGAGGCCCCCTGAGTACATTTTTGGTTCTTTTACGGTAAATGCATGTGTGGGAATGTGTGTGCTTTAGGGTGGGCCGAAAAATGGATATTTTCGATAACCAATTTCTAATAGCAAAAATAAAAGTTGTACTTTGGCATCCTGAATTTGTGAAACATAATACAAAAAAATAAAATAAATAAATGAATAAATATTTATATCTTTATCTCACGCATAACCCTCAAATTTCGAAAAATTGAAGAAAAAATATCAAATTTCAAAAACTTTTATTGAAATACAAATATTATTACTTTTTATTCTAATACCTTTCATATGCATCTTTATAACATTATTACCATATATCTTTAAAACATTTTGTATTATTTTACAGTTTTCAGATCGCGCATAAGCCGTAAAGTTTCGTAAAATTAACCGAAATTGGATTTTTTTAAATGTTTTTTAAATAACACTTCCAGCTTGCTAGAAAACCTAATGAATGGCATATTTCGTTACATATATAGTCATTTCTACCTTTATAGTTAATAAAAGTACGTGATAGTAGCAGATAGTACCTAAACTTGGTTAGCAAATCATGAGACTCGATGACCTTCATCCTCCGAGCCACACGATTTCTCTTTTCAATTTCATTCTCCCTTCTCTAATCACATTCTAATATATATCAGTCTGTTGCCACCAAGCAGTGTGATCAGATCATTACGTTTCAGTTTTATCATATTTAAGTAGGGTTATATTAAAATATTATGTTAAATAGTGAATTTAAAATAGTGTTAAAAAAGGATTTGGTGTTGTATTTTTGTTACTTTAACCTTACCGTCATTAGTAATTGCGGCTACCAAACAATTTTTTGCGTATTAGTTTTTATTTCTATTTACTTATTTATTCATTTTTGGTGGGAGCTTATCAATAAAAGAACAGGATACGGATACATCTCCAGCATTTAATGATATACTTTTATGTTGTTTCATTAAAAGGTAGAAATTGTATTTATATTCTAAGAAAATGCCTGTATTTTTTAATACTGCCGATTGAATTAGTTCACAAACACAAAAGTTATACCGAAAAGCTTCAATACCAACTGTGTCCATACTAGAATAGTACAATTAATAAAAGACTTTCGTGATCCATGTTTTACTTTAAGAAAGTCTTATAGTAGAAACAAAGATGAAAGAAGCTTTAAAAAATTGGTGAGTGCTTTATCGCTGATACTAAATCAAAGTTTTTTAATGTTACAGCATGTAAAAGCAAAATCACTTTTTCTTCCTTTCGTGGGAGAATATCAGAGTTCCTGGGACTGTCCCGTAAACATTGATTGCAAATGTGAAAAAGAGGGGAAAAAATATCTTATATCGTATCAACATTTTTGTATGACCAATGAAATACTGTAAACACTTAAATTTAGTATTTTAGACAGGAAAAAAAATATAAAGACTGAGATAGAAGGAATTGGAATTTAGAAATTTATTAGATCAATATTGAAAGATAGAGAAAAAAAAAAAAGGGTTAAACAGTTCTTCCGACGATTACGATGTAAATATACATTTTAAGAAGTCATGTAAAGAAACCATAAAATAAGTTGGCGAATCTGCTGTTTCGACATCTAAAAGTCAAATGAAAATTATTTCATTTGCTACCACTCTAATAAGTGACAGGTTTAGTACTTTTGACAGGAAAATGGCTGTTCTATTGCGTTTGCCATTCTAAAAAGGTTCTGGATTGATTATTGACGAAATGCCTTTTTTACTAACTCTAAGAACTTATTACTGAATATAGCAGTGAACGACATACCGCAAATATATGGGAGTTAGCCTACTGAAGAATACTCAAGGTAACATATCAACCGCCAGGACACACTTCTGTATCTATAGGAGAGTTTTCCCATTAATATTAAGTTTTCAAATTTCGAATTTTTTGCCTTAGAATGTAGAAAAAGAGGGGGGGAAAAGCTAAAAAACCCATAGAAATAGCATGGTAAGAAAAAAAAAATCACAATGTCAAGTGTGATAAAAAAAGAAAAAGCTCACACCGGAAGTAATAAAGGGACAAAATTGACTAGAAAAGACATCGAAGAGCGGGAATGGGCGGGCTGGGGCATTGGTCCTGTCGTCCAGGTTTAATATGTCTCGCCTAGTATGTGTTGATCAGCTGTCAACGTGTTTGCTTTCTCTCTCTTTCTCTATGCTTTCAATGAAGGAAAATTGACAAACAAGGATATTTTGTCATTTCTATAAACTAAACAACTTCCAAAGTTTAAAATCATAAAATTCACATATTACATTCTGGCTGTTGAAAGGGTTGTGAAGTTGGTCAATGAGTCTGTAGAAAAGGTATTTGAGGAAGACTCAAGAGATGGATTAAAAATAACAAATTTATACTCGCGATTATTATTGCCAAAACTGAGTAATAAATCTAACTTCTAACCCTAATATAAAAATAGAAAATTGTTTAAAATCATATAACAAATGCAAAGGTAAATGCACTATAAATATGTAAATATTGTAAATAAGTGTCCATCAGGGTTGTTAGGATTGTAAGAGTTGGGTAGAACTCGAAGTGCAACCACCTCACCGTGGTCAGGTCTGGCTTGTAATGTAATAAATTACAATTGCATAACAAACAAAACGCTGCACCCGTGCACATTTATTCTGAAAAGTGTAAAACTGCACTTCAAGAATTAAAATACTGATTTTTTTTTTAAAAAAAAAGGTAAAAAAAAAATTCACATTTTTATTAATTTCACGATATTTTACGGCCTATGCGCGATCTCATAATTGTAAAATACTATACATTGTAAAATACTATACTATTTTTGAAGATATATGGAAATAGTGTTATAAGGAAGCATTTGAATTGATTTAGAAGAAAAAACAATAACATTTGTATTTCAATAAAAAATTCTGAAATGTGAGCTTTTTTTCATCATTATTTTCGATCTTTGAAGGTCATGTGTGAACTAAAGGTATAAATATTTATTTTTTTCTATTGTTTTTCCCAAATTCAGGGTGTCGAAATGCATCTTTTTTTTCGCTGTTAGAAATAGCTTATCTCAAATATCCATTTTTCGGCCCACCCTAATGTGCATGTGTGTGCGCATATGTGTGTACATATGTGTATGTATTAAATTGAACACGATAGCTTCCAAACGCTTTGTTTGAAAGAGGTGAAAATTAAAACATGTGCTACAGGTCACCGTAGCACAAACGCTATTGATTTTGGTGAATACAGCTCTTATAATCCTTTTTACAGGGACAGAAAGAAATTTATTTATCATTATGGATTTAGCCTATGGATTCAATTTCTACAAATTGCGATAGCGTCTAAAAGCCTTATTTGATTAAGCTGAAAATTTATACACATGTTACATCGTCGACCGACTGCACAGATTTTAGTAAATCTAGTACTTAGAGATATTTACAGGGACACAACGAAAATTTCTTTATCATTAGTATCTATGGGCTCAAATTATTTGAAGTGTAATAGCGCAAAATTAACCATTATAACATATTTAGAAAGTATTCGAACACTGTATTATAATTTTCACTTCTGTTTATTTAACGACTTCTCTTCTTTTATTTATTTATAAAATTGTTAATTGTTCAACGTTCGGAAAATCGAGTAGAATTATCTCAGATATTTTATGTGACGGAAATTAATGGAATTCAGAGAAAACAATATGACTAATATCTGTATAAATCACTCGCCTTACTAAACATTTAAACAAGAAAATAAATTTCTGCTTTCGCTCAATAAATAAGATAAATACATTAACCAAAAAGTATTGTAATATACATTATTTTTAGAATTAATTTATTTCCCCAAATCAATCAATAAATGCATTTATTATAATAAGCTTATAATGTTTTAGCTTTTCCCCAGACAGCACAATTTTTTGTTCTGAATTAAATTGTTAAGCTTTCAATTGAAAACTTATTGACATTAGTTTATCAGTAAAATCCACCGGTCAGGAAATTGATGACAACTATTTGTATTTGAATTGATTGAAAAAAAAGAAACCTATTTCTTTAATCAGCTGAAAAATTTTAAATGTTGTTTTTCTGTTTAAACTACTAGTTTGCAGTTTTTATAAGATTATATTATTTTTATTTAGGAAATATAACATTGTTTAAAATATTAAGGTACGGATATAATCTAATGCGCTTTAAAAATGATAAAATGAAAATCATTGATTAAAAGTGTAATTTAGAACTATTAAGTAGTTAGAATGTTTAGGCAAGAAATTGGGCGATAAATTATTTATTATAAATAATTATGTATTTCGATTCAGTTTCTTTTATGAATATGTTTACACGGAAAATTCGAATTACCGTACTTATTAAATAAACGCTTACTTAACACTTTGGTCTAATGTCGACCATGGACCAATGCTAGTAAATTTTAATGCTACAAAATATTTTTCATTTATTATATCCATTATATAAATTGATTCTTTATATAAACTTATATATGAAGCTGCCATATACGAATTGATACCTTTTAACTATGTAATGTATAAGAATAATTAAAGTGCATTCTATACACAACACTGTTGTAGAGAAAGTTATTAAACTTTATGTAGGATATAATGCTCAGAAAGAACATTATTTAATTAAATAAAAAAAAAGTTCATAGTTTTGCCACCAGAAGGCATTTTTAAATCCATTACACATTCAACATATTTAAAAGATTTTTTTTTTTTTTTTTTTTTTTTTTTTTTTAACAACGAATAAAGTTTATACAGTCCATAAATGAACATCTTCGTGCCAAGATAAAGCCTACAGCAACGAACATAACATTGTAAATTCGAAACCCAACAAATGAAGTTGCCTGAAAATATTTTTTTTTGTTAGAATTTACAAATGAAATGTTAAAGATCTGGTGTTTTTTTTCTGTAAAAATTTAAAATTCCTTAAAAAAGCCTTAAAAAAAAAAAAAAGTCCAGCGTTTTATATAGAGAGAGTGAGAGTGAGAGACAAGGGGGAGGGGTGACAAGATACATTTTTAAAAATAATTCGTATTTTTCCATTGCTGATTTAGCTGTGCATAGCACTTTTTGCATGATGTGTTCAATCTTCTACCCTCGTTCAGACTGTCAATATTCTATTCAAGAATAAAATGCAATTCTCAAATACTTTCTAGCGAAATGAGACTGAACATTTTGAATTTTGATGATTAATTTAAATTTTTGAAGAACATCCTCTTTTTATTTATTTTTTTTCCAATGAGGTATTCCAGTCATTTAGGCGACAATATATATATATATATATATATACATATATAAATATATCCAATGATATTAAGTCAGTAAATTAAATGTCTAGCATTGAAATTGGAATAAATATTCTTACTTTTATAGGTTAGTAGTACTTTTGTAAAAATCGTGGTCGTTACCATTTACAAGATTACTACACTCCTGAAAAGCCGAAAAACACGAAATTTAGCATCATGAGATGGTTATTTTTAAAATAACTTTTTTTTATTACAATATATATATATATATATATATATATATATATATGGATATTTGGCCGAATTGTTACACTCTTATATACATATTGTTTAACAGATATGTGTTAAAAACTAAAGTCACTTACTTTCTTTTCTAATTATTATACTTTAATTTCTTTCTACATATAACATTTTAAGTAAAAAAAAATAACGTATTTATAGTATTCACGTAATGTTGTTTAATAAAATTTTAAAAGGTTAATTTGTATATTTAACTGAACAAAATTTGTTAATCATCCTAACATTCGGAATTCAAAGAAAAACATTATTTATTCAGAACACTGAAAGGAAGTCTTAATTGAAAATGCGTGTTAAAAAATTCAATTTCAGTGTATTTTAATAAGATGTAAAGCAATTTAAAGTTAGTAAATTAAAACAGGAAAGACAAATTTAATAGAACATTAATTTAAACGAATGAAGTAAGTGATTATTTTACAAATCGTATATTATTTATTTTCTACTTTTTTTTTTCTTTTTTTTTTTTTTTAACTTAAATGAAGTATTCTATGACAAAGTTATATTTTGCTCAGTAGCAATACCGAAAATAGATTTAAAATTTTTACTCATTAATATAATTAAAACTAATTAGAAATAATTACATTTCTAATGAAGTGTTACATAAAGAAGAAACGAAAATTATTTACATAGTATTACAATCTCATTAAGTTTTAATTTACATTTTGTATAAATGTGTTTTAACAATTTCAATTTTTTAAAATTTAAAAATATGAATATTTTTATATTTTATATACTTTTCACTAGCAGAAAAATATTTATAATTTAAATTCTAACTTAGACAAAAAGTGTTAAGAAATTTTATTACTTTTCAATAATGTTTTAGTGTGTTTATGAATTCAATTAATTTATTTACATTGAATTTATTCTGCCTGTTCATTGCGTTTTAATGTGGTCTAAAATATTGAAGAATAAACGTTGCAATGAATATGTACGAATAGAAAGTATAAATAATCAATACAAGTCGCATATTTTCTTATTCATTTTTTTTTTTTTTTTTTTACAAAAATGCATATATATTTTTTTTTACATTTATTAATATGCGCTATAAATTATTTTGCGCTATAAATTCCATGTCTCATACAATTAATTAATCTCTCATACTGTCAATATAATAAATTGAAAACTTATATTACGCTTATATTACTTATATTGATTTCCTCAATCAATAATTTCCTCAATCTTTGTATTATTAAAAAAAAAAAAAAAAAAAAAAAAAAAAAATCTGATAAATGTATAAAATTAGACTTATTCTTTTCTAAACTTAAATAAAGGTACATTTAATTTAGTTAGAAGCTAAAAAAAAAAACAATTTAGGTATTTTAAATACAATGGACATATATTTCAATCCTTTTAAATTAATAATGAAAAGTATGATAATAAAAATATTTTCATTTTTAGTGGAGATAATACAAACTATATAAATAAAACAAAGAGTTTTTCAGCGAAACACATCTGGGCGGACAACTTCGATTTTTGATTGGTCTAGATTTAACTCCTTTGGTGACGATATATATATACATATACATATATATATATATATATATATATATATATATATATATTTTTTTTTTTTTTTCAAGATACTGCATAGGTGTTCTTACAAGAGCTCTAGAAACTGTTTATTTTTTGTGGGGACACTATATACATCAAGTTATTAGATTTAAAGATATTACATTGCAAAGTTTCAGAACGCGATATCAACTAATTGCGGTCTTTTTTATTTATTTATTTATTTATTTATTTTTTTTTTTTAACTGATGATTTTATTTTATTTTATTTTTTTTATATGTATACTGCATACATGTTATTTATTTATTTATTTTTGAAAGAACTAAAAACTATTTATTTTTTGTGAGTTTACATTTTTTTCTGTTGTAAAATATTTATTACTGTTATTTATTTATTTATTTATTTATTTTTTTAGGTTTAAATATACTTTTCGACCTTTATGTACCAATGACACACTAAGGAAGACTCTCAAACAATTATCATTAATTACTATAATTAGGTAATATGAGTATTTTGTATTACGGGTATCTTAAAAATAATATATAAATAAAAACATTTAAATAAACATTTAAATAAGTAATTAGAAAAAATATTTAAAAACTTGTTTGTGTGTAATGTACCATTTAAAAAAAAAATAGTGAAGTACTTCCAAATTACTACAAAACGTATTATGAGAAAGAAATATTATTATATTTAAATTTAATTGTAAGATATTCGTAGTATATTATATATATGTACACTAAGGGTAAAAAAAAAAAAAAAAAAAGCCGCGATTTTTTTTTTCTATTTCTGCAACCGCCAATTTTACTGATTCAAAAACAGATTTTATTGCGTCGTGCTCCACGTACACTTTAGAATTGAGCCCAGTATTAAAGAAAAAAAAATTGATTGTCAGAAAAATTGTTATTTTAGAAAGTATTTCGAAAATGGCAAGGATAAGGTAGTTAACGATGCCACAAAAAGTATGTAGTTTTAGAATGAAAACAAAAATCATATATGATATGGCAAAATAATTAAATGTTAAAGAAATATAGGTAATATGGTTTTTAGCAAGATATAAATTTTTTTGGCTGTTCAAAAGGGAAATTTGGCTTTAGGCGGACACGTTTCTCATGCAAGCGAGATAACCGCATGTTAAAAAGCAAATGTTTAAGCAATTGATTTGTATCACGCTTAAATTATTCAAAAAAAATTATTTGCCAGAATAATTTCTTTAAAAACAATTAAACAAAACAGGTTAAATACAAGAATATCTGCAGAAAAAGCCGTTATTAAGAAAAAGAATGAAAAGAAACAGGTCTCCAGATGCTAAATGAAAATTACTCTCTTATTACGACTAAATGAAAATTACTCTCTTAAAACAGTGACACATTATCCGTACATTATGGTACGGAGGTGCATAACCTTTCACGTAATAATACAAATTTTCATGTTCAAACGATTAATAAACTCGAAATAAAACACGTTCATTATGAAAAAGACCGACTATTTTGTAGGTATCTCAGACTTTTCCGCAAACAGCTTTTAAATATGATAATGTACCTGGCTAGAAGACGTCTGTGGAACGTTTATTTGATTCAGTTTCTTTAAATTACCTATTAGTTCCCATGAACACCTATAATCGATTAAGATATCATATTTTTTTCCACTTTAAGTCAAATCCCACAAAGAATATCGAAGAATTTCTTCTTTACCAGACCTCAAAAAAGTCCTAATCTCAATCCACTCCAAAATTGTTAGTCTCTAAAAACGCGGGGGGTGTGGGCGGAGATTTGGAATTTGCAACCTACAACTCTGCAAGAGCTAAAACATAATATTTATGATATATTGCTCAGTGAAATTTCTGAGATTTATATTAAAACGCTATGTCATTGCGCACTAAAGCAGTAGTTCTTTATAAAGGTGGAGTTAACCCATTGTATAATACATATTTTTATTAAAAAATTGTTTAGATCTGACAAATAAGTTATATTGTAATATAATTTATTTATTTCATATAATAAATCATAACATAATACAAAGTAATGTTTATTATATTACGTTGAAAAAGGAAGTTTGATGTAGATTTTTATTAAATTCTTCAGAGAATGAAATGAAGCGAATTGTTAAGTTCAAAATGAACATAAGTACCATTTCATCCCTTGGTATTATGCAAACATGATAGTTTTATATGTTTCAACGATTAGTTTTAAAGTTATTAGAAATTTAAAAAGGTATATGTAAATTTTTCTACAGAGCGGTTTATTTTATTTTATTTATTAATTTTATTTTACTTTTTTGTCCCCCAGTGTATATATATTATTCAGGAAAACGATTTTATTTTATTAAACGTATTAGTATAAGGTTAAAAGATTGTTTTAGACTATTGTAATAATTTTACAATCAGTTACCATTAAAAGAAATGGAAACAAATTACTAGTACATGTAGTTTAAAGTACATAATATTAATAGCGGAAATACAGCTTCTCTGTCTTTAAACATGTAAAATATGAATTGGCATTGTTCCAAAATTTTAATTTATTAAACAATATAAGATATTAAACTATATTATTATACTGCTGTAAATACATTGTAGTTTTATGTGCGAAAGTTTTGCCAAAATATATGAAAAGTGGAACATACAAAAGTATCATAAAAATGTACATTTTTATTATGTAAAGGAATTTATGTCTTTCAACTACAACTGTCGTTTGACAAATAATAGAAAATACAACCGATAATTTATTTTAGTAAATGGATGTTTTTAACTTCATTCAGTTTATTTTTTGCCACGCACATTCACAGGAGATTGATTGGAGCCAGAGTTATAAAATGAGTGCAGATTTTCAAAATTTCTAATAATTAATTTTAAACCTGAATTGAAAAAAAAAAATAATAATAATTAAAAAATAAAAGTAAAGCAATGGATTCAACATATTAAAAAAAATAAATAAAACAAAAAATTACTTATTTATGGAAAAAATGAAAATGATAACAGCAAAATAAAAGAAAATGCAAAGTATTTTTTAAGTCAACTTTGGGTACAATATTTGTATAGCATCTATAAAATTAATTAAATTCTAACAATTAATGCTTTATAGTGTATGACAAAATTTTTCTCCCATAAAATTTATTTGAAAAATTATTAATTTAAATAAGACGTAATGAGAAATAGAATGGTAATGTTTATAATTAAATTGAGAATTCGATAAATAACAAAATAGAAAACACATCTTTGCTCATATTTGTCACTATTTTGCTTTTGTTTCTTGACTAGCACTTCTTTTAGATTTTCTTTAATAGCATCAAGACAGCTATTTCATTAGATAAATAATCTAAAAACTGACTAAACTTCTTAATGTATGCTGTAGTGATAATTTCTTCAATATTTTCATATGTTTTCACAGACTTTAGGAAGTGTACGTCTTAGTAAAGAGTTTTTGAGCAGAATTATATGCAATAAAGACTTAACAGGATCTGTCACAAGAAATAAGCACTTTTTTTTAAGTGCTTTTTTTCGTTAATTTGAAGTGAAAGCAGAGCATTATCTTCAGGAAGTAAATGCTCTCACAATTTATCTAGCAGCAACCTTGTTGCATGACAACTGGAAAATTTATTTTAAATCTTTTAATTTTAAATATCGATAGATGTTTCTAAAAATATTTTATTTTAGTTTAGCTTGATAGAACAGTAACAATGCGTCGATTTGAATATTATTTTGAATTTGCTGTGTTTTTGCTTGAACCAAAATTAGAAACTTCCTGTAGATTTGTCATTACAGAATCGTATTTTGTTGAGGAAGTTGTTGTAGTAGAATAATAATTCTATTTCCTATGTCTATCAATCTTTGCTTCGTACGCTCCTCTTTTCAACAAACATCATGCAAATTCCAGCTGAGAGACCGTAAAGACCTAGTTTTACGGTCGTTGCATAAAAGTCTTCTACTATTTTCAATAACTGATGAGCATCTGCATGTTTAATATTAAATAATCTCTAAATTGCAATTATTTTGTTCAGTGTGGTACTTTAAAATATTCTAGTTTTACTTTGCATCTTTTTATAAGTCTATTTGATGTTGATACATGTGCGAAAAACTTTTTACACATATATGTAAGGAATTTTTGAGTATTATCATATTTTCCCAAAATATTACGCATAACCAAATGACGAGGTTTGAGCATTCACTTTCTGTCAATTTTACTTAGCGAATATTATTAAATTGTATTACGCGGAAGTTTGGATTCTAACATTTGATGATACATATCACTAATAAAAATATAACTCGAATTACTTAATCCAACGGTCGTGATACTTACTACTAAATATAGTGCCTTACTGACGCAGCAAACGGACAACACAAAGTAACGATTTTCTATTATAAAAAATAATGCGTGTTTTATGAAACAACGATCAAGACGCACATTTGGATTACGCTTGTGGTGCACTTAGCAACAGGCACAGGCCCGCCGGACTGCACTTGCAGTGGGTCGTGTAGCCAGAAAAGAGAGAATCTTTCTAATGTCTTATAAATTAGAAATTTATTACTGGTACTGGCGAAAAGATTAATACTTTCTGATATATATATATATATATACCATTGCCCATTTCGCTGATCACTTTATTCAAATAAATTTTCACAATTCCATAGCATTAATTATAAAATCTAACTAAATAAATAAAATAATATATTATAAAATAAAAATAAAATTATTCAAATTATAGATTAAAGTTCTCGCTGATTCAGTAGTGATTTTCTCGGTCGCAACAGGAGATTTTCGGGTCCCCACTGCCTGGGTAGTGACTTACCCGCTTCTTACTCCATCCCACTTCCGCGGGTAAGTTAGAGGTTTCGTGAAATCCCACCAAAGTGCAAATTACGTACACTTAATCAACACCTACACACCAAAATTATCCATTCTAAGGTAATTTGAAGCAAATTTAAAAGTGAAACCGTGTTTTTTTTTCTTCTTCCTCTCAAAGGGGTGGGAGGGGATTTAAAAAATCCCTTTATTGTGCACGTTTCATACACATATTAAAAAACGATATGTCAAACAATAGC
The DNA here is from genome assembly GCA_963930645.1 of Salticus scenicus. Classification (NCBI taxonomy): domain Eukaryota; kingdom Metazoa; phylum Arthropoda; class Arachnida; order Araneae; family Salticidae; genus Salticus; species Salticus scenicus. The sequence continues at coordinate 128,259,303 of OZ005656.1, forward strand.
TCTCTTAAGATAATTTGGAACAGAGTTATGTTTGAAAACGTCTTTTTACTCCTCGCTTTTAAAGGGTGGAAGGGGGGGGGGGATCGCAAAATTTCTTTATACTACTTGTTGGATACGTACAACAGGCTCACACATCATAAATGGCAAAGCAATTAAAAGCATATTTAAGCTTGAAAACGTGTCTTTTGTAATTTTGCGAAATCTTTGAAGTGTGTGTACTGGATACGCATAAACAATCGAAACATCAAAAAATCGCTTTCTTGAGATAATTTGGAGCAGATTTCCTCTTAAAACCGTGTTTCCCCGCCTTTAAATGTGAGGAGGGGTGAACTTTCACAAAATTCAATTATAGTGCGTGTTGAGCGCACATAGCCAACATACACAATAAAATTAATCTTATTGAGATAATCTGGAGAATTGTTACGCTTGGAAACGTATTTGTTGCTCCTGCGACTCCAAACGGTGAAAGATAGGGCAATTTCGAAAAATGCCGTCGCAATAGCTATCAGACACATATAAACAATATACGCACCAATATTCATGACTGCAACTCCTATAGATTTCTGAAGACAAATTCAGCGCTAAAAGGGGGTCTCTAATTTGATCCCTTGTAACAACCCTCACCTTTAAAAAAAATTGAAAATCACAGTACAGAAAAATGCTTTTTTTGAAATATCCTAAACAAGACATATGGCTATTTTCAACACCTTTATATAATTTTTGCTAGAGTTTTACTCGAAAATCAAGAATTTGCGAAATTTGTCCCCGAAAATCAATTCCCCGAGAAAGTTTCAAAATTACAGAATTATATATATATATATATATATATATATATATATAATATATACATATATATATATATACTCAACTCCAGTCTTTCCATGTGCAATTTCTTCATCGTGACATAATTTGAATCCGAGTAATGCTTATAATAAGGTGACCATATTTTAGAACACTGATTTGAGGATAAATTAACTTTTGTCCCCGAATGGATGTAAAGTTCGAGGACATTGAAAACTCTATTCGGGGACTTTTTCGAGGATATAACAGGCATATAACTATATGCATTATTAATAATGCATAGTTTGGCCAAAACTAAACGCAGTCTTAAATTTCGTCTTAAAGAACATATGAATTACGTTCGCAAACAAGAAACCAATAAATCGGCTATTTCTAAACATTGCTGGGAGGAAAATCATAATTTTAAATTTAATTCAGCTAAAATAATTTGCAGACCTAAATCCATTCATGAACTCGATTTCTTTGAAGCTTTTCATATTTATAAAAATTTTAAAAACCTTGTAAATTGTGATTTCGCTATTCCCTATTTGTCTGACTGTTGGAAATTTTATATTCAGTCCACATTTTCTTAATTTTTCTACTGTTTACACAGCTAACTTTAATAAATTCCTATTGGCCACTCTCCCCACCTTTCCCGCAATCCTATTGGTTGAACTAAATTCGGCCTTTCTCCTATAAATACGAGCACTTCCGCAGATTCAGAATCCTTTTTGCACTGATGACGGCACGCTTAAGGCTGCTGAAACAGCTGTATGCATTTCCAATGTTTTTCTTTGGCGTTTCTGACGTAGTAGTTTATTCGGGTTTTAATAATAATAATAGTTATTATAGAAAATGTTCGGGAAAGAAAATGTTTCGGCACGGGTTAGCGCACTCCGTTGGTATTAATAGTGTATCTCTTAAATACTAAAATTATGACTAACTAAAATTATGAACTTTAAATATATGTATATATATATATATATATATATATCTGTGTGTGTGTGGGGGGGGGGTCTGTTTGTATTCTTATTTCTAAAAAAAAAAAAAAAAAAAAAAAAAAAAAAAAACTAAATAAATAAATAAATAAGTAAATAAGTAAATAAAAATAATATTAATTATGCACAGAAGAAAATTATCATAATTATTAGTGAATGAGCTGTTTTTTTGAAGAACTAAAAAATACTCTGCCTCTTCGATTCTAAATATCTCCTGTCAAAAACAGAAACATGTATAGTTTCACTAGATAAAATCTGATTGGATAAATACTGACATCATCTGCATACAGAAACAGAGAAGCTTTAGCATATTCAGATTTAAATATACTTTAAATAGCTGTAAATAAACATTTTTTCAGGAAAATTATAAGAAATTTGTTTCGAACTTTTTATTTTGGTTTCAGTAAAATGATTCTTCACTGTATGTGTTCCAATATTTAATAAGTTAATACGTGTAATGTGAAAAACAAAAATTGTTTTAGTATTACAGTGCAATAATAATTATTATAATAATAATAGTAAAAAATAATAAAAAAAAACGAAGAAAGTTTACAGCATGCAAACATTTTAAATAAAATCAAGTATTCTATTACCTATGTACGACTAAAAATATATAGAGTGTAATAAGGAATTATAAGACAGTTAACGAAAGCGTGGTCTTTTGATGAAGATGGCACAATATGCAAATTTTAATGTTTTTATTAAATAATTGCAAGATAAATCTCTAGCTAGTCGGGAAGTTAGTTAAATAAATTTTCTGTTGAATTATATAAACGCTGCCGAAATGCAGTCCTGAAACAACTGATTACACGTATTAAAAAAGGTATTTTCACCGTGTTCTGAGCTATCCTGAAAGTTTTAAATGCCTAGCTAGTCGGGAAATTAGTTAAAAATCGATTGCAAGCTTTGTACTGGTAAAATTGTCGAAGGCAGCAGGAATCCGAAACATTTGGCTAAAACTGTTTAAAAAAATGCATTTTCACCGTATTCTGAACTATTCTGAAAGTTTCAAATGTCTAGCTAGTCGGAAAGTTAGTTACATAAATTTTCTGTTGAATCATATAAACGCTGCTGAAGGCAGTAGGAACATGAAACAGTTGACTAAAAGCATTAAACAAATGTATTGTCACCGTGTTCTGAGATAACCTGAAAGTTTCATATGTCTAGCTATTCGGTAGTTAGTTAAAAATCATTTGCTAGCTTTGTACAGGTAACGCTGCCGAAGGCAGCAGAAATCCGAAAGAGTTGGCTAAAAGTATTACAAAAGTGCATTTTCACCGGGTACTGAACAAATCTGAAAGTTTCAAATGCCTAGCTAGTCGGGAAGTTAGTTAAAAAAAAATCTGTTAAATCATATAAACTCTGCCGAAGGCAGTAGGAACTTGAAACAGTTGACTAAAAGTGTTAAAAAATGTATTGTCATCGTGTTTTGAGATTTCCTGAAAGTTTCAAATGTCTAGCTAGTCGGAAAGTTAGTTAAAAATAGATTTCAAGATTTGCACTGGATAAACAAACAAACAAGAATCAAAGCTAATAAAAACATGGTAAAATATATCGTGAGACATTTGCTTTTAGATCTGCTACAATAAAAATTAAGCGATATTTTATTAAAATCTACTATTTTATCATAACGTAAATGTGATAAATGTTAAGAAATTATAAGACTACGTGAAGAAATTAGCATGTGTCGCACTAGAATCGTTATAAAACATACGCGTTTGTATTTCATGAAATCATTCACGAGAATCATATGTGCAGGAATAAAGTGAGAAAATTTTGGTTTGATAAGGGTGCTGGTAAATCTCAACGAGAAATAGCTAAGCCAGATGTGTTTTAAAACTACCATTCATGATGGAATTATTAGAAAGAAAAATCACGTAAAATTAAGTACTCTTCCAGAAAAAGAATTTTGACGGCACGAGGCGAGCAACAGATCTTTCGTTTATCAACTAAAAAAAGTATTTCAACTACTGAAATTTCGAAACGCTTAAAAAAAAAAAAAAAAAAAAAAAAAAAATATTTATGTGTAATAATTTGTAAGAGTTACAAGTCAAATAGTAAAGTGAAATTTATAAAACTATTGAAAAAAAAAAAAATCCAATTTCATCATCAAGAAGTACGACAGAATTGTCTTTAAAATGTCATGTCGTAATCATGACGGTCTAGATGGCTATGAACTTATTGACGTGATTTGAGGAAGAAACCGAAACAATGCTCCGGTAAAATAAAAATTAAAAAAGAAGGGGGGGGGGTATCTTGAAATCTTAGAAAACTCTGGACGACCACTACCTACCTGGACTAAGCCATGTTTAACTGTTTTCATACCGTCCAAAGAGGCGTATAACACCAGAGCACCGCATGGCGACCAACTACTCTATGAGCTACTAGAGCATCCCATAGAAATTAGCTGTGTCCGGAGGAGCTAAGATAAGACTTCTGACTGTAGGCTTCTATCATATAGACGGGAATTTGACATCGCGATTTGCTTTTCAGAGAATTTTTTTTCGTTGGAAATGATGCTCGACCAACACAACCGCACTTTGAAGAATGCGAATCAGGAGCGCACAAAACACGCGCAAGAGTGTTGGATCTTTTAAGGGGGTGTGGTACAGGAGCTCAAAATTATGATGGACTGTAAATTTACTTCGAATTTCAGGACTTATGAATTATACGCAAAATTAAATTCTATATTATCGTTTGATACCGTTTGGGCTTTTTTTTTTTTTTTTGGGTGAAACTGACAGAGTGTTGCAGACAGTTGATGGTGTTTCTTGTCACACGTCTAAAGTACACAGATGAACACTTTGGAATAACTTTGGGGTATATTATATTGCAAAGTTTTTGCTAATAATAAACAGTTTTTACCTGCCAATGAACTAGAAGTAGCAAGTGTGAAAGAATGGCTCAATATTTTTGAATCTGAACTTAATTACCTGGTCATTTCTCTCTCTCTCTCTCTCTCTCTCTCTCTCTCTCTCTCTCTCTCTCTATATATATATATATATATACATATACATACATACATATATATATATATATATATATATATATATATATATATATATATATATATATATGTATATAATGAGTATTTGAGTCTATAAAGAAAATAGGAAGACTAATATCAAATTAATTTAAATTTTATTTTTAAACAAATGGTGATATAATTTGTTAACCGTGTATTTTTCAATTATTGCTTACGTTTATATTAACTTAATCATTTGTTTCATTCTTGATAGTTATACAGTATTATGATAATTCGAGGTTTTTAATTATAAATAAAAGCTTTATTTACTTCATAATTTTCAAATCAAAATTGGTCTTATAATTTCTCAACACACTACATATATAGCTGAATATTTTTTTTTTTTTTAATTTTTTCTTAATACCATTATTAAAAAAAAAAAAAAAAAATCTCAAAGGAGATTTAAAAAAAAAAAAAAAAAAAAAAAAATTACCGAAGATTTATTTTTATCAATCTATGAAACATTATTATCTATATTAAGTAAAAATAAATATTTACTTGAAGGAATCACTTCGTTGATACAAAACATTTTTATATAAAATAAACTTACATATTTTACAATATGAAAGGAAAATTTCGAACAACATTTCTCTCAGAGAAATTCAATAGTTTTTCTAAAAAAAAGAAATATGCATGAAACACATTCAATATCTTCAAAATGTTAACAAAATAAAGTCACTTCCTTAAAGCCATTTTCTGAGAACTGAATAATTTATGATACTTCTGGGATGCGTGGAGTTTCTTTTTACCAAACATTTTGTACTATTTCAAAGCAAGAGAAAAATAAGCTCTGACAAAAGAAAACGTTTAGCACTTTTATTAGCCTATAAAATTCTCGTATAGACCATTCTCGTAAATAGCGAAGTTTTACAAAAGGAAACAAGTTAAGTTGTATCTATCGTTTTGTTTATACATTTTTTTTTTTTTTTTTTTTTTTTTTTAAGTGTTTAAAATAAAGATAAAGAAAAACAAAACATATGTATTTATAGGCTTTGTTATTTTTAACTTTACAATACAATAATAAAAACTGTTAATTATTCGAACATTTTAAGGTTTCATTTTTATTCTAGATTTCTGAAAATTTTATTTAGGAAAATTATCAGAATGTTCCATGATAATTTTTATTAATTTATACATTATATTTTATACAATTGTAATATATAATCGTTTACTCAACTATTTAAGAAAGAGACACACAACTTTTTTTTTTTTTTTTTTTTTTTTTTTTTTACACTGGCGTTTAAAGAACAATTTGTTTTCCCATTTCCTTTTTTTTTTTTTTTTTTTTTTTTTGCACATAAATTTTAAATAAACATATTAATATATGTTAGATGGCATACTTATTATCATATCCTTAAACGAAGTTTATATAACTTTAGCATAAGTAATAATTTTTAAACTAATGATTATTCAGTTTTCTCAAAAGTAAGCTTTGGAAAAAATGAAAATTTAAACAATTTTAGAAAAGAAAACTTAATGATGCATTACAGATAGCTAAAGACGCACATCCTTTAAATATTAAACAAAATTCTGTTTTTTTTTTTTTTTTTTTTTTTTTTTTTTTTTTTTTTTAACGGACTTTATAATAAAACTAATTTTTAAACTGAATAATAATACCAGTATAATAAAAAATGTTGAGATATAATTTTATAATGTACATCTTCTCAAATTTTCTTGTTTGTATGCAATATATTAAAAAAAATAAAAATATTCACATGCGAAGAAAAGAAAACAACAAAGCATCTTCACCTAGCTGTAATGCATCCTTATGAACATTTTACCATGTTTTTATCAACTTTGATTCTTTTTTGTTTATGTGTACGGTACAAATCTTGCAATCGATTTTTAACTAACTTCCCAAATAGCTAGACATTTGAAACGTTCAGAATAACTCAGAACAAGGTGGCAATGCATTTTTTTAATAGTTTAGCCAACTGTTCGGGGTCCCTGCTGCCTTCGGCACCGTTTATATGATTCAACAGAAAATTTATTTAACTAACTTCTTGACCAGCTAGACATTTTAAACTTTCAGAATAGCTCAAAACACGGTGATAATGCACTTTTTTTAAATACTTTTAGCGAATTTTTTTGGCTCCCTGCTGTTTTCGGGTCCCTTCTGCGTTTATATGATTCAACAGAAAATTTATTTATCTAAGTGCCCGACTAGCTAGACATTTGAAACTTTCTGAATAGCTCAGAATACGGTGACAATGCATTTTTTTTTATACTTTTAGTCAACTGTTTCGGGTCCCTGCTGCCTTCGGGTGCGATTAAATGATTCAACAGAAAATTTATTTAACTAACTTTCCTCTAGGGGCATGTCCCAGATCTTTGCCAGTTGCCCATTGCACAGCACTGGTGCGCCGTAAAAAATCAACAGACCAATCAACCAACTCTGCACCTCGAAGGGTTTGGAACCCCCAACTGAGTATCGTTCGTTTGAAATTTTTAGAATAGCTCAAAATGCAATAAAAATGCAATTTTTAAATACTTTTAGTTAATTGTTTCGTGTCCCCGCTGACTTCGGTCGCGTTTATACGATATAACATAAAACTTTTCAAACATGATATATAAAAAAATTCTTTTTATCTCGTAATTATTTCATTACATTTTCCTTGATTAATTTTTTTTCCAAAGCTTTAACTTTTGAAAAAAAATGAAAAATATATCATTTTAAAAATTATTACTTATGCTAAATTTTTGTAAACGTTGATTAATGATATGATAATGAACGTCTAATTGTTATGTTTCTATGTTCTTTTGTTTAAAATTTCACACAAAAAAAAAAAAAAAAAAAAAAAAAAAGACAGCGAGAAAACATGATATTTTTTTTTAATTTTGTACACCAGCGTAGATAAAATATTATTGATCAAGAGTACTTATTTATATAGATTATACTTATTAATAGAAAATGCACAATTTAATATTACATACAGTTTTTCTAGATTTCCAATTTGGACATTTGGTAGCGCATGTATTAGAGACATAGGATCTTTAAGGCTAGGTTCCGAAAAATCTGGTGTTCCAATTTGGTTTCACTACATAATATTCTTCTAAATTTCATGGCAGTTTGGAATGGAGGGTGTTCTTTTTAGTGCTGAATGTTCAGCTCCTAGTAAAAGTATATGACGGAGATGTCTTTCAGCCTAAAATTTCCCGATGGATTTGTCACTTGAATTTTGTTTTTTTTTGGGGAAATCCCTTCTAAGTCCCACCACACACTGAAGAGACATGAGACAAAGTTTGACGCGACATGCGACACACGCATGTTCCAAACAGTTTTCAGGAGATAAAGTTGTATTTAGAGCATGCGCGTGTCGCATGTCGCTTCAAACTTTGTCTCATGTCTCGTCAGTGTACAGCGGGCCTGACTGTATCTGATTACAATTTCAGTAGGTCAATCGAATATTTTGACTCTTTGTAGCCTGTAAGTGACTTTCGGTAATAGCTAACTAACGAGGAGAAGGTTATACGCAAATTGTTCTTAGTGAGAGTAATAAAAAAGGGATTACATATTCATAAAGAAACACTGGAAGGCGCTCTTAAGCATTCGCCGCTTTACACAAATGGTGAAGATCTGGAATTGGCTTCTAGCAGTCCATCTCAATGTTATCAAATCCCATAATGTGTTTTGTTGAGAATGCATATATACGTACGTTGTAAATTTGAGTTGTTGCTGTGATTTATGATTGTAACTGTCGTCTCTCAATTAAAAAAGCATTATTGTATTCAGTATTGAATTCAATAATTTGCCCTGTCCTATTCTTTGGTTTTCCCTGTCCTATTCTTTGACATATGGATCTTCTACAAGCAGACAACCGAATTTTCTAAAATAAGCTATTGAGAAGATGTAATGTAGTTACCCGTTTTATTCGTAGAGATACTATCCACCACATTCTTTATATTATGGTGATCTATGTTGAAATTAGGAAACTTGCGTTAAAGTTTAACAGCTCCCTTTCCACAGTTGGGAAGACTCAATAGGCCAATACGTTCTCAAAGTCGGTCATGGAATGAAGTAGTCTCTAGTTATTTTAACTAACAAGAGAAGTATGAATGAGTAAAATTCCGATTTAAACAAAACCGAGCTTAAATTAAAGAGCATGGTCGAAAACATACTGTAGCGTACAAATTTGCTGCGACAACCCCCCATGAAGCGAGAAAACGACCCTAAAAGTTTTAGTTGCTTCTGTAAAAATCTACGAAAGAGATCCCGTTAGCAAGACGGTGTGGGGCAGTGGTTAGAGTATTCAATTCCAGTGCGTAAGGTCGTGAGATCGAACCCAGGCGACTGCGCGTCTGTCTTTTTTTTTTTTTTTTTTTTTTAATATTATCATTAATATATATAAATGAAATAAAACAAAATATTAAAATAAATGAATAGTTTTAGAGAAAATAATTATGAAATTAATTATGAAATTAAAAATAAATATACTCTATACAAAGATATTATTAAGGAATATAGGGTAAAATTCTCTTAACGTGGAAAAAAAAAAAAAAAATATATATATATATATATATATATATATATATATATGCTTAAATTTACAAATTTAGTGTCAAGTTAATAATGACTATGACTAGAAATAAAAAAATGACCAAAACATAAGCATTTTTCAATTTATAAGCGCAACGTATGAACAAAAATTTATCTCAATAACGACTATATAAGTAAAAGTTATTTCTTTTTCCGCATGAAAAATAATTCAAGTTAAAGCAGATGATCAGCTTTTGAAGGCGCTTTATGCTTTAGCAGCGTTGGGAAAAAATATTAATTAAGAATTTATATAAAGCAAAAATAATTAAATAAATAAATAAATAAAGGCAATATTTTTCTTTGAATTATTCATTTATTTAATGTAGAAAGAAAAATTATTAAAAGCATTTTTTCGCTTGAAATAAAATGTTTTAATAATTTAATAGAAATACTATTCATTTTTATGTACGAAGAATAACAAAAGCAGACGATCACCATTTGCTACTAGCGGCTTTCACGTAAAATATTGATAAAAAAATTAACTGAAACTTTAAGAAAGAAAAAAAAATGTGCAAATAAAATTTATTTCCTCTTAAACTCGTCATTTATATAAATTACAAAGAAAAATTAAAAATTGAAAATATTTTTTATTTTTTTCAGTTGAAAAAAAAAAAAAATATATATTAATAATTTAATTAAACTTAAATGTTTAATTAAATTATTAAAACATTTAATTGAATTTAATAATTATCTTCCTTAATTTTTTTCTTTATTTTATTAAAAAAAAAGTATGCATATAATATATCTGTATATGCATATTTGAGAAAAAAAAAAAAAAAAAAAAGGTAAGTGCTCCGTCGGGGCTCGAATGCAGGAACTACGTAACACGAACCCAAGACCTTGCCACAGCACCACGCTTCTGCGAGCTGAAGCTTTCTTTTTTTTGATTTTGATAAAAAGCATCTAAAAGTTTAAGGGTCATGTATTGCCCCCTGGGGAGTTGTTGCAGCAAATTTGAACGCAATCCTATGTTTTCTTTCATGCTCTTTAATTTAAGCCTGATTTGGTTTAAATCGGAATTTTACTCATTCATACTTCCCTTGTAAGACAGACGACTTTCTACCTGTCTGTACATCTGTCTCTTATTATTTTGTGCATTTTTTGTAAACGTTGAACACATCAATAAGTTGTTCTGATTTTTTTTTCTTTATCCTTTTGATAATTAATGCTAAATTCTTTAAAAATATTAGTAATAGCCTAGAATTTTGATGCATCAATTGCGTTTATTCTTGTTATGTAATATGTTAAAAAAAATCTGTTTGAATATTTCAATATATAGCCATCATTAAAAAGATTCTTAAACGGTTTTCATAAAACTTTATTTCATGTTTTATCCAGTTTGTCATGTGGTACATGTTTCCATCTTGTGCAATGTTCGAAATGGTTTCCATATAGTATATAGATAGATAGACACAGCAAATAAAGCAGCCTTAAAGTAATAAACACACGCATGCAAAAGAAAAAAAAAAGAGAGACTGAAAAAGCATTTAAGACACATAAATGTCTTAACAGAAAATTTAGACATAATATCTTAAATTGAGACACTTTTTGTATCTTAATAAACTGGTGATGCATAAGGAATTAATATAAAACGTTTTAATATAGTGATATGTCTTAAAATAAGAAACACTAGTCGAACGTCTTAAATTTTAAAATGTCTCAAAATAAAACATTTCGCATTGCATAATTGGTTATTCTACAAAAGAGTAGTGGCACCATCTATTGATCATTTTATTAAGTTTCAATAAAATAATAACACGGATAATAATAATTTCATTTAATTATAAAAATTTTTAACTTAAAAATTCATTCTGAAAGTAAAATTATAAGAAAATATCAAAGATTTAATCCTGTTTCACTGATATTGAAAAAAAAAAAAAATTAGTATATGGTTTTATTTATGAGCTTTTTTAAAAAATCATATTATCCAAACATCGAGGGCTGTAATTTTCACATATTTCTTAATCAATTTTCCAAAAGTCTAAACCTCTACATATGAAATTTAAAACATTAATAATTATTAACATTTAAATACCATATTATCAGTAGTTTTACGGCAAACTCGGATTAAAGTGAATTAGCACCTTTGAATTGGCCAATTGAAACTTTTATATAAAAGCTTATATTTCCAATTAATATTTAAGAGGTGAATTATATTAGGTTTATTCAATAAAATCTATATTAAAGCACCAATTTTTATGGTTTCATATATATAATTTTACATATTTAAAATCTTTAAATTTGCATTTTCGCAGTTTTTTTTTTTTTTTTTTTTTTTTTTTTTTTCATGCATTCGTGATCTTTAAAATGCTGACTTCTATAGATATTCAATAAAAGATATAATAATTTTTTGGATTTTCAATTGATTCTACCTAAAAGAATTGGGGATGTATTTTTTCACTATTTTTGAAGGAAAAAAGAAAAAAAAATATATATATATTTTTTTCAATTATTTTAGGTAGACATACATTACATATATATATATATATATATATATATATATTGTATATATATTTTTTTCCCAAAAAACTAATACACAATTTTCAAACACCGTTACCATTTTTACTTTCCGAACACTATAGTGAGGAAAGTATTGTAATCATGTCAAAAATCCGAATTCGAGATTTCGATGTTTCTATACGTTTCAAGGTCCAACGAGTCCGTTTTCACTATTTTTACGATGATGTATGTATGTGTGTGTGTATGTATGTGTGTATGTATGTGTGTATGTATGGGTGTATGTCTGTGAGTGAACACGCTAGCGTCTAAACGCTTTGTTCGAATAAGCTGAAAGTTGGTACGTATATTGTAAGTCACCATAGTACGAACCCTATAGATTTTGGTGAATGTAGCACTTATAGTTTTTTTACAGGGACACAAAGAAAAATTCTTTATCATTATGGCCAAGGGACCAAAATCTTAAAAGTGCGATAGCATGTAAACGCCTTATTCAATTGAGCAAAAACTTTATACACATATTATAGGTCACAGATACTCAATCTGTATAGATTTTGGAGAATCTAGCACTTATAGTTTTTTTACAGGGACACAAAGAAAAATTCTTTGCCAAATTTTTAAAAGTGTGATAGCGTCTAAACGCCTTATTAATCTCAGCAAAGAATTTGTACACATGTTATAGGTCACATTTGAACCAACTGTATAGATTTTGGTGAATCTAGCACATACAGTTTTTTTACAGGGACACAAAGAAAAATTCTTTATCATTATGGCCTATGAGACCAGCGATAGCATTTAAACGCCTTATTCAATTGAGCTGAAAATTTGTATGAATATTATAAATCACTGTTGCACTAACTATAAGCATTTTGGTGAATCTAGCATTTATAGATTTTTACAGGGACACAACGAAAAATTCTTTATCCTTATGATCTAAGGGCTCAAAGTTCAGTAGCGTTAAATAAAACCTCGTGTGATACATGGAGAAAAATATTCAAACGCTCTGTTATGGTTTTCTCTTTTTTGTTTGTTTAGAAACACCTCTTTCTTTATTTTATCTACAAAACTGTTAGTTACTCAATGTTCGGAAAGTCGAGTGGAGTCACTCCAGATTTTTTCTAAGTAAGCAATTTTAAACATCTAAAAAATTATTAAACTTAAATTATCTGCAGAAGATTTAGTATTTAAAAAATCTCAAATTTTATAAAAAAAATATGCAATTTGAGAAAATACAATATAAAGATTTTGCCCAGTTTCGTTAAAACATATAATTGCTGTACATATTAATAGTTTTTGCAGTGTTCTATGGTGGCATGATTTGTAAGATATCTGATTCCAACAGTGCGGCATGGGCTCGATTTCAATGCTGGGTAATGGAAATTTTCTTTTTAAATTATACGTATCTTATTTATGTTCTAGAAAGTTCTACAAACCATTATTAACAGGAAAGCGGAAACCCATGCTTATTTCATTTATTTATTTATTAAAATCCTTTAAAATGGCGCAGTTTTTAAGCCTTACATGGCGGTATTTTTAATCCTAAAATAATGCATAAAATAATGGCGATGTTTTAAGACATTTACAATGTCTTAATTTCTGATGTAAGAAGATGTCTTAACCCCTCACCAGCCGAGGAAAAATTGCGAGATTCGCTTCAAAGTGCTACCGTTCTCTGTCAACTCTAAAATTAGTAAATCTTTCAAAAAAAATTTCCAGATCTCTTTCATGTTTATATTATTACACTGTAAAACAGTGCCAGTAGTTACACCAGTAGCAGTACAGTAAAAAGAATTACACTTTAGAAAAATGTATATATGCGAAAGGCCAATTAAAGGGTTAATTTTTTTTTTTTTTTTTTTTTTTTCACTTAAAATGGAACCATCCGTATAAAACACCTTTTTAACTGAATTTACCACGTTTAAGTTTAACCTAGACATACATATACATAGATATAGGTTATACAATCAATTTATGCATATGCTATACAAGTATGCTACCTTAAACTACCACATTTCGGAAAAACAAAATATATATATATATATAATAGAAAATCAGATGATTTATTTATTTGTGTAAATATTTTTAGCGTGGTTATGTAAAAGATTGGCTTAAGTTTTCGAATTAAAATACAAATAGCTCTCACAAATAGCTATTTTGAGTTTCCCAAGATTTCATAACAAATTTATGTAAGTGCAGTATAGGTTCCTTTAGAAAGACACTATAAGTTATTTGGAACTTGGAAATCCTTTTTACAACATCTTCTTTATGGATGATCTAATACATGGGTGGTTAACCTCAAGCCCGCCATGTAGTATTGTGTGGTCCGTAAGGAGATTAACGTTATCTAAAGATTGACAACTTCGATTAACAGTTTAATAATTAATAAACCCATTATGACTTTTCGAAGTAAATATACCATTCAACGATTATGGTAGCTAAATAATCACACTCTTTTCACGAAATATTATTAGGTCCGTTATTCATAATTTTTGTTATTGTCATTAATGTATACTCATAATTTTTTCATGATTCTATTATTACTTTATAAATGAAAAAAAAAAAAAAAAAAAAATGTATTTCGCTCCAAAATTTTACCCTACCTTCCCCTGAAGAAATGTACATATATACATGATTCTTACACTCACAAAACATTTATATATATATATATATATATATATATATATATATATATATATACACACACACACAAGAATAAATATATATATCGCATTTTTTTTTTTTTTTGTGTGTGTCAGTCTTACCTATAAGTTACAATCAGTTCTATTTTTGTTGTGTTGTTATTGTTTTATATCTATTAATTGCTAAATTTTAAGGTTAAATTTTATTACGATAACTATCATATATATATATATATATATATAAATGATAGTTATCGTAATAAAATTTAACCTTAAAATTTAGCAATTAATAGATACAAAGCAATGCCAACACAACAAAAATAGAACTGATTGTAACATATAGGTAAGACTGACACACACACACACACATAAAAAAAAAAAAAAAAAAAAAAAAAAAAAAAAAAGCGATACAGATTAGGAACCAATAAGAGACAAAACAATATAAATTCCTTACGCCGACATGAATAATAATAATAAAAAAAAGAACCATTAAACTTAATGACGGAGAAAGTAAATAAAGGACCAGAGAAATAATAATTGGATACAAATGCTTAAAATTTGAAATATAAACTGTTCAGGGGCATGTACTTCATAAAGCCGTGAAAGCTGGATCGATTTCGCAAAACAATATAGCTAATCATAGCAATTCATATTGTTTCAGCCCCGATGGAGGCAGCAAAAACCCTTTTGAATGAGAATTATATATATATATATATATATATAAATGTACATAAACGGTGCAGCCCACTTAAATAAAACAGACTTCCTATGCGGCCCTGCAAGTGTTTTGGGTGGGACAGGCCTGGTTTAATATATATGATACAGAACACACGCACACACATGTATGTTAAAAGAGAGAATGGGAAAGATTTTCCCTATAAAATAGTTTAATGTAAAAAAAAATTCTAGGTCATTGGTGCAATTTCTGTTAATATAAATTTCAAATAAACAATGAATCCCCTATATTTCAGTATGATTTATTTTGTTTGTAATAAAGTTTTCAATGTGTATATATTCTTACTGCTGAAAACATGATTTAAATTAAATTTAAATTATACATTTAACAAAAATGGTTTATAATGATTTATATGCGTAATTCAATTACGCATGTTTCAAATGAAACTTTAAGGCACATACATTTTAATCAACGATTTCTTTACATGCGTAGTTCTAAAGTCTCATGTAAAAAAGGAGAAGTCATTTATTTATGTCTAAAAGATTTTTCTGCTTTTAATGAAATAAAGTAGGTTAAATTTTGCATTTAACATTAATGTGCATGACAATTCCAAGCGAAATGAAATCCATTAAAATTTTTCTAAAAGGATTACGTAAGCCGGGAAGACAAAACAGTGAACAGAAAATTAACTTAATTTAAACTAATCTGAATCACATTTAACCTTTGATATTTCTTTATCTAATGGAATAAGAAAAAACGTATTATGAATTATTCTAATTCTATAACGAAGATAACCAAATAAAAAATATATGTGTTTGGAGATCAGAAAAAAAATATATATATATATATATATATATATATATATATATATATCGATTTATATAAGATTAGGACAAAGGGAAATGTGATGAAATGTATAAATTTAAAACTTTCTATAAAAATTATTTAGATGATGTATACGATAATCTGTACGCCTTGCCATAAACATTATGAATATAGATTATAAACACCCGCACAGTTATTTTCGAGATTAATGGTTCGGAACAAAACTGTTTATTGTATTATTAAAAATACAATTTACTGTAATTAAATAAATAATAACGTTATTTAATTACATTTAACTGCGGGGCACAATTCTTGAAATTTTACATAAAATAAGTGAGAAGAAGTGGCGCTGTCGGAGTGATTGCGCATATAAAAAGTTGCATGGAAACAGTATATTGAGTATGCAGCTACTACAGGTAGTTGTAAAAAAGTAAAGTGGAGCGCCTACTTTCAATTTAATTGTTTCTAACGTCTATTATAAAGCTTTGATATTTTATTTAGTTTCTTAAAGATATCTTTAAATTTCAAAAATTCACTAAATACTAAGAGGTATTGTTATTTAATACGTTAAGATTTGATCAATCTTTTTCACCGTAAAGAAACCTTAACTTTATTTCTTTTCTTTCATTATTTGTTATTAGTTAGAAACATATTCTCATTGTACATGTAAAGAAGTTATTACCAATTTTAAGATTTCTAAAATTTCTAAAGGAAATAAATCCCAAAAGTAAAGTTTACAAAGTTAAAATCCAAATGCATAAGTGCGTTTTAGAACATTAAAATTTCATTAACAGCAATGTATCATTATCTGAATAATCGTACGTGACACTCACACGATTTTTTATTAAGGGTCATTCGTAGTTAGATAATCTCCTTTTTCCTTCCCCATATAATCCAATGGAATTTTAGTTATTTCATATTTTTAGCATAACTCACTCAAATATGAAGTTTTTTTTTTTAAATTTTGGTTTTTGAATTCCACTCTTCGGACATGTTACATTTTATCAAAGTAAGGAATTTATGTATGTATATATATATATATATATATGGGGGGGGGGGTGTATGTATGTGTAAGTAAATTTACTTTTCGAGATTGAAAATTAGACACTTAAGTTTGTTTAATATAATAAAATATTTATTTATTAATTTGTTTTTTTATTGCTTTATAAGAAAAAAAAAAGTATGAATGCAAAAATTGGAATCCGAGGAATTTCGTTTTTGAACAAAATATCCTTATAATAGAAATGAACAAAAATCCTATTGGATTAAATAGGAAAAGTGAAAGGAGGACATCTGACTCCTTAACCTGAATTTCAACGACAAATATCAGTTTAAGTGGTAAGATAACAATTACCATATATGCACATTATTTTAAACAATTCAAAATAGTTTTAGAGACTTCTTTTTTTCTTTTCAAACGTAAATCTTTATGAGGAAGGCTACCGCCCTTCAAAACAGCTCCCTTCGCCCCCCGTTTAAGTATATTACTTACATTTATAAAATAAAATTAATAAATAAATAAATAAATAAAAATTAAATAAATAAAATAAAAATAAATATCAATCTAGTTTATTATTAGATTTAACATTTTTCCCCCCAATGTTTTCAAACAACTCACTTTGAAACTTACCAATCTTGAAAGAAATTTCCCCGTGTCAGTCTCAAATAAACTTCAAATGTTACAGTTTATTTTTCTGTAACCATTTGTTTTTAACGGCCCTCTTCACTTACCGTTGCCGGAAGCCCGAAACAATGTTATTCTATGGGGAAATTTTCTTTACAAATAACTTATTAACTAATTCATATTTTTAAATTCTGTTTTCACATTCAGAAAATACCCAACTGTTAAATTGACGGACCTTTTTTAAAAATGTATTTTTTTAATTTTTAATATTTTATTTTACTATTACAAAATGAAAAAAATGCACATATTGAAAATTTGTATTTTGCAGCTTCAAAATAAAATATAACTAGTATGCTGTGGCCACCACAAGACTTTCTTCTATATTTTCCTATACAAATTCACGCAGTAACAATATTAAAAAAAAAAAAAAAAAAAAAAAAAAAAAAACATTTTTTTTCAAAGTTTTTTTTTTTGTTAAAAAGAAAAAATCGATAACTTTGTTTTAAATTGTCACATATTTATAGTTCAACCATTCGTTTTAAAGATATTGACGAGACCTTTCGAAATATACCCATCTTGAAAATTTACCCCCCACCGGGGGGTACTTTCCCCTGGGGGGGGAAGCGATGACCAAGATTTTTTTCCTAATTAACTACTACTATTATCAATAATTCATATTAATTTCACAATCACAGGTTAAGAATAACTCCCATTATGTACATTTATACGAAATTTTGTCCTATACTGCCATGTTAAAAATTTAGAAAAAATACGATCACAGCACCACCTGTTGAGTGATTGATCCCCAAATCTAATCAGCCCCAGTTTATGCCAGGGGCCAACTAAATACCAAATCTGGTTAAATTTCGTTTTAAAAAAAAAAATCGATTTTTTTTTCTAAGTTACTTTTTGTTAAAAGTAAAAAAAAAAAAAAAAATCGATAACTTTGTTTTAAATTATCACAGATTTATAGTTCAACATTCGTTTTAAAGGTATTGACGAGATCTTTCGAAAGATACCCATCTTGAAAATTTACTCCCCTCGAGGGTGGACTTCCCCCCCAGGGGTGTTCACGAGGCTCCTACGCATACAAATTTTTTTCCCCAGTTGACTACCTCTATTATAAATAATTCTTGTAAATTTCATAATGATTACTAAAAAATAATTCTCTTTATGCACATTTATACAAAATTTTGTCCGATATCACCATGTTAAAAATTTAGAAAAAGCGGGATGGCAATGCAACCTGTAAGACAATTTTTACCAAAAGTTGATAGGCACTAATTTATGTCAAGGTGCAACTACATACTAATTTGTATGAAATTCCGTGCAGTAGTTTCTGAGATACAGTTGCCACAAAATTTTGTCACACACACACACACACACACAGACAGACTGACAGACAGGCAGACAGACATTTTCTAAAAAGGGTCAAATCGTGTTCTACAGCTCTCAAAATGTGTAAATCCATCAAAAACCCGAGGTCGAAAATTTTTACGAATCCAATACTTTCTCTATATTACATATAGAAGAAAGTAAAAAAATTAAAAAAATATTTTTTTAGAAAAAGTCCGTCAATTTAAAAGCTGGGAATTTTCAGAATGTGAAAACAGAATTTAAAAATACGTGTTAGTTAATAAGTTATTTGTAAAGAAAAATTTCCCATAGAATAACTTTAGGTTCGGCTTCCGGCGGCGGTGAGTGAAGCGGGCCCTTAAGTTTTACTGATATCTGCATGCAGATCAACCGCTATAAACTGACTTTTGTAGTCAGAGAAGTTGAAAACACGATATCATGCAAAAACCAGAGCAGAATACAGGACTTCAAAATTACTTTATTTGAATGTATGAAAAATTGATTTTCATTCATGAGCTGTCCTGGTTGATACGGTGAATTTTGGTATTGCCATCAATTACATTTAATAGAAGATAATTTTTAAGCTTCATTTTGGTTAACCCTGTATATTATCTAAAAATATATTCAAACCACATTATGCATTTACATTTAATTCTATATGGAAACCGCATACCACAAATAGTAATGCCTTTCCAGCAATTTATAAAATAATGGATAATACATTTCCCTAATTACATTAAAAGAAAAAAATACGTTTACTTAACAATATTGATAATAATTACCATCTTATTAAAAATGAGTACAGGATAACATACAAATTAATGAAAAATACATAGCTATAATTGATTAGTCTAAATCTTGATAAAGAAATAAGTAACTCATTAAGTTTGTGAAAACATTTTATAAGATTTATAATAACAAGAGAATGGAAACAAGAAGATGAATTGCGATTTTCAATGAAAATATACTTAGATAATTGATCTTCGTTTATGCGTGCGTTATAATTATTTGAATTTAAATATAAGTGTTTGAAGAAATTCTTGATAAATTGTTAATTAGTTTTTTATTTCGAAAGCTATTTTCTGATTAATCTAATTCGATAAATAATAATGTATTTTTACAACGTTATTAAATTAATTCCAGTTTAATACGCTTCTCTGCGTAAATTTATGTAATTTTAAGGAAATATTTTCAATGAGTACTTTTTAAATTCTATTATCATACATACGTTAGATAATATGCCGCTTTTTGGTCAAATTTTCAAAACTGAAGTTTTGTTATATTCACAAGTTTCGAGGCTCATTAATCCGAAAATCATGTTTTTTAGCGGTTGATTTCTGTGCTTGTCTGTGTGTATGTGTTGCTTTTATTTGTACATCTCAAGAACAAACAGTAGCAGGACGCCCTAACTTGGTATTCTAAATATGTATTATACAAAGATACCACAATAAACTTTTCTTTGGGATCAAGCAAATGGTTTGTGTACAGGAACATCCAAGATATTTAAAATGCATAAAGTCTAAACTAGAAATTCCTGGTAAGTACAGCGTAACATCAATCGTGTAAATGTTGTCCACTAACGAAATAAGGTAAGCCCTAAAAAAAAAACAAAGTAAGGATATATATATATATATATATATATATATATATTATGTATAAAAGCATGTTTTCCGTAGATTGTGCTGTGTACGCTTACAAGGATTAAAAAATCTGATGTGGGCACCACATGACTTCCTTATACACTTTTAGAAATATACATAATGTTAAAAAACATTGACATTGGACCCGAAACAGTTGGCTAAATATATTTTAAAAAAATGAATTATCACCGTGTTCTGAGCTTTTCTGAAAGTTAGCTAAAAACCGATTGCAAGATTTGTACTGCTAACGCTGACGAAGGCAGCAGGGACCCGAAAAAATTGGCTAAAAGTATTAAAAAAAGGAATTTTACCATGTTCTGAACTATTCTGAAAGTTTCAAATGTCTACCTAGTCGGGAAGTTAGTTAAATAATTTTTTTGTTGGACCATATAAACGCTGCCGAAGGCAGCAGGGACCTGAAACAGTTGGCTAAAAGTATTAAAAAGATGCATATTCACCGTGTTCTGAACTATTCTGAATGTTTCAAATGTCTAGCTAGTCGGGAAGTTAGTTAAATAAATTTTCTGTTGAACCATGTAAACGCTGTCGAAGGCAGCAGTGACCCGAAACAATTGGCCAAAAATATTTTAAAAATGCATTGTCACCGTATTTTGAGCTTTTCCGGAAGTTTTAAATGTCTAGCTAGTCGGGAAGTTAGTTACAAATCGATTCCAAGATTTGAACTGGTAACGCTGCCGAAGGCAGCAGGGACCCTATACAGTTGGCTAAAAGTATTTAAAAAATGCATTTTCACCGTGTTCTGATCTAATCTGAAAGTTTCAAATGTCTAGCTAGTCGGGAAGTTAGTTAAATAAATTTTCTGTTGAATCGCATAAACGCTGCTGAAGGCAGCAGGTATCGGAAACAGTTGGCTAAAAATATTAAAAAAATGCATTGTCAACGTGTTCTGAGCTTTTCTGAAAGTTTCAAATGTCTAGCTAATCGGAAAGTCAGTTAAATTGCAAGATTTTTCTAAACCGTTTTTGAGTTATTACCGTTTTTTGATACATTATGGCCAAATTTTTGTCATTATGAACCTAATTTTCCTAAATATCTCCAAAACGGAAAATCATAGAAAGTCCAAAAAGGGAGGTGCACAACTAGATGTTACAACAAACCTATGTACCAATTCGCAACTTTCTACGTCCAACCGTTTTTGAGTTATGCGACATACCCACACACAGACACACACACACACATACAGACGTCACGAAAAATCGTGTAAAATCCCTTATATCTCTAAAACGAGAGCTCGTGTTAAGATGACACTTGCAGGTGTGCAACTAGACATCATGAAAGTCACACGTATAAATTAGCAACATTCAGCGATCATTCGTTTTCGAGCAATGTGAAATACTAAATCCATTTCGCAAATCGGGATTACTATACTTCCTTATACATTGTATAAGGAAGTAAAAAAATATGTTTGGTTATATTGGGGCTATTCTTGAAAATATCTGAAAGTATGTTTAATTTTCTTTAAGTTGTTTTATTTGTTTTATAAGTAAATATATTTACACAATCTGTTTAACTCAGTTTTTGAATAATGAAAATTTATAATAAATTAATATTAAAATATATATATATATATATGAATTATGACCGATATTTATATTTGCACCAATAGAACATACATCATCAAAAATATGGGTTTAAAAATTTAGAGCTCGTTTTATAACATTATTTTTCGAGTGAAAGTAATATTTCATTTTTTATTGCTGTTAGGGGCGGCATCACTTGTTATAATTTGTAACACCTGTAAGTAAATATCTGTATATAATCTGACGGAAAACTATTTTAATTTATTTTTTTGTTATTCTTATTGTTTTCTAAGCAACACTTCGATGTTTATTATATAAGTTGGCTTAAGTTTGTAAAATTACCGCAATACAGGCGAGAGATTGTGAAATAAAACAAGGAAAGAAAGAAAATAAGCCCCGTCCTCTATATCGTTTAAACAACATTAATATATATATATATATATATACATATTTATATATATATATATATATATATATATATATATATATATATATATATATATATATATATATATATATATATATATATATATACATATATATATATATATATAATATACATATATATTCGCATTTTACTCTATGTGAGAAGCTTGTATACATAAATCTCAATGTGATCTACTACATCGATTGCTGAAGGCAAATTTTAAATGATTTATTGCGAAAATGTAAAATCATTTTGTTTTATATTTTAAATTTCAGAAAAATGTGGAAAAGCGTTGCTTACGTTATAAGATCCTGATACGTTGTCTTTTTGCTTAAAAAAAATATATCCTAGTTTTACACCGCTAAAATTCTGTTTTAAGCCTGTTGTAGCTTTTTTTTTTTTTTTTTTTTTTTTTTTTTTGAATATTTTGTAGGGTTCGTACATCTAAATTTAAATGTCCTGTTTTACAAAACGCGGTAAGGCGAGATTATTGTTTCAAATAGCAATACACATACCATAATTGTGTTCATTATTATTTTTTTTATTATTATTTTTTAATAATTTTTGTAAACTCCTTTTACCACGAATTTTCTGTTTTAATCTTGTTGTCAAAATTTTGCATTTGTATACTGTTTGCGAGCTTCATGTCATTTAAATTTTATTGCATGATTAAGGTAATAACTTATTTATTTTTCATTAAATGTGTTTTTAATGGAAAATCAAATGGTGGATTTTTTTTTAAGTTTATAAAATCATCTATTATTAAAACAAAGCGCTATAATATTCATTTTGCATATATTCTAACCACTGCCTAAAATTTAAATTTATTAGGGAAAAAAGAATTTAAAACAATGTAATATGCCTAATCACTTTTAAAGGTATAGATATACTGATCTTACACTTTTCCTAAATAAGATGTCAAGTACCCCAAGTAGCACATGAACGTTCTCTGAACGTCTAATAGCGGTTACACTGGTTCAAACACCGTGTTTCGTGTCAAAAGAACGTTCTACTCGACGTTCAAAAGCAGTATTATTCAGAACGTTCTAAAAAGGTGTGTTTTGTACCATTCATAAAACGTACAATTTCAGTTTTATAAAAAAACGTTAAGGGAAACACCGTCGTAACACGTTCTGTTTCAGTACAATTATAACGAATATGACAAAGTGCTCTATTTTCCGTTATAATGCATAAAATTTTTGACAACAAGACAGAACTTGATTTTGTTGATACAATTTATAATAATATTCATTGGGAAATAAAAATGAAGAGGTGTTTTTTTTTTTTTTTTTTAACATAATTTTAAATTATAATTATCTGATATTTGCAATTGAATTTCTCTTCGCGAAAACTCTAATTAAAATGAACGCATAATCATGTAATTTTGTTGACATACTCTATATAAAAATTATTATTTCATTGTTATATTAGTTTGCTGTATTAGAAAATAATTTGGAATAAAATGGAAATATTTAATTCGATCAAGTATTTCGATATTACACTTTTGCTTAATTTATATGTTTTTAGAGTACAAAGAAATGGTTTTTGCAATTCGTCAGTGTATATGTGTATACACGCGATTTAAATGCCCTTTCGTATGTATTAGTTGGTTAGTTAATATATATATATATAAGCCTTTTATATGAATATGGAAATTTTAAACCTCGCAAGTGCGCAAAAATGGTTCCACGGATTTTCTTCAAACTCGCCACTTTACCTTTCATCTAGATCTACATTCGTATGTAATTTAAGGTTTACGGTGAAAAGGTTATTTTGTAGAAAATCGTAAGTGAGAATATATATAATTCTATCAAAAAGGGCTCGAACGATTTTCTTCAAATTTGCTACATAAACCCTTTTTAGATGTCTTTCCACGTATATTACTTAATTACTACAAGAAAATTGACCAGCATCCTGATTAAGTAGCTCGGAAATTGGTGTTTCAAAAAAAGGTTTTATCTTTTTTTTTTTTTTTAACTTGCTATGTAAAATCCTTTTTATGTATTTTTCACGACGCATGCATTAGGTTTTTTTACAGGAAAATTGTTATATGTCTAATATGTTAAATCCAATTTATGTATTCTGATCGCACTGTATGTAAAAGAGCATATAATAAGAGTAGTAGTGAATTATGGAAGTCATATTGTTACAAATAAAATAAAAAAAAAATATTTTAAAAAATTTACACTATTCATGATTTATTTTTTCAAATTTCACTTCATTATTTTGTTAAAAAAAATCGTCAAAAATATTTTAATATAATTATATACACATATTATACATTTGATGATGAAAAATTCTTTGATTTAGAAGTTATTCAAATATTGAACTAATTACATACTAAATGTTATAATATTACTTGAATCTACCAATTTATTATTTTTATAATAATCTATCTTTTACAAAATATTTTAAAAATTAATATAATTTGAAATAATAAAATAAATTTGAATTATATATATATATATATATATATATATATATATATATATATATATATATATATATATATATTAAAGGATTAATTTTTGAATGTAAAATTCTAGCTATTAGAAACGTTGGCTGAAACAGGAAACTCATAATTATTTACATTATCGCAAACCGCAAAAACATCTGCTGGTAGAGAAATGGTTGTAATTTAGGCGTGCATTTCGCTTCTTGGCGATTTTCTCACTTGTTATTTTCCCCTTTTGCTTTTAAATAGCAAATGGTCAATTTTAAAAGCTTAAATTTTACTATTAAAGAACAGTTTTTACTAGAGATAGGGCAGTAAATATAAAACTGTAATCTCTAATAATGTTTAAAATATAAACTTTTATTTTTATTAATCTGACATTAGTTTTCACTTATTAATAACAAAAAATATATAAAAATATGCAACGTAATTCTCAGTGCAAAAAGGTATTTTCATTTATTTATTTCTAATTAATTAAATAATGAAGTTATATATATATATATATATATATATATATATATATATATAATAGATAACGTAATAAAATTTAATCTTAAAATTTAGCAATTAATAGAAATAAAACAATAACAGAACACTAAAATATAGAACTGAATTTAACATAGAGGAAAGAATGACACAAAATGTTGCGATGATGAACCAATGAGTTACCATATTAACTTAAAATACTTACGCCGACCTGAAGGATAATAAAAAAGGGACCATTAAACTTGTGAAAGAGAAAAAAGATAATAAACCACATAATCAATTGGATATAAATGCTTAAAAGTAGAAATATACTTTTCAAGGGGCGCATATTTCATAAAGCAGAGAAAGCTGCAATGATTTCGTAAAACGATATTGCTAATCATAGCAATTTATATCATCTCACGCCCCGATCAATGCAGCAAAAAAACCAAAATGAATGAGAAAAAAGTGAAAAATTCAATTAAAACAAAGGATAAATAAATATTAATTAAAATCTTAAAGGAAACCACATTAATAACATGAAATAAGCAGAGTAACCACATGGAAAACAATTAACACAAACTGGAAAGGGTGATGCCAAAACCTAAATTGAAGTTAAAATAATAGCTCAACAGATATCGATTAATCGAAAAAACTTCAGAACAATAACAATTACATTAAAGATAAAATACAAAGAGTAAATATTAAATGATAATGTTAAAATTAATACTAGTAGAGTTAAATTAAATCGTACCAAAAATATTAATAATTAAATCGTTTAAGATAAGGACTGAAGAATGAAGGTGAAGGACTACTAAGTACAAGCGCCATCTTTCGGTTAGCTATAATAACATTAAGTCAGTTATATAAGATGTATTGACTGAAAGATTAAGATAATTTAGAAGTATTAACAGCAAGATTAAGATAATTTTTAAGATTTTTATTTAAGATGTAATGACTGAAAGATTAATATAATTTAGAAGTATTAACAGTTATATAAGATGTATTGACTGAAAGATTAAGATAATTTAGAAGTATTAACAGCAAGATTAAGATAATTTTTAAGATTTTTATTTAAGATGTAATGACTGAAAGATTAATATAATTTAGAAGTATTAACAGCAAGATTTAAATAATTTTTAAGATTTTTTTTTTTTTTTTTTTTTTTTTTTTTTTTAAGTCAAATTATTAAGTGTTAAGTTTTAAGAAGACATAATTACAAGCAAATAATGCCAAAGTGCACAACTATAAGTATAAGCAATGTAATTCGGTCATCATAAATTAAAATTAAAAATTAAAATTTAAAAGATTTTTTTTTTTTTTTTATATATTAATATTTATAAGATTTTATTTTTGTTATGCAAATAGATGGATTGTTCAAAGTTAACAAGGGATGCCTCAAATAGCCAGAAGCACAGTAAAAGTTAATGATAAAAGAGTTCAAAATACATAGTATCAACCAGAAAAAATAAAAGAGTGAGTTCAAAATTCATAGAATCCACCAGAAAAAATAATAATGTAACTTACAGCAATCCCCCACGTTTTTTTTTTTTTTTTTTTTTTTTAATAAATTTTATTCAGCATCAAACCCACCCAGCCAACCAGCCAAACAACACCACCCTTCCTCCTTAATCAAACTTCTGCCCACCCATCCACCTGTTTTTTTTTTTTTTTTTTTTTTTAATTTTTTTTAATTTTTAATTAAACCTTAGGTTTTTTTTTTTTTTTTTTTTTTTTTGTGTGTGTGTTAGACAGAGACCCTTTTGATAAACAAGTGAATAAATAAATTTTTTAGGATATCCCATTTTTGTAGCAACATTAATTATGTGAGAGATATTTTTGTTTTTAAACCTATCTGAACAAAGATTATGTATACGAAAGAGGTGATTGAGAATAATATTTCTGTAGACAGAGATATGAAGACAAGAGGTAAATTGTGTAAATAAATTTACTTTGAAACTAAAATCTTGTCTTTTGTCATAAAAATCGGTATAAATTTTACTACCATCAAGTTTAAGTTTTAAATCTAAGAAACTAATACAGTTATTTTTGAGATGATTATAAGTTAAGGTAAGGTGAGAAGGATATTCAAATTTAAATAAATTAGGCGAAAAATTATTGACATAAAAAATTATAATGTCATCAATGTATCGGTAAAAACAGACATTTTCAATACATAATCCCTGTTCATAATGGTAAAGGTATAAGTCAGCTAACATACTCGAGCTACATCCTCCTTGTGGAATACCGACCTGTTGAATATAGATCTTATTACAGTGTAGAATGTAATTGTTATGAATAATAAAATTTAAAAGTGTCTTAAATGAATTTGCCGAAAAGCATTTTGGTAAAGAGATTTGACTTTTAAATTTTTCAAAAAGGTTAAAGATGATACGATGAAGATCTGTTAAATTGATATTATTAAATAGGTCAGCAAAATCATAAGTCATGATATCAGTCACATTATTCATAGATAAGACATTGGCTTTAAGTTGATAACTATTTTTAAGGCAAAAGAAATTTTTTGATTTACTAATTAAGTCATAGATTTGTTTGAGAATATCAAGGAGAATTTTGTTAGCATTGTTGTTGTAAGTATTACACCCTACAGTGACAGTTCTGAATTTAATAGGATTTTTGTGAAATTTAGGGATAAGTACAATATAAGGATATTTAAAATTATTAAATGGAAGCTTTAGCAATTTATAAAAGCAGTGAATTTTGCGGTTATTGATTTTAAGATCATTATTGATAGTATGAAAGTTAGTACTATTAGATATAGATGAACTGAGTAAAGAAAGATAATAATGTTTACAGATTATTGCATAATGATTAGG
This sequence comes from Salticus scenicus, assembly GCA_963930645.1. Taxonomy (NCBI): domain Eukaryota; kingdom Metazoa; phylum Arthropoda; class Arachnida; order Araneae; family Salticidae; genus Salticus; species Salticus scenicus. The sequence continues at coordinate 128,287,585 of OZ005656.1, forward strand.
AGATTTATCGACATAAGTAATAACAAAGTTTTGTTGCAATTCTTTGATAGATTTAAAGAGATTTGATTTATTGTAATGTGTGAGATTTGATCTATGTTGAATTAATTCAGCTTTAAGTTTTGAGATTACTAAAAATTTCCATTGATTGAAATATTCAATAGGTTTATTATAAGAGATGGAGAGTTTATAAATAAACAAATCAATATCATAAGAAAACTGTTGTATGATCTTTGAAATATTAGTTTTTGAAGGGAGTCGATATTTAGTACCATATTCCATAAATTTCTTTAAATTTGAGTCATTAATAATATTAAGATCACCAGTGATAATATGTGCATGATCTCTGTCAACATATTTTACATTTGAGGGATGAGCACAACTACAAGTCACATGAGAAGATAAATTAGACTTAGAGACTGAATTATAGTTAAAAAGCAGGCGACCAAGTGTAATAGGATATTTAAAGGTACGAGAAATATGAATGTCTTTAATAGGAAACATGCATGATTTATCATTAAGAATAGATGAAATATTAATGCTATTAAATATTTGATTAGAATAATTTAGAATAAGCTGTGAATTTGATTGGATTTTGTGAGGTTTTTTAGAGATATTTAAATTGAAGAGTTTAAGTCTGTATAATATTAAATCATAGAAAATATCAGAAAAATGTTGATTATAGGATTGGTTTTTAAATACACTTAAGTAAGTGGACAAATACTTTTTTTTGATAGCAAATATAAACTTTCTAATGTAAATCCAATCATAATGGTTAAGATAATTTGACTGTAAGGCAAGAATATTTTTGATAATGAGATTTTTTGATATTAAACCATTAGTAGATTTATTGGATTTGTTACCTCTTTTTGAACGAGAAGTTTTCTGGTTGACACTATGATTTAGTACAGAGTAAACAGGGGAGTAATCATGAAGGTGATTAATGTTAGTATAAACCTTAACAACCCTATTAAAATATTCATGATTCAAGCCATATGGATAAATTGTATTAAAATATTTCATGTAGTTAGATTCAAAGAAAAGGCGCTCACTTTTATTTTTTTGAATCCTAAGAATTTCAATAGTACATGAGCAGAAATTGTGTAAATTAAAATGTCTTAACTCAATAGTTGATTTACTGTTAAGGACAGTTGATGATAACTTTTTTGAGTCTGAGCGATGTTGATTAATTCTAATATGTAAAGGGGTAGAAGTTTCACCAATATACTGCATTTTACAGATACCACAACTTAATTTGTATATAACATTATAAACCTGACAAAAAGGAACCAATTTTGAATCATTATAAATTTGGGACTGTAAAGCATTAGGGCATGTTTTGCAACGAGAAGAATCACACTTTCTAAATTTAAGATTGGAAGGAGGAGAGTATAGGTAGCTTGATGACGATCCAGGAATATCCCTATAAATATTCCTGTACCGGGCACAATACTGAGGGAAACCAGAGCATTTCTTGCCAGGCACTACTAATTTACTGAGAACATTCATAATAAGAGAGTGATTTTATATAAAATAAGTAAATCAATTTTAATTTGCATGTATTATATATTAAAACTATCATTGAGAAAATAAATAAATAAAATTCTTGAATAAGTAGAGAGATAATAATATTGAAAAATCATGAATAATAAAGCTTGAAAAATAGACTTCAGCCTATACATATCCACCAACATATTGAAAATCACAAATTTAATATTAAACATTCTTGATTAAAGTAGGCATACATAAATAAAAATTAATCATTTAATCTGGGATAATTACATAATAAACTATACAAAATATTTACAAAAGTTCCAATCCAAAGTAAAATTCAACCCGAAGCAATATGATTATAAACCAAACACTCAAAATCAAATGACTAAAATTGAATAAATGAACTATTGAAAAACTATAATGGAATAAGTGAATAATAAATGCTCATGATGTCAAAATTTAACCACATGAAACTTAAGAAAATTATGCATAAGTTAACCAATGAAAAACTATAATGGAATAAGTGAATAATAAATGATCATTATGACAATTTTAAACCACATGAAAATTAAAAAAATTATGCATAAATACTTTTAAATTTAATAATAATTGTCAAAACTCATTTATGCACAAACAAAATACTTTTAAATATAATAATAATTGTCAAAACTCATTTATGCACAAACAAACTACTAAAGGAATATCCCAATTTTGAACTTAGATAAAGCAGTTCTACATCAAAGAGCCATTAAATGCATAGATCCACAAAAAGCCAAACATTGTATATGATTAACAATTGAAATAATACACATCAGAAAAAGCGCCATTGCAGCTGTAATCAAAGTGCATGTAAACTTTTAGAATATTGATGGTAAGCCAAATTGGCAAACAAACGTATATATATATAATAATATATACATTAATATATAAACAAGATTTTAAATAAAAGAAAAAAACTGTTTATATTAAACAAAATACATTTAAATTTAATGCGCATAAGCAGCAGATAGAATTTAAATGCAAATATAAATAATAGATAACGTAATAAAATTTAATCTTAAAATTTAGCAATTAATAGAACTAAAACAATAACAGAACACTAAAATATAGAACTGAATTTAACATAGAGGAAAGAATGACACAAAATGTTGCGATGATGAACCAATGAGTTACCATATTAACTTAAAATACTTACGCCGACCTGAAGGATAATAAAAAAGGGACCATTAAACTTGTGAAAGAGAAAAAAGATAATAAACCACATAATCAATTGGATATAAATGCTTAAAAGTAGAAATATACTTTTCAAGGGGCGCATATTTCATAAAGCAGAGAAAGCTGCAATGATTTCGTAAAACGATATTGCTAATCATAGCAATTTATATCATCTCACGCCCCGATCAATGCAGCAAAAAAACCAAAATGAATGAGAAAAAAGTGAAAAATTCAATTAAAACAAAGGATAAATAAATATTAATTAAAATCTTAAAGGAAACCACATTAATAACATGAAATAAGCAGAGTAACCACATGGAAAACAATTAACACAAACTGGAAAGGGTGATGCCAAAACCTAAATTGAAGTTAAAATAATAGCTCAACAGATATCGATTAATCGAAAAAACTTCAGAACAATAACAATTACATTAAAGATAAAATACAAAGAGTAAATATTAAATGATAATGTTAAAATTAATACTAGTAGAGTTAAATTAAATCGTACCAAAAATATTAATAATTAAATCGTTTAAGATAAGGACTGAAGAATGAAGGTGAAGGACTACTAAGTACAAGCGCCATCTTTCGGTTAGCTATAATAACATTAAGTCAGTTATATAAGATGTATTGACTGAAAGATTAAGATAATTTAGAAGTATTAACAGCAAGATTAAGATAATTTTTAAGATTTTTATTTAAGATGTAATGACTGAAAGATTAATATAATTTAGAAGTATTAACAGTTATATAAGATGTATTGACTGAAAGATTAAGATAATTTAGAAGTATTAACAGCAAGATTAAGATAATTTTTAAGATTTTTATTTAAGATGTAATGACTGAAAGATTAATATAATTTAGAAGTATTAACAGCAAGATTTAAATAATTTTTAAGATTTTTTTTTTTTTTTTTTTAAGTCAAATTATTAAGTGTTAAGTTTTAAGAAGACATAATTACAAGCAAATAATGCCAAAGTGCACAACTATAAGGATAAGCAATGTAATTCGGTCATCATAAATTAAAATTAAAAATTAAAATTTAAAAGATTTTTTTTTTTTTTTTTTTTTTTAATAATAACTGGCTATTTAACTGGTCATTTAAAACGCATAAGACTATGAAAATGCGCATCAACAAATTTTCAATCATATCGAATATTTTTAAGGCCCTTTACATCAATTACAGTTAATCAACCTCAGTTTAATTTATTTAATCAGAAATATGTATGTTTTTTTTTTTTTTTTTTTTTTTTTTTTTTAATGATTATTGCAGCGTACTATTTTAGAATTTAACTAGTAAAAATATCTCTTTCAGACCATATTTATTCGAATTATTTTTTATACTTTTACATAAATTACTCGTACCACATGCAAGATAATTAATAAGGAATTTTCTAATAAAACTAAACACCTGATCGACACATATTAATTTCAATGAATTCTAAAGCTATTTATGAAAATGAGAACGCAGGCAGATTGATACACCATTCTACAGACAAACAAAAGTTATTAATTCTTTTCAACTTTATTTGAAAATTTTAAAAACGCATAACTGATAACTCAACAGAAATGCACTTCGATCAAATTCCATTCATATTCAGGATATTACAGCGAAATTTTCAGGATGTTTTAGAAAATATTCGTCATAGAACGCAATATATCCTAATTCTTTCGTAAATCCTTGTATAAAATCTAGTCGTATTTCTATACTATTTTTAATAAAGAACATGACATAATCAGCTGAATAATAATATATCAGTATATCAGATTAAACTTATTTTAAAAATAATCAAGGAAAGGAAAGTGTAGACATACAGATAAACCGAAATCTTAAATACTGTTCAGTTTCCTTGGAAGGTGTTAAAAAAGATAGAGCGTTAATTGTGTTGAATAATACTTGCGCTGTACGATCCCAGATATGTGTTTGTGTGTGTTTATTTAGCAATACACAAGCCATTATTATTTTTATTTTTTAACATTTCCCAGCAAAGTTGACAAACTTATATGATAGCGGTTTTTCTATCTCTTGATCTGCTTCTTCGCGCATTAATTTTATAAACATTTTTAACATGCTCCAAAACCTATATATATATGTATGTATTTCAATTTTACTATGCCTTGCTCTTGACTGAAAATGGTATAAATAGCACTAGTGCTTTAGATGCGGTGATGCCTGAAAAGAACTCTGATATATTATGGTCTACCAGAGATATTTAAGTAAAACTTATTTTATTATATTTTTATACAGCGTAAAACATGAAAACATATATTACATACATACGTTCACTTACATTACATAATTAATGTAATTCATATGCCTAAATGCATGCTTTGTATAAAATGTGGCATGATTAGCATAATATTCACTTCACGACAAAAAAAAAAATATATATATATATATATATATATATATATTAAGGTGCATTGGGGGATATATGTGAGAATTTCTGAGTTCATATTTAGTTCTTTTTTGCTTTTCAACATTCTAACAAAATCAAAAAGCGTTTAAGATTTTGGTTTGTTTGTCTATCTGTATTTTTGCTCATTTATTCAGTAAATAATTTTAGAATATTATATTTTTGATATGTTGTTCAGGTTTACTTTGGCTCTATCATTATTGAGAATAATAAAAATAGTACTGTTTTATGCACAGAAACTCAGAAAACAATTCCGACACATTAGGGTCTATGGGAGGTCTTTCCTTAAAGCATATCTTAAAAATTGTATATTTTGCACAAAATAACAGAATTATCATACATTATTCTGCTGTAAAATGCAGTGTTTATATAAGTCGAAATTGCGCATGTAAATTTTCGGTGTTGTAAAGTTTTTTTTCGCCCTTTCTTTTTTCGTTGGTATTGTATGTAGAACGTATGGAAACTTTAGACGATATACAAGCTTATAAAAAAAAAATAATGATCCACTTCATGCTTTCCCTTTCGTAATAATAATAATAATAATAATAAAGGTATAAAGCAAGCTTTTATGAGATTTCTTTCTCCGTAATTAAAAACACTATACAGTTTAAGGCATCATCATTGAGGTAAATTTCACTTCAGATTGAACGATATAACGGATAAAGTGTACTTGGAAAGAATTTTCTAATTTATACGAACTGCAAAACTTTTCTCTTTCATTAATTAATAAATTAGTAAAACATGTGTGATTGCTGCAATAATTGAATAAAATTATTTTTTTTTTTCAAATTATATAATGCAATAGTTATGTTTCATACCGTTTAAACAGCTTTTTCTATTAACCCATTATTTGCTAAACTAATTTTCAAATTTCTTCTTAATTAGTGAGTTTTATAAGTTTTAGTAAAAACTATTTAAGAATTATAACAAATTTCAAGAAATTAAGCATACTACCGCAGATCGTCTTATTTTTGGGACAGTGGCAGAATGCATTATCTAAAACTATATTTCCATTATCATATTGTCTAAAACTATTTAAAAAATAAATAAATAAAAGTTACGTCCCAAAAAAGGGACAATAAAAAATAATGAGTTAAAGTAATAAAAACAAAACACAACAACAAGAATAAATATAAATTTCTAAATATTCCATGTGAATTTAAAATATTCAGTCTGGAACAAATAAAAAAACTAACAATTTTATTATGTTTCTTTCTTTATGATTATAGTTTTTCTATGCAATTTTTATTGATTTTCATTAATAGTTTTCTTTCATAAAAATAACAGTGCGTGTAATTCATTTAAGCAAACCAATTAAACAGGCCTTTAGTATTTTAACTACGATCAATTAAAAAAAATTTATTAAAAATTTTTGAAAAAAAAAAAAAAAAAAAAAAAAAAATACATAGACTAAAAATAAATTAATTCCTTTTTAAAAATAAAATTAAAATAATAATAGTGTGTTTTGTTAAATCTCGCCAAACGCCAAATCGCTGCCGCCGAACTTCCTGTAGGTTGCCAGACTATGTTGCGAGCCAAAGTGCAAAGTCAATGGCATATGGCAATTGGCAATGAGTGTTTAACATAACATTACTCGACACGGTGAAAAAAGACAGCTACAGAACACAGATAAGTCTCATTTTACATTATATATATACATCAAAATCTAACAATTCTATTAAGTATGTAAAAAATTCTCGAAAACTGTTTAAATTTAAAGCCAAATTAACCTAATATTTTTTTTTTTTCAAATTTTTAAAATGTTCCATTTTGGTTTTTTTCTTTTTTCCGTTAATTTTATATTATTATAGTTTAACGATAAATATATTTGAGTATTAATTTGTAGTAGAGTGATAAGTTTACTTCTTAAAAATATTTTTGTGTTTGAGAAATGAAATTTAATTTTTAGCATTTGATCATAAAAATATTTTTAAAACATTAACTTATTAATGAATCCATAAAAAAAAAAAAATAAATAAATAAAAATAAATAAATAAATAAAATCAGATATGTTTAGATGTTATTACATTATAGTAAAATCAAGGGATAATATTAAAAATTAGTTGGCAGGAAGTTCTTAAAAAAAAAAGAGTACGTTTCTGGAATTTTATATTTTATATTGTTTTATTTCAGCGCATATAGATGGAAAATTTATAATTTCGTAAGTCAATAACTTAAATAAAATTTTCATACATATGCATTAAAATATAATATTGTTAAGTACATTAAAATTTCTCGAAATCTATTTAAATTTACAATAGCAAAAATTTTTTTAATATTAGTCTTTTGAAAATATTTTAGATGTACCTCTTGACAAATGTTTGTTTTAGTTTTCTATCTGTTGCGCATTATAATAATTTTGAAATAGAATCTATACACGTTTAGGTAAATTTATTCATAAGTTAATGTTTTAAAAATATTTTTATATTTAAATGCTGAAACTTGGGAATAAATTTCAGCATTAAAAAAAAAATATTTTTTAATTTTATCTATGAATGATTAATTAATAGTCAGAAATGTCTAAATTCTGTAACTAAACGTTAATAATGCACAATCGATGAAAAAATAAAATAAAACTTTGTTAAGAGGAATCTTAAAATGTTAACAGTGTCTTTAAATGTTAACAGTGTGTTTTAACAATGTCTTTGTTAAAATCTACATTTAAAGTATTAAAAAAAACTTTGAAATTAAAAAAATTATTGTCATTGCCAATTTAAATAGATTTCGAGAAATTGCTTTGTATGTAATAATATTATACTTGAATACATTTATGTAAATTTGCATAATACTATGACAGTTTACAAAAACAAACAAACACACACACATTCACACACACACACACACACACACAAAAAAAAAAAAAAAAAAAAAAAAGAAGAAGAAGAAAGAAAGAAAGAAAGTAAAGAAAAAGAGAAAAAAAAAAATAAATAAAGTACACACGTCACACAATTTTGAGGGAACATACGACCCTTAGAACTTCAAAAAACATCGATTCAATTATAGTCTTTTTTAAAGTAAATCATTGTTAACTAAGCTTTATTGACCATGTCTAATTGTTACCTATAAGATTAATATGTATTTTGGAATATAATTTAAATTCTGTGGTGAATTATTTAATAATTTATGTGTTAATAATAAATGTGTTTTTTTTTTACCTTGCACGCAGGATACCTCTAAAACTATTTAATATTTTTTCTTGAAATTTTCACAGATTATGTAACATATTAGATCCTTCAAACTGAACCTAAATTTGTTCCAGTTTAGGTTAAAAAAAAAAAAAAAAGTTCAAAGATAATTTATTTTTTAATAAAATCTAAGTATCACCTGTATAAAAAAATATGGAGGGAGGGGGGATACAAATTCAGTTTAAAGGATCTGATATTTTATATAATCTGTGAAAATTTCAAGAAAAAATATTAAATAGTTTCAGAGATATCTTGCGCGTAAGGTGAAAAAAAAACACATTTATTATTAACACATAAATTATTAAATAATTCACCATAGAATTTAAATTATATTCCAAAATACATAATAAACTTATAGATAACAATTAGACATGTTCAATGAAGCTTAGTTAACAATGATTTACTTTTAAAAAGACTATAATTAAATCGATGTTCAAAGGGTCGTATGTCCCCTTAAAACGTACAAAGAACGTTCGAAGAACGAATCAAAGAACGTTTTAAAACGTTCAAAGAACGATTTTAAAACGTTCAAACAACGTTCAGGACGTTGCAAAAACGTATATGAAGAACGTTCTGAGAACGTGTCTGTAGAAACAATGGTGATGTTTACACGTGTGCAGAACGTGTTTTGTACCGTACTATTCGACGTCTTCAAGATGGACAAATAGACGTCTATAAAACGTTCAAGCTGAACGTTCATAGAACGTGTTAGTAGAACTATTTTTAAACGTTCAGAGAACGTTTCCGTGCTGCTTGGGACAGTAGACTTCTGTATAATGCGGAATATTTGTTCTGGGCAATCGGAAATCGCGTTGTGTGGGACCCACATTATCAGATCATTTTATGGAAGTTTAGTCCAATATTGAAAATTTTACAAGATTACGATAAAAAATAACCGATTTTTGTAAAAAGTAACTCATTGCAGGAGGAGAATTTCGATGGCATTCCAAAAGAATAATAAACCCCACCCTCTGACTGCTTCTAAAACAATACTTTATTAAAAAAAAAAAAAAAAAATGAATTCTTTTTTTTTTTTTTTTTTTTTTTTTTTTAATTTTGTTTGACACTTTATAGGACGTTAGCACATATAAACATATGAAATTCACCCGTTTCAATTATTGGTAAACAAATTTCAGTTATTTAATCGTGAATTTGTTAAATAATTTGATATTTTTGAGAAACGTATAAAGGTGTGACTTCTTACTCAAAATAGGAACTCTTTTAACATTATCTCTTTTTTCTAGAATATTAAATATCATTTTCCTGATTTTTACCATTAACTTTTTGTTTACATCTTGTTATCTATATTTTTGTATATTGTATATTGTAGCTTTGTACGCCTAAAATTAAATGTAAAACTTTATAGACACACTTTCGCGCAGGGCTTGCTGTATCAAATAAAAATATACCCAACAGAAATGATAAATTCTTTTTTTTTTTTTTAAATACTAAACATTTTTCTTAATTTTTACATCTATTATTATTATTATTATTAATACTAATATATATATATATATATATATATATATATATATATATATATATATATATTATCTTGCTATCTACATTTTTATAACTAAATATAGTAGGATTCATATGTCTCAAGATATTTAAATTTTAACGCATAAAGTGACGTGATAAACAATTTCCTTTTTATTAATAAACTAGCAGGCAACGCCCGCTTCTTTGGTCACTATATTTAAATGAATTTTAAAAAGAATTGAATAATATTTAGTTTTTTACACCACATTAAAAAAAAAAAAAAGAAAAAGAAAAAGAAAAGTAAAGAAAAAAAGAAAAAACAACAACAACATTGAATTCGCTCCAAACCTAGCTTCGGGTAACCGCTGCCTACGGCATCACTTTTCCCGCCCGCACTGCATCCGGTCTAGAATTTCCAGAGAAAGTTCTTTCCCGGGCACTCCAATTTGGATATTTATCGACGAAAGGGGGATCTGCTATTATTTAAGAACTATGATGTTAAAGATGACTGTATCTCAGCATTTAATAATTATTTTAATTTTTGAAACATGTATTTTATAACTTGTTCTATTTACACTATGTTACCATTTGATTCCAACCAATGTAATAAAATAAAATAAAATGTAGATTTAATATATATATATATAACAAATTTTAACCAGTTTAATCCTTTTAACTACGTATATACTACCATTTTTTCCCAATGAATACCGTAAAAAAAAAAAAAAAAAAAAATGTTTTTCTTTTTAAGGAATGAATTAAAAAAAATGAAAAATAAGAAGCTGTTCTACTATAAAAAATTAAACATAGCTGTTATAAATACGTTTTAAAATGTATAACTTGTTATACTTAATTTTTTCTACTTCATTACGATTTTATTTTCAATATATATAACAACGACAACAACAACAAAAAAGAAATCGCTTCCGAACAAACGCATTAAAAAAAAAAAAAAAAAAAAAAAAAATGCATAATAGCCCTTGCTAAGATATGCAGACGATTACAGTAAAGGAATAAATCTATGAAAAATGAAACAAAGAAACCAACTTAAAATCGAAAAAAACATCAATTTAAAAAATTCGAATTCGAAATTGGAAAAAAATATCGGTGAGGTGCATACCTGCAGGGTCACAGGTACCTATATGCAAAATTTGGAAGCTCTGTGATCGGTAGTGTGTGCAGCAGAGCGTATACAAACACACACACACAGACACTTCTCTTTATTTATATAGACTATACTAAAAAGAAAATAATAATAATAATAATAAGTGATAAACTATATTTAAGAAGAAAAAAATATGTCATTTACGCATTAGAGGAATAAAAAAAATTATTAAATGCGTAGAAATGTTGAATTTACCGATTATCGCGCTGTATGAGTACTACAGGGTGCCGACATTCGAAATCCCCCTCCTGATTCTTCCAACAGCATATTTATATAATAATTTTTTACTTAATCGTACAAACATACTACTAAAAATTCTGTTTTGTAGTAGCGTGTGATACATGAGTCAACCGTAGTTATTCAGATAAGTTTACATGCAAACACAATACCTTCTGTCGATTAATTCCATTTTATTTTATAATTAATATTTTTGTACTTTTTTTTCCGGTATGAATCTTAATGAATAATGTCCATTCTATGGTAGATCTTTTTTTTTTTTTTTTTCAAAATATATAGGCGCACTCTAAATATATTTTCGCTTGTAACTCTATCAAAAAACATTTGAAGTATGTAAATGGGACTTTTCCGAACCAGCTTCATCTCAGAAATGGGGATAATAGTTAAAAAATAGGGGTGGCCATTGAAAAATAATCAAATTGGCACCTGTTTTAATATGTAGACTATCCCTTAAGTAAAAACTAACAATATCTTTATAAATTAGATGTTATTACTAATTTATTGACACCAGACGCATAAATATAAGACGACTTGCAACGAAATTAGTTGAGTTTTTTTTTTTTTTTTTTTCTGACTGTACTAATGCACTGTATAATGCAGTATTAAATAAATGCATGCATACATACATATATATAAATAAAACATAGATTCTAAAATTTTTAATGCATCATTATTAGACATTTCAGTAATCGTGCGTTTTCGATAATCCGGCAGTTGTCTCGTCCGATAACTACGGCTCTACCGTTGTAAAAGTTTTGCAGATTATTTATTATTCAAAGATATTTACACTAACAATATCTTTATAAATTAGATGTTATTACTAATTTATTGACACCAGACGCATAAATATAAGACGACTTGCAACGAAATTAGTTGAGTTTTTTTTTTTTTTTTTCTGACTGTACTAATGCACTGTATAATGCAGTATTAAATAAATGCATGCATACATACATATATATAAATAAAACATAGATTCTAAAATTTTTAATGCATCATTATTAGACATTTCAGTAATCGTGCGTTTTCGATAATCCGGCAGTTGTCTCGTCCGATAACTACGGCTCTACCGTTGTAAAAGTTTTGCAGATTATTTATTATTCAAAGATATTTACAAAAAAGTGTACTAACAAGGCCATTTTTAATTACAATTTGCAGCAGATAAGTTAGAAAAACTACAATAAGAAACGTTCATATAACATGAACATGTCATGAGCATGATATTTATTTATTCTAAAATTTCCAATAATTGATTTTTAAAATAGCAAGTGCTCTCTAAAATATAAAGAGTGAGATCTCACTCTCAAAGAGTGGTATATCACTCTTTGAACATGCCAAAATGGAGCCAACCTCTAAAAAGTGAAAAGTCTCTTTTCGAAAGAGTGAGATTTCTCACTCTTTATTAGGAGTGAGATTATTCAGAACAATTTAAAGAATATGACAGTTTATTTTTCCTTAAAAAATTGTGTACACTAGACGATGTTGCTTCATTTCACCTGGCGAATCGACTCCAATTCAACGGTGCAAAGAATGCAGTTTGATCTGTCGGGAATCGAACCCAGGCCGTTTCCGTAGCAAGCGAGTATCTTATCCACTGAACCACCGAGCACATATACAAGCTGGTTAATTTACATTATTAAGTCATTCTCATACGTGATCAATCATATTTTTAAATTTTTACTTCATTTATCAACAATATAAAATTTAAGAATTCTAAAGGATATTTTAAAATTTAAATTATTTTGAAATTGCTAAAATTAGAATTATTTTAAAAGCTGTATACTTGAAAAAAAATCTTAATGACAAGCAGTCATTTAAAGTAGCTTATGCGGAAAAGAAGTTACTCAAGTGTACATGTTTAAAAATAAAATAAAATAACTGTTCGCATACAAATATACAGAGTTTCCTGAATAAGTCGCCTGTTCAGAAGTATAAAACTTGCTGTTGATTTTAAATATTAGTAAAATTTTATAGCCAAATTTTTGAATATTTCACATGTGTTAGCTGTCAATAAATATAATAAAAATATAAACTGTTACAGATTTTAAGGCGTTGTGCATTAAATATTTGCATTGATATTTTCTTTTATACCTTATATATTTCTAAATAAAACTATTTACTTTCTAAGACTAATTTCGTTATGTTTCTTGTGATTGTCGATTCTCCATTAATAATATTACTTAGATTTTGTCAATCGTATAGAAAAAATAATTTACCAAACTATCTTTTAACATAATTATTTTCTATTTTTATTCTTCAAAAATCTTCAATACGTTCTGTTAAACAAATAGATACATGAGATCGTTCAGAAATAGTCCTTCATATTTCGTTCGAAATATGATAACCAGATGGCGCCAGCAATTTCTCACTCTACAAAAGTTTCATCTTGCAATAGATGACGACCTCACTCTTTTTGACAGAGTGACTATACGTCACTCTTTCACAAAAAGTGAGAAGTGTCACATTTTCCAGAGTGATAATATTGTTTTCTCACCTTAATTGAAGAGCTTGTTTCCAAATGGCGTTAAGTCAATTTTTTCCATTCTTGAAAAAACGCGATTTTGTTATGTAAGATTTATTATTGAATTTAAGGAAAAGATAATTTTTCCCAGTAATCTATCGATGATAACAACATTAAATTATATGGTTAAAAAAATCCTGACAGTATAGTTATTTAGAAAAAAAAAAAAAAAAAATGACTTAACCCCTTTTGGAACAAAACTATGACTTACGCCCTTTTGGCACAAACAAATAACGAAATGAAATGACTTACTTCCATTTGAAATTAATCCAAATATTTATTTTTTTATTTTTTGGTCATGTAAATACAGCAGAAATTTTAGATACATAATTTTGGAAGGTAGTTACCACAAATCTCCATTTACAAACTCTATTTCTTCATCGCTTTCATTATTTTCACTTATATTAGCGTTAGGTGCATCGTTGCAAGATCGTTCATAAAAATAAAAACATTCATGCAATTTGTTAATTCCCAAAGCTTCAAGTAATTTGAAACCATCTAATTTTTTCGCTTATTTCATATTGTTTTTAGGTTTTATTTCAGAGGGGGCGCACGGGAGAATTTATTTTTCCACGTCTCTGGATCTTGTGACGGCAAAACGAACCACAGTACGTTGTCTTGATTCCCACATTTCGCTTCGTAATTTCCATTACTTTTACCTCTGAAATCAAGAAACCTTTTTGGTTTTTCAGACGACTATGCGCAACATTTTTCTGATCTAAAATATTCCACTGCTTCTTATAATTGAAAAGATTTACAACCTTAGAGAAATGTTCAAAATATTCATTAGGGAGTAAAATTGTATCCACTTTCTTTAAACTAGTCTCTACTCGGCCGATTGCTCTATATGCTGGTAAGTATGAGTGACAACGCACTGGGAAGTAGTTTGTGCAGGTAAGGTAATTTTGAGCAGCCAATGCCGAAAGCATTCCTAACTTGGCATGATTTTTATTTTGTCCTCCACACGAATCACAGAATGATCGAACAATTTTCACTACTGGAGGTATACGCTTCATCGAAAAATCAAATAATGCACTCGCAATTTCATTGGGAGCATGTCCTGCCTCGTGTTCACCCCAAGTGCAAAAAACAAAATATATCCTCATTTGCTTGTGCACTGCTTTTACCCCGATGGATAATTACACCAAAAGAGTATTGCCATTGCTGACGTGAATAATAGGCTTCGGAAATAGGTGTGCGTGGTAATTTCTGATTTTGTATCAGGTCAAAACACATTGTAATTTCATCTTCTCCTATAAGCTTTTCTCCTAAAAGTGAATAACTTTTTTTTTTTTTTTTTTCTTTTTGCTTCGGTGCTTATGAATCAATATTAAATCAATATTGCCTTTAATATTAAATCTGATGCGTTTCCACCTCTACATTCCGGTCTCCCATTTTTATTCTTGAAGAAATAATTTGCAATGTTTCCAACTCTTTTTTCTCCCTCACAGAAGATCGTTCGAAATGTGATAGCACATACGGGAACATCTGTATCATCATTAGGAATAAAGAACTTTATACTTATCTGTCTTATTTTTAATCCATTTTTCCGTAGACGATATGCTTTCTTAGGTGTAATTTTCATATAAGAACAGAAAAAATTATCTTTTGTCGCTGCTTAACAGTATCGCTGTTTAGTTGGTATTAAATGATCAGTCGATAACATTGATTGTGAGGATATTTGCATTCAAAACACACTGTCAATATAACTGCAGGAGTCTATTCCATGCCTATCGGACGATGACTGTTTTTTTTTTTTTTTTTTTTTTTTTTTTTTTCCATAGACTTGAATTACGTTTACGCTTTCTCGGGTGCGCATATAATACCACAGCTTCATTCAAATCACTCATTATATTCTTTCCAACTTAACCTTATTAGAAGAAAAAATCTATCTAAATGTGACAACCTACAATATTCTTTTCCGTATTTTTGACTTTTCGCCGAAGGCCAGAGAAACCACGTGATCTCAAGGCACGCTGCAATTGGTTAAACTTGACTTAATCCCTTTTGGCACAAAACTTACTTGTGACTTAATTCTTTTTGGAAAAAAACACGAATTTCATCCTATGTTTTCAATACGACCAAACACTGTTTGGAACTTCTACTTATTGAAAATACATTGCTAGGCATCTGCTGGAATCGTTTGCATCGAAAAGTCAATTTTTGAAAATTTTGACTTAACGCCTTTTGGAAACAAGCTCTTCAATTGGTGTCAAAATAGGGATCACTTTTTTAAGGAGAGAGATTCTCACTCCAGAAATTTTAGAGAGTGTCATAAGCATTATCTGCCTAATTATTATTCCTTGCAATAAGTCACAATCCCTTATAACGAAAATAGTCCCCATATCCCAAATATAATTCATGCTTAACTGCATTTAACTCAGTTCTCTCTCTCTCTCTTTTTTTTTTTTTCTCTTTTTGGTTTTTAACCCTTAAATTAAATTAAATCCGAACCTAAATTTGATTTAAAAATGGATTACAGCAAATTATTTAATCTATATAATATTTCTCTAACGTGGACCAGTTTCAATTATTTTTTGTCGAAACGATACGCGAGGATAAAATACGTGGACAATATTTACGCACTCGGACTTAGCTCAATGGACTAATAAGAAAAAATGACGATATTTGTCTGATGAGATTATTTTACGAAGAAATATCTATATAATATTTCTCTAACGGGGACCAGTTTCAATTATTTTTTGTCGAAACGATACGACACGTGAGGATAAAAAAATAACATTTATACATGGACAGCATTTAAGCACGCGGTCTTAGCTCAATGGACTAAAAAGAAAAAATGACGACATTTGTCTGATGAGATTATTTTACGAAAAAATATCTATATAATATTTCTCTAACGGAGACCAGTTTCAATTATTTTTTGTCGAAACGATACGATACGCGAGGATAAAAAAATAACATTTATACATAGACAGCATTTAAGCACGCGGTCTTAGCTCAATGGACTAAAAAGAAAAAATGACGACATTTGTCTGATGAGATTATTTTACGAAAAAATATCTATATAATATTTCTCTAACGGGGACCAGTTTCAATTATTTTTTGTCGAAACGATACGATACGCGAGGATAAAAAAATAACATTTATACATGGTCAGCATTTAAGCACGTGGTCTTAGCTCAATGGACTAATAAGAAAAAATGACGACATTTGTCTGATGAGATTATTTTACGAAAAAGTATATTTTTAACAGTTGTTTCTTCAGAATCTTTGCAAGCGCCATTTTAAACCTAACAATATTTTTAAAAATATAGAGAGAATATGAACTTTTGTGTCGTAAATTGACTAAAAAACACAATCATAAAAAATATAACCAAAATAGGAATTAGTTTATTTTATTTATTTTTTTATTTATTTTTAAACAATATATATATATAGATAGATAGATAGATACCAAAATTAATAAATAGTCATCGCCAATATGACGACAAAAATTTAAAATGCGTCCGTCGTGGGAGTAAAATATTAAAACAGTACTGCCTGTGGAATTACGAAAATTGGGTCGTGAACCATGAATTTTATTTGGAAACCTTTCTTT
The DNA here is from genome assembly GCA_963930645.1 of Salticus scenicus. Classification (NCBI taxonomy): domain Eukaryota; kingdom Metazoa; phylum Arthropoda; class Arachnida; order Araneae; family Salticidae; genus Salticus; species Salticus scenicus. Next base: position 128,304,857 of record OZ005656.1, read on the forward strand.
GAATGATTTTGGCTTCACTATTTTGCAATATTAATTTGGATTTAATAATAATTTAGATTCCGGTAAATTAGAATTTTAATTAGGTGGTGAAATTGGTATAACATTTATGTATTTAAATTTTAAAGGTAAATAAGAAAAGAAATAAAGTGCGAATATTTCGCACGGGTTTGCTAGCATTTTAATAAAACTTTAGGATAAAGTTTATGCATTCTTACCGCAGTTAAGAGAATTGAAAAATTAATTAAATATAAAGATCATATATCCACTGAATTTTCTGCAGATTTTCTGCATTTTCTGCATTTCTGCATTTTCTGCATATTAGCATATTTCTTGATATGTATTTTTCCTGTTAATGACTGTTTGTTTCTTTTTCACTGGTTTAGTTTTTCACATCTAAAAAAAAATTTAATCTCTACTAAATTAGAATTGATTTTTATAACGTTTAACTTAAATAGTTCAAGGTTCATTGCATAACAAAATTTCTCTTTTATTTATATAATTAAATTTTACTAAACAAATGAAATTATTGCAGATTAAATATTTTCCTAGCTTGTCACTAACACCTAGGTTTTTGATGGAAGTCTGGATGTAGAATTATGTGTACTGGGCAAATCATTAATGTAATATGATTCCATATTTTTAAGTCCAGATATTACGATATATATTTAAATGGCTGCTTTGGCTTCGCAATTTTCAGTTTTATATGTAAATTCCGTCTCATATTACGTAAGTAAAATGTGTAATATAGCATTAAAAGAAGCAGTAATAACTAGAAGAACACTTTTAAACATTAATATTTAAAAGCATCTAAAAAAAAATCACAGTTGATAAAACAAATTCCAAACATTTTAAAATATAAATCCTATTATAAATTTATTTATAGAATTATATGTCTATTGAGTATTGGAATATATATATATCACGAATTTTAAAAAATAATAATTTCTGTAAATAAAAATTTTTAAATAAACACCACAAATTAAAAAAAAAAAAACCTCCTTGGTTTGCCTTGGTTTGTTTGCAACACTCGTGCATATTTAGTTTGCCTTAGAAAAGGTCTTGTTTTCTTTGGACTCGAAACAATTCTTGGGATTTATTTGCATTTTATGTTGTTTATTTAATGTTTTTTTTTTTTTTTTTTTTTTTTTTTTTTTTATCATTTCTTATACACGTCAGTTCTGTGTTGACATTTTTTTTTCGTTCTTTTTAATTAAAATTCTGATATTTTTATCTTAAACAGAATTATATATTATGAACCACATGTGAAACTTAAATAAATGTTTTCGACTTTTTTTTTTTTTTTTTTGCACATACATAAAATGCACTTATTTAAGTTACATTAGGAAAATAAAACTTTAAGAGGTTTAAAATTCTAAATACGTCCACTTATACAACTACAATGCTTTTTTTCACCTCAATTTTTTGCGGCAGACAAAATCATACGTGAAATTTGAAGAAATAATGTAATTTAATTTAAAAGCACATTCGTGAAAATCATGATAATCATGCTTATGAATTCTTTAGATTTCATTGAATATAATTTAGAACGTGTATGGCTTTTAGATATAGTCTTTTATGCTTAAAATGTATATGCACGTGATTTAAATTCTCTCAGAACTAAATACGAATAATTGATTTTTCTTTTAAACTTTTATTTTACCGAACTTTTTAATATAGGAATTTATTTCTAAAAATATTTCGTTCTGACTTTTTATATATTAATTTTTATAAATGAAAATTAATTTTAGACATTATTTTCAATGTAACTTGTAGAAAGTCTCCCAAAATCACTGTTATTTCAGTCTTATGGCATCACAATTACCAGGAAATATAAAATGTCATCCATAGTGTTAAAATAAATAAATAAATAAATAAATAAAAAATATATATTGGTAACAAATAAACTTGTCGTCTTGTAATAAATAAAAGCGTTATCTTACAAGGAAACATTCAAAAGGTGTCGTCTACAAAAAAAAAAAATAAAAAAAAAAAAAAAATAAATAAATAAAAAAATAAAAAAAATCCGTCCGCCTTATTCAGAAGGGTAGGTTGATTTCTTTTTCCTTATCAAGTAGCCGTCATTTTGTTTCAAAATGGCGGCTGCAAATTATTAACGAATTAGTAGAAATATAGATGAAGGCTATCTACATATGGAGTTTTAAGCAAATAGGTTCATAAATATATTTTTATGTGAACTTAAAATTTTCAAGTTGCCGGCGCTTGGGAAAAAAGATGTTGGGCCAAGTTGACAAATATATCAAATGCATTTGTGAGATAAGACTACTGTACAAATATAGTTGGAATTAATTCAGAATCTCAAAAGTCATCGTGTTTAAAATTAAGTGGCTGCCACTTGGATCAAAATGGCAGAGAAAGTTGTTTAGTGAACTAATTAATCTAAAATATTCTTGCAAATTCCATTTTTTTTTTTTTTTTTTTTTTTTTGTAGAAATTATTTCAAAGAGACTTAGTAAGATGATTAAATGTTAATTTTCTGCATTTCTAGTTTGTTTTAGCGGTAAAATAGACTAATTTTCCCTTAAAAACGCATTTAAAAGCTCCAATAAGGCAACTAATGTATTTGTCGCCAAATTTGTCGCCTTTTTCCCTTGGCGACTTTTTTGGCGAGAAAATCCTTATTATCGATATACCAAAAATGGACGATGTAACGTGATTGGTTAGCCAGTTATATGGAATTTCTAGATTTTTCTGGTTTCGATAAAGGGGTATAAAAGTTGGCTGAACGCGCCAAGTCAGTCAGTCGCAGTTCAGTTTTGCCAATTGCTTGCATTGCTATTGAAGGAGTTCTGATCCTCTTTGAATGAGCCTTGCTTTATGTTAATGCTTTGATACAGTTTGCGCTTTGAATTTGCTGTTGACAGCTGTTATTTAAGCTGTGTTTACTGGTGAAACTGAAGTTGATACTTGGTTTATATACCTGTATTCTTCTGAAATTTTCTGTAAATAACCTACTAAACTTTTGCAATTTTCGCCTTCCATTCTCGGAAAACTTACGAACCCGCAAGTACGCAACAATTATTGTAAAATAAGTCCACTGTCCAACTTTGGTTCGAATAAACTCAGTATTTCAAAAGTTATTGCGATAACAAAGTCTCAAGTGGCACTGTTCAAGTGGACGCAATTTGGAAATAAACTTGTCCACCGAAATCATAGTTGTTTGAGTGATAAATCAATTTTTCAATTTTGGTTTGAATTGATTAAGTATTTCAAAAGTTACCGTGACAACAAATTTTCAAGTGGCCACCACCTGAAAACAATTGAGTGGAGCAAGTTACCGAGCAAACACATCCAAGCATAAAGCATATGTTCACTGTCCAACTGTCGTTCAAATCAGTGCAGTGTTTCAAAAGTTATTGTTATGGCAAATATTCAAGTGGCAGTCTAAGTGGCTGCAACTTCGAAACAAAATGGCGAAACAACTTGCCTAGTGAAATCACCAATATATTTGTACAAGACTAAACCAAGATGTTAGAGCCTGACTTTACTTGATCTAAAAATTTCAGCCTTTTAATTTAACATTTTGTGTCGAGCAGTTATACACAACATTCTGCATCGAAATTAGATGAACATCTTGAATTGGAATTCATTCTATTATATATATATATATATATATATATATATATATATATATATATATATATATATATATATATATATATATATATCTATATCTATATATATATATATATATATAAAATATTATTTGGAATATTCCTTGAATGGAAAACTGGCACAATTAAAAGGTATTAAGCAAAAGGGTTCCAATGTACTCGTATTTTCAATAAATGCTCAAATTGCTTACTCATTTTCTGTTGGTCATTTCGTTTTTTTTTTTTTTTTTTTTTTTTTTTTTTTTTAATTTGTTATTTTTCCCATAGAAAAAGGCGTTTACATGGCATTTGAAGATATTCTAAATTGGTCCTTACAGCAAGTTTTACAATAGTTTCCCTCATACGTGTTAGCTTATAATAACTTACTTGCTATATTATGTTATGTTACTTGTTATGTTAGCTTATATATATATAAACTTACCATTTAGTGCTTGACATCTTAATTCTAAACTAATAAACTTCTAAAACATTATTTTCTTCCTTAACCGTCTACTAAATTCCTTCCGTGTTTAAAGAAAAAAAAAGTGCAAAATTAACAGGGTCATTGATTAATAATTTTTCATTCTCTCATTATCAGTACAATGCGACTTCATAATTTTTCATTTATTTTTATAAACACTTAAGATATACACTAAAGTTTCAAAAGTGATATTCTAGAAAATATCAAATGTCCAGAACCCATACGTTTGACATAAAAGACGTAAAACTGGGCAGTTATTGTCTGGATTTTATAACGCACTCAAGTGATTCATGTAAAATGTATTCTGAGTAATTTTGGTCACATGTCGCGAATTTACAGACTTTCACATCGGAATGTTAGTCGAACCAAGTCGGAAATAAAATTCATAAAGGTAATTATTCTCCAATTTACATCCTTCGATCCACAGTGTCAAAAATGTTCCGAGAATAATTAATTTTTAATCCACCGTGAATAAAGCAGAATCTAGGAACAAATAATTAACGGCCCAGACTAACAATTCTGAGTAGAATTGTCAGTTCTATATCATGCAAGCAACATTGGGCTAAATGATAGTTGTAAAAAATGTAGGACCTACGGCAGGTTTGTCTGTGAGGACACTCGAGGATATTTAGTTGCACTGAGAATGGCTCCAAAAGGCTCGAGTATCTTGCTAATAACAATCTATTCCCAGCCATCTTCTAGATATGTGAACTTATCTTTTAGATTTTAACACTAGAACCGCGAGACTTTCGATATTCCTAGAACCGCGGAGCGGGTCATTTTGACCCCAGATTGTAAATCAATGAAATATTCAAAAGAGCTTAATTTAGATAACTAAAACATTGTATTTTTTAAATAATAATCAATATTTCTGAGATTTTGCATTAAATAATTTACATAATTAAAGAAAAATTAACTTGTTTTTTTTACAAAATTGTATTGTTTAAAATTTTTTACCTTTGAGTATAATAACATGTCTCTTTAACAAAATATCACATAAATTTCCTAATTTCAATAGAAAAACAGAGTATGTCTTTTGAATAAGTTTAGACATAATTTCAAAAAATTAAAAATTTTGTCAGTTACTTATTAGTTTTATAGAATATAAAATCCAATTTACTATATGCATTGTGCACAAAACTTAGCAATAACTTTTGTACATTTTCCACAAATAGGTGCTTTACATTTTGAACAGATATCTATAGTTTTATTTTCACATTTCGAAATGTAGCACCGGACTCGTTTACGCTTAATTATTGGTTGTCCGTCGTTTTCATTGGTTGCTTCACACTCTCTTTTTGGCCCCTTTTTTTGTCGGGAGAGGACAAACTTTTCTCTCAATTCTTCAATCAAGTGTTGAATGAATTGCAAGCTTCAGTGTTGTGAAAAAAATTGTCTGTAGTGACATTTCTACCTTTGTTTTCATATGGACTTATTAGTCGCAGCACTACATGTTCAGAAAGAGACACGTTGGATGGACTTTGGTTATCTTTTCAAGATACGGAAATTCATTTATCAGATATTTTGATTCAACATCTGCAGCCAACCAGAACTTGATTCCAAACTTATCTGGTTTGTTTGGCATGTACTGGGTAAACCTACACCTAGCTTTTGTAGGAAATAACTGTTCATCTTCTGTTATATTAGGACCTGGTGTATAGTTAGTCTTGCAATTTTCGATGAAACGATTCCAGATATCCGAAATACGGGCAGATTTGTCAGTCTCTAGGCGCTTTGATCTTGTTGATTTTATGTCGAAGCGTAAAAATCTCATTATTTTCCGAAATTGGTCTCTTGACATTGTATATTGGAAAAATGGTGATCCCCAGTCCTTTGACCACAATCTATCCAGTTCAAGTCCTTTTGCACAATATATACCACGTGCATATAAAATTGAAATAAAAGCATCTATTTCTTCTAATGTTATATTCCATTCTTTTTCATGAATATGCCGACGAGCTTCATCCTTAGTACACTTCTTTATGTGCTTCAATATCCATTCATCTATAAAAAGTCTCCAAGCACTTGAAGGACTGTTATCGATAACATTGTTTTTAGCCTGTGGTGTTGGGCCTCCAACTTCTTTCAAAATATTACACTTGGATTTTCTTCTTCTATTGTTTATTCCTAATGGAGCGACATTCCAAACTGCTCCATCTTTGCTTACTTCATTATTTCCAACTTTGAATGTTATTGTTGATTTCTTTTTCAAATTTCTAATCGTATGTGTATCCCTTTTCAGAAAGTTTGATTTTTCTTGTTTATCAGATAAATTATCATCATTATTGCGATGAGAAGGAATAGCGATTGTTAGAGCATTGCCAGAGTCATCTTCGCTTTCATTTTCTTCATCCAAATCCTGATTGCCTTCATTAGTAGGCAGGTATTCATCCTCACTACTCAAAATCGAAACATTTTCTGCATTTTCATCACCTTCTGAATCATTTTCAGATAATTGTTTTAAATATTCTAAAGCTTCTTGAACAGTGAGATTACGGCGTCGTAACATCTTTTTTATGCATACACTAATTACAGAAAAAAAAACAGCTTCAAAAAGTCTTCTAAATATTCGCTGTAAATTTTCATTGCATTCCAACGTAGTTCACGCATCAAACCAAATATAATGACCTTGACTGAAAACCTTCACTATCTCCCCTTCTAGTGCAGTCCATTTAAGGAATTCGAGGGTGGAAAATAAATATTTTACAGTTACTTCCGAGAAAATGCGTCTGTTTTCCATTGTTTGTACATTTACATTTCTTATGGGTCAAATTGACCCGCTCCGCGGTTCTAGGTATAACTGTTAATAAATGGAAAATTATTTAAGTTACGAATTTTTAAATTTGATAAATTGTTGTTCACCTTAAATTATTAAAAGTCATAAAAGGAATTTTTTTTCTATCAAAACTTTTCGCGTTTTAATAAATTAAACATCGTTTTGGGTCAAATTGACCCGCTCCGCGGTTCTAGTGTTAAATAACTGGGAAATATTTGCTTTGTTTTATGAGTCATATTTTCTATTAATAAGTGCTGATGGTTCGTTTCGAGCGTGTTAAAACTTCAGAATATTATAGGTCCCAGTTCTTAACAAAGGAATGTGTGCGTTAGTTGAAAACATTAATTAGGAAAAACCTGTAAAATTAAAACAAATTATTTGTCAGCCAAAGGTGGCAGATAGGAGTTCCATCGAACAAACATGGGGCAAGATCAAAAAGTCAGTTCGTGATCAAGATACTTTTTCCGGAATAATTTTAAAAGCATTTGGTTGTCCGGAAAGTTCATGACGATTTTGAAGAAAAATTGAAAAGCAACAAATTTAAATGCTCGTAGATAATGGATTTTGATATTTTCAACATTTCTGCTAATTCACGTGTCGTGTAGTTGGGTTTATTTTCGATCAGTGTTTTAATTAGTTATTCATCTGTTGTGGAGGTCTTACCCGGGTGATCTTGATTTTAAAGGTTGTAATTAACAGCTCTAAACCTAGCAGACCCCACCCGCGCAGTTCTTTCAGCTACATCTCCTTCGCGAAAAACAGCGCAAATATTTTGTTTGCCGCTTGTATGACACTTTTACGCTTCCGGTAAAAGAAAAGCATTAAATTAAAAAAATGCACTATGTTTACTTCGTTATTCAAAAGCGTATTTAACTTACAACAATAAACGTGTCATAACCAATATTGTTTTTTAAATGTGCCTGAAGTACCGACTTTTAGAATATGTACACATGTCATTCGTTTTTAATCATTCTGATATATTCACACCCGTCCGTATACCACCTAATGAAAATCGGCACGAACTGTCCGGGCGATTCAATATGAACAGCTTAGCTATTTATTTATTTATTTATTTTTTTTTTTCAAATGGCTTAAAATGGTTTTCTCAGTCAAAGCGTTCCTGCACTTTCCCGTATAAAAAAGAAATAATAGGATAGTAGAATGTCTTATATAAATAACTTTTGGATTTCGGTGCACTTACTATGGCCATAATATCATTTTAATAATCTCGATATGTCTGTTTTTAAGAGACGAAATGTATAGAAAACAAAATTACAACATATAAAAAACATTGGCCTTCTTTTATTTGTCCCATGTGATCAAATTTTAGAAAGAAATTGTGAAATGACTTTATTCCAGATATATGAAAAATATTAATAATGTTAAAAAAACAGTAAATTTTTCAAACGAATATCAAGTTTCAAGATTTTAATATAATTTATGTACTGGCATTATTTTTAATGTATAATAGTATATTAAAATTTCACAAACGTCAAAAATTTATAAAATTCTGTTCAAAATGAACTATGCAAATGCTTGTTAGAGGATTTATTTTAAATAAAAAAAGAATTTATATTCTATCGTGGTACATATGTGTTTTGTAATATATATTTTTGATTTATTAAGGAAATGAAGTAATTAATACCGTTTTCTTAATAATTATTACTAGATTTTAATATTTTATTTATTACTAACAAAAATTATTTTAATATAAGAATATTTCTGTTTAGTTCTGAATTAGCATTAGCCAATATAAGTTATGTGGCGTTCTTAGATAATGGAGTAAAATGTAATTATTACGTAATTATATATTGTGAAACTATGATTATCTTTCAAACATTCTTGACAGAATTAATAATTAAAATATTCAGAGAAGGAGGAATACAAATTATAAATCAGTTAAATTACAAAACATTTAACTAAGCGCAAATTTATTTATGAAAATCAATTATCACACGAAAACGCAATCATTATGATTGATAAAGATAAATTTGTAAATTAAAGGTGCGAAGCAATCCTCAAATAAATAATCGAGACATATTCGTGAATTATTGTTTTCTAATAACATACAATTAAATAAGCATTTTACAACATTTACAGAAAATTATTTTAGTTCGCTATACAAAATAAGTTAATCAAAAATTAGTGTCTTTATCTAATGTACTTACATATTTAAATGATTTTGACAGTAATAAGTAAATAATTAGTAGTTTATTACAATTAAATAAAAAATGAAAACGGTAAATATTCTAAACTGATACATTGAGTAAAAGTATGTATTATAAAATAAATCTTAACAAGAACTAAAAATCATGCGGTATGCATTGATAATTAACACTTTCCAACTGTACCTATTTACTGTTTAACAATGTTCTTTGCCTACGTTATCACAAAACGGACAGATATAAGGACTGAAAGGCATACAAATATACTATTTGCATTCATAATCACTCATGAACATTGTTGGAAAATGTTAAAATTCTTTAACGAGAAAGAACATGTGGCCCTGAGACTCTAGTTACAGCCCTTAATGCATCTGAATACTTTAGTGTAGCCCCGTATATCTAAAGGAAAGCCATATCATATTCTATAAAAAACTTTAATTTAGCATTTCAACAAAACATCTAAATTTCTTTATGATTTTACAGTAGAAATTTGTTTAAAAGTGATTTATATAAACATGATTTATATTTTGTCTAAAACGCAATGCATTGGAATATTTTGTTTCTTTATTTATATCTTTATTTATTTATTTATTTATTAATATTCCCTGTACGCAGACCAATTGTACAGGACGTATTAAAGTCATTCAAAATGGGAAACATTTCATAGTGAATATGAATAACATAAAAATTCTGGAAACATTTAAAGACGATGGGGACGGAGAGACATAGAATGATGGATAGCAGGACAGACACATACACAAATTGAAATCATAATCACAGTTAAAAATTATTTAGAACGTTATAAAAAAGTTTAATACAAATAAAAATGAAATTCCAACAAATTTCGAATAATAGCATTTCATGTAACATAACATTTTTGTGTGGCCCTGTAAATATAATGCCAATCATTCTGTATTATATGGAAAACATTCTTTTGTGAATATGAATAGCATATTTGAATCTCATTAAGATTTGTGCAATGTAAGATAATTAAAACTTGTTTTATAGCAATACCTCCTTTAAAAAGCAATGCTTTGGAATACTTTCAGGTGTCCATGTATACAAATTATTGATGGTATTTACTCAATTTTCAATGGAGAACATTCGATAGTGAACGAAAGCAACATATTTCAATTTCATAAAGACTTGTGTAAAGGTATGAAAATATGGTTTATAGAAATACCTCTCACAGAACACAATGCTTTGGAATACTTACGGTGTCTCTGTACACAAAGCAGTAGAGGTATACACCCCATTTTCAATACGGAACATCCGATAGTGAACTTGACTAGCATATATCATGGAATTCCATAAATATTTACAGGAGTGAAAGCGCGGACAAAGGGACAGACAGACAGACAACCCGAAGTCAGTAATATTTTTTTTGACCTTGTTGGAAAGTATTAAAAATAGAATAATGAAGCATAATTTTATTCAGAATTATAGTTTAGTGTACTTTTTTTTTTCTCTTTCTTTAATGATTTGATTAAAAAAAAAAAAACATTTAAATAAATTGTTCGAGTGCATCTTAATCTCTCTCTCTCTCTCTATATATATATATGAAATTATTATTTTAATGACAATGAAATTATTATTTTAATAACACGCAATTTAATAAGCATTTAACGCCTCTCGAAGACAAATACATTAATTCGTGATATAGCGGAAATTAATTCAAATATTAGTACTATATTTCTGTTCTTAATTTTCGTATTTTGATTTTCTCTTACCCATTATATGAAAAGGAAAGTAATATTTTTTAAGTCGAATTTTCGAAATCGTATTATTGAAAAATTTTCACATTCAAAGGTTACCCAAAAATGTAAATCCAGTTTTCCAGTGGTTTGTCCGTGTGTGAGTCTTTGTATTTTTGTGTCTCTCCCTTATACGCTTATAAGGATAACATAAACACAAATGTGAGCATGAAGTCTAATCTTGTCTTTTTAAATCAGTGTCACATGAACGTATTATTTGAAACTATTAATAATCTCATGAGCATACATTAATTGTACGAAAAAAAAAAAAAAAACTGTTTCAAATGGGTTATGGTATGGAAAGCACCTATCCTTTATTTATATGTTCCGAATAAATAAATCCCGATAAAATAGGGATAAGGTTCATTCGCCAATATTCACCAATACAATGGGAATATTCTATTGAAAAAAAAACATTTTTATTCAACATTAATTTAAGAAATGTTTAAATCAGTAAAGCGTGTCGCGTTACATTTATAATATTTCATAGTAACACACAAATATTACATATTAATAAAATAATTTACAAAACGAAAGTGAAACATCACATCATATAGCATTGAAAATAAAGAGTGTATTTTTTATTTTTATTTATTTATTTATTTATTTATTAATAATAATAAAATAGCTATTCTTATTTTTACCTTTTTCTGACTAAAATCTCAATAGCAACTATAATTTCGATGCTATAAATAACTAAAGTGTATATATAGTATTTTTTTCATTTTAATTTCAGTTCTACAGAGCGTATTATACTATCATTAGGAGAAGGAACGATATATTTTGAAAAAAAATATGCATGTATAAAATTGAAAACAAATCACGTATATATATATATATATATATATATATATACATATGTTACCGTTAATACCTGAAATCCGTTGTGTTGTATTTTATGTATAATTTAATAAATTTAAAATATCATCTAAATGAAAAAAAAAAAAAAAAAAAGAAAGAAAGAAAGAATAATGAAAAAAAAAATAATAATAATAAATAAAAAACTAAGACTTTAAACAAATATATTTCTACACAATTTTATATCTCTTTATATTCTTATCTTTATATATTGCTCTACTTAATTCTTCATGTAAATGTTTCTTTTTTATTTTTATTTCTTTTTATATTTTTCTACGTGATTTAGATTTTATATTAAACTAAAGAAAAAACTTTTTTTTCTTTTAAGACGAACATCCTTCCTTTTGCAATCAAAATGAAATAAAGCTTAAAAGATTTTTCACAGGTCAACACAATGGATTTATTTCGATCTTAGGGATTTTACAGCAGATTTTGGAAGAATTATCTATGAAAAGAAATTACATATTTCCTTTTTTGATAATAAATTTTAAGCAGGGCGTATTTTGCATTAAACCCAGTTTTTTCCGTTAAGAAAGTTCAAATAATAGAATAAATTTGATTAGATTCTTGTAAGCAAGTTTATATAATATTTATACATATATATATATATATATATATGTGCGTGTGTGTGTGTGTTACTAGATAACTTTGTTTTAAATACGCCAAATATTTGCACTTGAATTATTTTGGACGTATTTATTCTAAAAATCATTATTCTTAAATCATTTATTCTTAAATCCTTATTCTAATTTAATTGGCAAATCTCCAAGCCCAGATATTGTTTATCTATTTATTTATTTTATTTTATTTCCTTTATTTATTTATTTATTTATTTTTTGTCTCTTCTCAGATATTTATTGCAATAATAATAATAAATATATAAATAAATAAATATGTGATATTCGTCATTACTGCAATTTCATTGGAGTCAAGCTGATTGAGACTTTAATGCTTTTGATGTGGGTTTGTTTGTGTATGTATGCATGTGTATGTTTGATTAAAATAATAATAAGAAGAAGAAGAAGATCATCAACTATTTCCCATTATTGGAACGTCTTTTTTTAGAGTTTTACGTATAGATATATAAAAATACAGTATAAAAATATCGATCTTATATCAACGTCTAAAATGTGCGAATATGAAAGTTTATTTAATTCTAATATACTACGATAAGAAATATTTGACTAAAGAAATATATTGCCAACAAAAAAGAAAAGCAACTAAAGTATTTCGCTTTTCAAATTTTATTCATCTGTGTATTTCATACATTTGATATATATATATATATATATATATAATTCTATCTATGCACATATTTATATATTTATGTGCAAATATCTTGTTGATAGTTAAGTATTAATACATCAAATGAAAATGAAGACTTTAAATGTTAAGAAACTACAAAATAGAAAAATAAAAATAAAAATCGATTATGTAACATGGTTATTTAAAGTGTTATCAAGAATTAATACAATAAAAATACATATTTACGTTTACTTAAAATTAGATCCTAATTAAGAATTGAATATATATATATATATCTTTATATATATATTTCTTTTGTGCGTGTGTATGTCACTTAACTCCTCCTAAATGGCTGGACCGTGTTTAATGAAATTTTTGTGTGTCTTCAGGTGGATTCGAGAATGGTTTAGATTTACAATTCAGTCCAATTTAAATTGTTTATTTAATTAATTTATCACTTATAAATTGTTGTTGATTTTGGAATGTTTCACGTTGGATCCGGCAGACTGCACTACGATCGTAGTATTGAATACTCAATAATACGCAAGCGAAGTGATGACGTCACTGGCCGTCCGTGGATGCAAGAAAAATATTTCCTATGTTAATCGCCCATTGGATTTTTTGTAAAAAATTACTAAAAATCGAGGAAAATTATTTCCCGATTTTAATCCCCATATTTGGGTATAGATATGTATTAGTTATCATGTGCATGCGTTAGATTGAGTTGTTTTTGCTGTAAAATTGATAAAATTTGAATTTTTAATCTCAAAATTCTGTCATCCTTCGCGGAAAAAAAAATATCGCCATATCATCTGGCGAACATATTTAATTTCTTTCAAAAATAATGGTTATTTCAACAACTTATATTAAGAGAGTAATGAATAATATGAAACAATTTCGTACAATACATATTACGAAAATAGACATATGGCATGTATATTTTCGTATTACGTTTTTGATCGCCAAATACAAAAAACGCCAAGGAAGACAGAGTTTTGAAATTAAAATTAAAATTTTGTCAATATGAGAGCAAAATAACTCAATCTAACACATGCACACGATAACTAATACATATCTATACCCAAATATGGGGATTAAAATTGACAGATAATTTTCCTCGATTTTTAATAAATTTTATAAAAAAATCCAATGGGAGATTAACATAGGAAATCTTTTTCTTGCATCCACTGACGGTCAGTGACGTCCCACTTCGCTTGCGTATATTCTATTGTAATTCCAGTTTGTTCCGACAGTTGGTTCTGCGATCAAATTCAGGATAATATTTTGGAACTTCGTGTTATTATTGTTATACAAAAAATTGTGTCCTAATTGAAATATTACATCAAGATGTAATTAGTGTTTGAAGAGTTTTGAAGTGTGCATAAAAAACTATACATTTTGCAAATATAGTGCGGAATTGGAGTGAGTATTTTATATAATTTTCTATCAAATTTACACGCGCGTTGATTAAGAACCACCCTAACCTACAAATTTATTTGTGTAGCTAATTTATTAAATCCTATTTATTTATTTTTTGAATGGAACACCTTTAGTATCGGATCCCTTTGGCAAAATTTGAAATTTGGCACCGAAGTAGCTCGGACGCTTCTCGCCAAGATCTTTAGTTCCACAATTGAGATAGCCATTTCAATGCATCGCAAAAATGGCTTAAAATATTTAAAGTCATCAATGGGGTCCCATACTTTTGTGCGTGTGTATGTCACTGATATTTTATTTATTTATTTTTTGTATGGAACACCTTTAGTATCGGATCCCTTTGGCAAAATTTGAAATTTGACACCGAAGTATCTCGGACGCTTCTCAAGATTTTTAGTTCCACAATTGAGATAGCCATTTCAATTCATCGCAAAAATGGCTTAAAATATTTAAAGTCACCAATGGGGTCCCATACATTTGTGCGTGTGCATGTCACTGATATTTTATTTATTTTTTGTGTGGAACACATTTAGTATCGGATCCCTTTGGCAAAATTTGAAATTTGGCACCGAAGTAGCTCGGACGCTTCTCGCCAAGATCTTTAGTTCCACAATTGAGATAGCCATTTCAATTCATCGCAAAAATGGCTTAAAATATTTAAAGTCACCAAAGGGGTCCCATACTTTTGTGCGTGTGTGTGTCACTGAACTCCTCCTAAACGGCTGGACCAATTTTAATGAAATTTTTTGTGTGTCTTCAGGTGGATTCGAGAATGGTTTAGATTTACAATTCAGTCCAATTTAAATTGTTTATTTAATTAATTTATCACTTATAAATTGTTGTTGATTTTGGAATGTTTCACGTTGGATCCGGCAGACAATTATTTTATATAATTTTCTATCAAATTTACATGTGCGTTGATTAACAACCACCATAACCTACAAATTTATTTGTGTAGCTAATTGAATTCATAACAATTTTTTTCAATTGTTTTCAATCAGAAGCAAGTAGCGAAAATTTCGGTAATTATGTCTTTTACGTTATAATCGGAATTGAATTCACAGTCACCATTCACAGCGCTCCATACCTGTTTCACTTATATACCACATCCTTACACACTTACAATAAGTTAGTTATTTTTTCTAGCAAAATATTCTCTAGAAATAATTTATATGACAAAACATGGTTTGTCGGGTCAGCTAGTATATATATATATATATATATGTGTGTGTATGTGTGTGTATGTGTGTGTGTGTGTGTGTGTGTGTGTGTGTGTGTGTGTGTAAATGTTTGAAAATTATTTAACTAACATTTTATTTTCTTATAAAAAATAGCATCTCAACTATTAAGTAAACTTCAAGAGAGATATTTACCATTTATACATCAGTTTTTTTTTTTCGAATTTATTATAAAATTTAAAAGATTTTGTTTTATTTGAGTAGCTATGCATTATTTTTAAAAAACACATATTTTAAAATTTAAATTCATTTTATTTTGAAAGTGATTCACATATCTATTCATTAATAAACACGAATCTCTTTCAAATAGAGTATCCACTTTAAATAATGAAAAATTAGTTACACATGACAAACTTCCATTTTCATGAAAATTTTCATACATTTCCACAAATATAAATGTACAAACACGAGTATTCGTTTTGATGAAAATATCATATCCGATTGATTTAGAGATTAGTTACTTAAAAAAAAATAATAATAATATAATAGTTTTTTTTTTTTTTTTTTTTTTTTTTTTTTTTTTATTAATACTGAATTTTATATTAATGGATATTTAAAATAATAATCAAAATAAATGCATTATTTTCAATATTTCCTATAATTTTTATTTTGAATAAACTTTGTAAATAGAATTTTTCACAAAAGTAAGTTAGAAGTAATTTTAAATAATAATAATAATAATAATAATAATAAAGAGTTAACTGGAAAAACTTATAATTTTTATTTTTTCAGTGACTACATTTAACAGCTTTAAATAAAATATACTATTTCACAATGTTTTGAAATATGATTCGGTATAATTAAGATTTTTTTAAATAATATTCCATGAACACACTAGATAATCTTTTACAAGTAAAGGTTCAAAAATTAGAATTAATAATATGGATATATATTGTGAATTTTTAGATATGCCTTAATGTATACTTCTACACTGTTTACAAGAGCCCCTCATAAGCTTGAAAATTCCCTTACTGAAAAAATTGAAAAACCCATTATACGTTTATAAGTCAGCTTTCAACCTATGTAATAAATTTTTTCTAACTTTTGCACATGCGCATTGGATTTTTTTTTCCCATAAAATGTTTGTATTTCATGAGATATTTAAGATATTTTTATTCCGATTACAGTATATTGTTTTCAAAGTTTTTGTTCCAACTTATCTGAAAGTGGGAATAATTTTCGTTAAAAACTATGATATTATGAATAAAAAACATGCTGATTTTATTTGAGTTAAAAAAAAAAAAAAAAAAAAAAAAAAAAAAATATGCCGTTATTTAATAGGCTTTCGTCACAGAATTCATCCACAAATTGAACTGGGCCTATTTTAACATGTCATAAAGTTACTGTTAATTTCGTTCATTAACAATACAGGGTCATTACAAACATTATTAATTTTGCTCAACTTGGTACCGGCCCCCTAAATGTTGTCTTAAACCAACCGTCACTGAAAAACTTGAGGAAGACTCAGTTCTTTAAATAAGCAAGGTTAGAAAATATTTCCCTGAGATGTAAGTTTTAAATTTAAAAATAAACTAGATGGCATAGGTGGACTTTGCTCAGTTCCCCATCATATATATGTTCTCATAAATTTTATATTATAATCATGTATATGTAAACATATTATAATCATGTTAAAAGAAATGAATTTGACCACAGCTTGATACAGTGACAGAATGAAATCCCCGAATAATAGGCTATCCACTGTTCACTTCAAAATATTTATCTTATTCTAATCTATTAATATAATTTATCAGGGTTGATTCCGTTGTTTAGTTTTCATACTACTGTTTCCAATGCAATAATCCTCAAAATTCATATTTATATGAAAAATTTACAATTTTGCTATGTTGATAAGATAAAAAATTACGAATAATTTACGAAATTTTCCTATTAGAATATTTGTATTCAATCATGTTTAAAGAAATATCACAAATGCAATTTTGAAGTTGTCTAATGTATTCATGATCTTCAAAATGGAAGTTTATGCTCAATTTTGCCTTATTCTGACATGTTAAGTAAATCGTAAATTCTAAATAACTTAGGTATTTTTTTAAATTGGAAAAATCATAGTCTATGATATTCATGCCAGTATCCTAAATAATATTTCGAAAGTGGTTCGACATCTTTACGATGAAAATATCCCTCAAGATTGACGTTTATGTGAAATTTTGCTCTATTCTGCCATGTTAAGAAATTCGCAAATTTCCAATAACTTGAGAAATTTTTATATTGGAAAATTCATAGTCATTAATATTCATGCCAGTGTCCTAAATTATATTTCAATAGTAGTCTGACATCTTTACCATGAAAATATCGCTCAAAACTGACATTTATGTGAAATTTTGCCCTATACTGTCAAGTTAAGAAATTCGAAAATTTCCAATAACTTGCGAAAATTTCGAAGTAGCATATTTACAGCTACTGATGTTCATTCCGGCATCAAAACTGATATTTTAAAACTGGTCTGACAATTTTACAGTAAAAAGTGTCTATTTAATGCACGTTTAAGTGATTTTTTGTCCTATTCTCCCATGTTAAGAAAATCGTAAATTTCTAATAACATGCGAAGTTTTTTAATTCGAATGTTCCAAATAAATAGGGTTCTTGCTAGTATCGAAAGTAATATTTTAAAACTGATCTGACCTCTTGCGATAATTTGTTTGTGAGATATCGTGTAAACAGACTAACAAATTGACGGACAAACACACTAACGGACTGACCCAATAACTGACTGACACACTAACAGACACCCTACAGACAGACATCATACAAATTTTGTCATTTTCGGATTCGTCACACCTGAAAACGTATAAAAAAGTCAAAAAACCGAGGTCGAAATTTTTCACGATTACCTAAGTTCCCCGTACCTATAATATGATGGGAAACTAAAAAATTAAATAAAATCAAATAAAAACGGATAGTTTTCGAATCTTGCTAAACTTTTGAGCAGGAGTGTGACGAAGAAGAATTAATTATATATGAAGATTATTATTATTATAATTTTTATCTGAAAAATGATGAATCCTTTCATACGTACATTGTGTTAGGAAGTAAGCTCGCATCTTCGAAAAATGAAAGTTGACACCCCTTTCACTTACAATTATAAAAAGTGCCAGGTTCGTCAGATATAGGAAACCGTTCAGTGCCACTACTTTTCAAGGAAAATGTGTTTTATTTAATGAAGGATTTTTTAAAAATTAAATAAAAGAAAGAAATGGCTTCAAAAGAGAAATATTAATATGCCAAAGATTAACTCCTATGTGAATCACTTTGTCCATATTACTGAAGACATTATATCTATATGTATGATATAATCTCAAACCTTAATGCGTAAAATACATTTTAAATTCATCAATAATTTCGGAAAATCCGCTTTGAAAATCCTCATTTTCTGGAAAGGATCGGCGTACATGTGTGTGTATGTGGGGGGGGGGGGGGATCTTCTAACTTTTGAGTTAGGTTTGGTGTATGGATGAATTCTTTTTTAAGTGTTTGGTGAAACTTGGTAGATCTTAAGTCAATATATCAAAAATGGCTCAAACAATTTTCTTCAAAGTTGCTATTTAAACACTCTATTAGCTATTTATTCGTATGTAATTGTTCATTTGTTCATATAACTGGAAAAGCGTCATGTATAAGAATGTCAATTTGAAATCATCTTGCAAATGCGTTCCGTGAAAAACGGATATACTTTTTTTTTTTTTTTTTTTTTTTTTTTTTACGCGCTGTATTAACTCAACTTTAGATATCCTTTCGTATATACTTGTTGTTTTAATGTTAACAATTGAGTTTTCCATATTTTGCTGAAAGTCGGTATCTCAAAAACGGCTCCAACGATCTTCTAGGAAATTGCTATATAAACCCGTATTTAAATATCTTTTCGCATGCATTACCTGGCTATTACCGGGAGGTTGAAAATCATCCTGATTAGGTAGTTCAGTTTTAGATGTCGGAAGTGGGTATTTAAAAAACGGCTCTAACGATTTTTTTTAACTCGCTATGTAAACTCTGATTATATGTCATTTACACATGTATCAATTTTCTCTCACATGAAAATTGTTAAGTGTCTAATTTATTAGATAAATTTTACGTTTTCTGACCTTATTATTTCAAAAAGGTGCATATAATGTTCGTAATGGTGTGTAACGGAAATTTCGGCTATTTCTAAGCTTTGCTGGGAATGGGGGGGGGGAGACCCTTGTTTTAAATTTTATTCAGATATAATAATTTGTAGGCCTAAATCTACTCAAGAACACGATTTCTTTGAAGCTTTTTATACTTAGAAGAAAAATAAAAATATCGCAGATTGAGATTTTTTTTTGTACCGTATTTGTCTGATTGTTGGAAACTTTACATTAAGTTCACAATTTCTTAATTTCTTAAATATTTTTCACAACTAGTGTTTCATCTCCGAAATTCCGCGTAATTCTACTGATTGATCATCCTGAGCGGAATCCAATCACTTTCCTATATATAAGCGCACTTCTCTCTCACTTCTTTATGCAATGAAGACGGAACGCTATGTGCTACCGAAACAGTTGTCTGGTTGTATCTTATTATTTCTATTCTGGCGTTCTAGACGTTGTTGTTTGCCTCGTTTTTATAATGGAAGTCAGGTTTTTGTTTCACACAATTTTTTTTTTTCGTTAATTTATCATTGATACAAAAATAAATAAATAAAATTAAATGTACAGATTTTCGAATATGACCATCAGCAACTATTTTAATTTATAATCAAATATAAAAAAAAAATTCTTTTTTTGGAGGTGTTCAGGGTAGGAGAGCTGCTGTAACACCTTAATTGAAATTTAATTTTAAATTATTAGCTTTAATGGAAAACATATATATATATATATATATATATATATATATATATAATAAATTTAATAGAAGTTAAAAGATGAGATGAAGGTGAAGAGTAACAAACAACAAGAAAAAACTTATCAAACAATGTTAATAAACAAGAAAATTGGTTAGATTTAAACACTATTCAAGCTAGAAATTCAAATTAAGCTGTGTCAATCTCTTCAGCAGGTGGGAACACAGCAATTAAAAATTTTTTTAAAAAAACTATGTAGTACTAGCAGGTTTCAAAAGACATGCAGGCTAGCATACTCCAAATGTAATTCAAACAGAATAGTAATGGAAAAAAACAATGTATAAAGTTTTACATTTATTGCAATTTTAAATTTAAGTTTTGATAAAAACTGAACTTCAATTTATTAAAAATCATTATAGCCAGCAAAAAACTATTAAATATACAAGAAAAATTTTTTTTATATATATGAAATGCTAGCCAAACATGTCCCCACCCGAACCTACTAGAAAAGATGAAAAAACTCACCACCTGCAAGACGAAACAACATCCTTAAAATTCATTCCAGCTTAAAAACTTGAAAAAACACTAAATTTTCTTTCCGTATCCAAAGATGTCCAAGAACTTTCCAGGTCTGGCGATACAAATAACTCCAAACATTAGCAAAATGGTCTTCCTAAAAGGCTTTGAACCATGTGCATCAAACTGGACACCTATATGGATCACCAATCAAAAGGCAGATACTGCGGCACTGTCACTAAAAATTCAAATTTTTTGTATAATGAAATATGAAATTCAAAGGATACAAATTCTTGTAAAATAATAAAGCTTGAAAATTGAAAACTTGTTTATTAAAATTAAATTTTAAATTGCATAACCTTTTGATTCTTAATATATGGTTAATAACAATATTTATGTAAATTCTGTGACTCAAATTAGAATACCAATGCGGCATACAGTTAGTTATGAAGTTAAAGTTTTTTCTTTTGTCAAATAAATCAGTATATAAATTATTATCTTTTATAATAAATGAAATATCCAAAAAATCAGCTTCATAATCATTATTGTTGGCTTTATTTAATTTTAAACAATCTGGATAAATTAAACTTGAAAAATTATCAAAATCAATATTGAAAATAATTAAATCATCGATATATCGATAAGCATGTAAACATTTATTATAAGTTACAGTGAACTGATATTCAAAGAAAAATAAGAAAAGATTAGCTGCACAGGAAGAGTAATTGGTTCCCATGCCAATACCATGTGACTGCTTGAAAACTTTGTCATGAAAAAAGATATAATTATTATTTAAACAAAAATGACAAAGACTTAGAAAAAAATCTCGAGGAATATTCAACTCATCTTCAATATAAAAAATGTCAAAAATATTTTTAAGAATATTATAGAGTTCATTTATAGGAATATTACTGAATAGGTTTTCAAAGTCATAAGTTTGAATAGATAAAGGTTTAAAAGTAATTTTATTAATTAATTCAAGACTATTATCAATTGACCAAAAATAACTAGAATTCTTATACTTAAATTTTAAAAAGTCATAGATTTTTTTCATAAAAAACTGCAATTTAATATTGAAATTCTTACCAATACTATTAGTAGTACAACAAATGAATCTAAATTTAACTAGATTTTTATGAAACTTAGGTGTTAAAAATAAAAATGGTATATTACTTTCATTAAAGACTTTTATATTATATGAAAAAAGTGATTTAATCTGCTTAGAATAAGCAGTAAAACATTTTTTAACAACAGTGGATTTCAAATTTATTTTTGTATAGTAAAAATCATTATTAAGTTCATCTAAAGTTCTTTCAAAATAAAATTTCTTTCAAATGATACCATAATTACTAGCTGCTTTGTCAACAGGAACCAAAACAAAATGTTTTTTAAAAAATTCCAAATATTCATTATCTTTCTTATAAAATTTCTGATAATCATTATTCACACAATTTAAACTTTCACTTAAAAAATTGTCAAAATAAACAATAAGATTGTATTTCCATTCATGAAAAGCTTCTATGGGTATATTGTATTTATAACAAATTTTATAAATAAAATTTGTAATATCTTTCAAAAAAACTTCCTTAGCAATTGATTTTTTAAGTTTTTTATTTAATCTAAATTTAGTACCCAAATTCATCAAAAACCTTAAATTATCATTTTTTATTATATTTAAATTACCAGTTATAATATGTTTATAATTATTATCAATATAAGAGTTAAATTCATCACTATTACAGATGCAAATATTCGAATTAGAAGAATCAACAGATAAAGCAAATTCTCTGTAGTTAAAGATCTTTTTGCTGAATGGTTTATTATATTTAAAAGCAGTTATAACATTTATATTTTTTACTGGAAATAGAAAATTATTTTTAAAAATAGCTTTATTCAATTTTAAACAATCAAAAGATTTCTGCAAAAAAGAAACCGTAAAATATTCATTCAAAACATTATATTTACCAAATTTTAGCAGTTTGAAACCAATTAAATCTGTAATTAAATCCTTAAACTGAGTATTAACAAAATTATATTTAACAAGCAAAGCAGAAATTTTTTTAATAGTCTTGATTTTAAAAGAAAAAATTGCAGTCTTTAATTTATTAACATTTAATAAATTTGTAAAAAGCTTTTCTTGTTCATTTAGCCAAAATAAAGGTATAATGTCATTTACTTTATTACTATTGATATGTGAACCTCTTCTACCTCTTTTAATTGATATTAAATTGTTAACTTCATAAAATAAATTATATACATTAGAAATACTATTTACATTTAGATTATTGAGTTCTGTATTTAAACCATAAGGATATAAAGTTTTAAATTTTAATATATAATCATTCTCCTTAAACAGTCTTTCATTTTCATCAGTAACATGGTCCAAAATTTCAATTTCTATATTTTCAAATGAATGTTCTTTAAAATGTAAAAGTTCAAAAGAGGGGAATTTAGATTTATTTATTTGTGATCTGTGGTTATTAATTCTAAAATGCAATTCATTTGAAGTTTGACCAATATAACTTTGTAAACAAAATAAACATTTAATTCTGTAAATAATATTACTGAATTTACAAAAACTAATATAACCAGATGGCAGCACCTCACTATCAGCCTTAGCAACAACACAAGTTTTACATTTTTTACTCTTTCATTTGTAATATCTCATATTTGCTAATTTAAATAATTTTTATAAATAAATTTTTGTAGGCACTTTGACCTAATTGCTTAATAACAAGAAACCCGAACAACATTAACGAAATAAAAATTTCTAAGCAGATTAAATCACTTTTTTCATATAATATAAAAGTCTTTAAAGAAAGTAATATACCCTTTTTATTTTTAACACCTAAGTTTCATAAAAATCCAGTTAAATTTAGATTCATTTGTTGTACTACTAATAGTATTGGTAAGAATTTCAATATTAAATTACAGTTTTTTATGAAAAAAATCTATGACTTTTTAAAATTTAAGTATAAGAATTCTAGTTATTTTTGGTCAATTGATAATAGTCTTGAATTAATTAATAAAATTACTTTTAAACCTTTATCTATTCAAACTTATGACTTTGAAAACCTATTCAGTAATATTCCTATAAATGAACTCTATAATATTCTTAAAAATATTTTTGACATTTTTTATATTGAAGATGAGTTGAATATTCCTCGAGATTTTTTTCTAAGTCTTTGTCATTTTTGTTTAAATAATAATTATATCTTTTTTCATGACAAAGTTTTCAAGCAGTCACATGGTATTGGCATGGGAACCAATTACTCTTCCTGTGCAGCTAATCTTTTCTTATTTTTCTTTGAATATCAGTTCACTGTAACTTATAATAAATGTTTACATGCTTATCGATATATCGATGATTTAATTATTTTCAATATTGATTTTGATAATTTTTCAAGTTTAATTTATCCAGATTGTTTAAAATTAAATAAAGCCAACAATAATGATTATGAAGCTGATTTTTTGGATATTTCATTTATTATAAAAGATAATAATTTATATACTGATTTATTTGACAAAAGAAAAAACTTTAACTTCATAACTAACTGTATGCCGCATTGGTATTCTAATTTGAGTCACAGAATTTACATAAATATTGTTATTAACCATATATTAAGAATCAAAAGGTTATGCAATTTAAAATTTAATTTTAATAAACAAGTTTTCAATTTTCAAGCTTTATTATTTTACAAGAATTTGTATCCTTTGAATTTCATATTTCATTATACAAAAAATTTGAATTTTTAGTGACAGTGCCGCAGTATCTGCCTTTTGATTGGTGATCCATATAGGTGTCCAGTTTGATGCACATGGTTCAAAGCCTTTTAGGAAGACCATTTTGCTAATGTTTGGAGTTATTTGTATCGCCAGACCTGGAAAGTTCTTGGACATCTTTGGATACGGAAAGAAAATTTAGTGTTTTTTCAAGTTTTTAAGCTGGAATGAATTTTAAGGATGTTGTTTCGTCTTGCAGGTGGTGAGTTTTTTCATCTTTTCTAGTAGGTTCGGGTGGGGACATGTTTGGCTAGCATTTCATATATAAAAAAATTTTTTTTCTTGTATATTTAATAGTTTTTTGCTGGCTATAATGATTTTTAATAAATTGAAGTTCAGTTTTTATCAAAACTTAAATTTAAAATTGCAATAAATGTAAAACTTTATACATTGTTTTTTTCCATTACTATTCTGTTTGAATTACATTTGGAGTATGCTAGCCTGCATGTCTTTTGAAACCTGCTAGTACTACATAGTTTTTTTAAAAAAATTTTTAATTGCTGTGTTCCCACCTGCTGAAGAGATTGACACAGCTTAATTTGAATTTCTAGCTTGAATAGTGTTTAAGTCTAACCAATTTTCTTGTTTATTAACATTGTTTGATAAGTTTTTTCTTGTTGTTTGTTACTCTTCACCTTCATCTCATCTTTTAACTTCTATTAAATTTATTATTGGTCTTGTATAATATTTTGTGCTGCTTTAAGCGCCTTTTTTATACAAATTTATTTTTGTCATTAATATTGAATTTAATTTTATATATATATATATATATATATATATATATATTATTTATATATATATATATGTGTGATCCATGTTTAAATGGTAAAATCAGTTTAATAATATTGAAAAAAAAACTTTTATATTAAACTAGTTGTACCCTGCCACGCTTTGCAGTGGCACATGTATGTGGACTGCATAAGTATAAAGAAGGAAAAATAGTTAGTTTCCAACGTTGGTTGTATTACCTTCATTCACAAATGAATCTCGCAAATGAATGTATTCTTCGGAGCGAAGTTTGGTCTGATTCAAACGAAGAAATAGCAAACGTTCCGTTTTAAGGGGGTCCAGGGCTCAAAAATCTTCAAAAATTCGATTTTTTTTTTTTTTTATTAAAAAATTCTATGATCTTTTCTGCTTAAAATGCCGTTTAGATCATGTTTCTATCTTCATTAGAACGGAATATATAATTATTTTGCTTTGAGCTGTTTTTCCAACTCCAGTTTCAAAGAGCTGTTGCTATGGTAACACCCACCTTCTGTTTGAAAACAAACGCCGCGCTAAACATAAACAAACATTTTTAACCGCATTTTTTCGAGAAATATATTTCAATTATTAATTAAATTGAACGCTGATTAATTTCATATGTTTATATTTTAAATTTATACACTTCTACTTCTACTTTGAGAAGAAGTGAAGTGAAATAACTTCGTAGTTTAGTGCCGGCGTGGGTTTGTTTACAACGTGCTGGGATTTGATTATCGTAATGATTTTTACTTTGAAATATTTTTTTTTACCATTGACATGATTTATTACTATTGATTATACACTTTTTTACATTGATTTATTATTATTTTAAAGTGATTGCTTGATTATTGTGATTCTGGCTTGTTCAAAAGTTATATTTCGTTTTGATATGATATGAATACGATACAAATATATTGATAATGCTTTGTTTACAAGAGTAAGGAATTTTGTACTTATTTCGAAATTAATTCGGAGTGTATTTTAAGTTTTTATATCTTTTTTTCTTGAGAAATTTTGAAAGAACATTTGTAATATGGGCAGGAAACGAAAATCTGCTCTTCAGAAGTCTGAAGCAATGAAAAAAAAGAGAAGCAATCCATCAGTTTCATCCCCTGAAAAAGTAAATCTGGAAATAATAAAGCGTTTAGATGGAAGAAAAATGCCCTCGCCTGTAAAAAATAACTTGGAAGGTCAGGAAGAAAATTACATCATCATAAAACAAGCTATTTTTCAATCAGTAATATCAAAGTGCTGTTGTCAAAAATGTTATCAACTAACATTAATTGTACAGGTTGGTAAATGCAATGGATTTGCTCAAAATCTCAAAGTTATTTGCAAAAATTGCAGTTTTGAGTTCTTATTTTGTTCTTCAGATAAAGTTTCAGGAAACGAAAATTCTTTTGATATTAACCGCAGAGCTGTAGTTGCAGTTACAGAGATGGGGAAAGGACACGCAGCATTAGAAAAGTTAACTTATAACATGAACTTACCGTGTATGGATTCAAAAGTTTTTACTAAACATTTAAAATATTTGCATTCTTCAACCGTAAAAAGTACATGTGAACAGTTAAAAAGCATTCGAGAAAAAGTAAAACAATTTCACCTTGGTTCGAATAGTACATGTATTTCAGATATTGCAGTCAGCTATGATGCAACATGGCATAAGCGCGGCCATACTTCAAATTATGCAGTTGGTTGTGTGATTGATGTCCTCTCTGGTTTTGTAATTGATTATGAAGTTTTATCTAAAATCTGCTACCACTGTATCCAGGCAGCAAAAAGTCTTGGAAAAGAGTCTCCGGAATTTCATATATGGTATGAAGGACATGCTCGAATTTGTGATAAAAATTACGACGGAACATCTGGTGGAATGGAAAGCGAGATGGCAAAACGGATGTGGCTTCGTTCCGAAAGTCTTGGGTTCCGCTACACAGAATTAATAGCAGATGGCGATTCGAAAACTTTCAAAGACCTGCAAGATTTGAATGTATACGGAAAAGAAACTCTCATTACTAAAACAGAATGCATAAATCATGTTGGCAAAAGAATGGGAGCTGCACTGCGTAAACTTGTTGAGGTTGAGAAAGCAAAGGGTGTTACACTCGGAGGGAAAAAACATGGAAGCTTGTCAGAAAGCACAATAAAAAAAATTACGCGCTATTATCGTAACTCGATAGTACGCAATAAAGGCAACATAATTGCCATGAAAAAAGATATTTATGCCATCTTACAGCACTGCAGTTCAACAGATAAAAAGCCGA
The DNA here is from genome assembly GCA_963930645.1 of Salticus scenicus. Lineage (NCBI taxonomy): Eukaryota > Metazoa > Arthropoda > Arachnida > Araneae > Salticidae > Salticus > Salticus scenicus. The sequence goes on from OZ005656.1 coordinate 128,332,548, forward strand.
AGCATTCGACCTGTCCTCCTGGAGAAAATTCATGGTGCTTTTATAATCGTGCGATTTCGATGAAGCTAAAGCCTCCAGCACACAAAACCAGTGTTAAAACCCCTCTAAGAGAAGAAATTGTTGCCAAAATGATGCCAATTTTTCAAAGATTGGCTTCAGAAGTATTATTGCAAAAATGTGCAAAAGGGGAAACACAAAATAGGAACGAGTCTTTGCACAACATGATTTGGAGTCGTTGCCCCAAAGTGTTTAACACTTCTAAAACTCGAGTAGATATTGCTGCAGCTAGGGGCATATCAGATTTCAATTATGGAATGAGGGTATCTTCAATAAATGCCTTAAAAACATGCCATTTATCACCTGGCAATTCATCCTTAACTTCCTTGAAACGCATAAGGACTCGCCATGTCAGAAAGGCGTTGTTCAAGTCAACAGAAGCTTTTAAATCTTATAGAAAAAAAGTTGAATTAGCAAAAATTACAATCAACCAAAAAAATAAGCTGAAGGAAGGCGTTACTTATGCATCTGGAGGTTTTTAAGAGGTATTTAAACATATATTAATATTGTTTTTTCATTTATAATGTGTTTTTATCTATACCGCTTCTTTTCAACAATTTTAATTTTCGCATTCATGCTATTCAAAAATCAAAAGTTGATAAATGCATTTAGCAAGGGTTTAGTTTCCATGATGCGTTTTTTCACCATTTTTCATTTTCAAATTGATATACAGTCAACTCTCATTAATCCGCAAAAGTTTTGTCCAAAGGTGCGGATTATAGGATTTTGCGGATTACAGGTTATTTTCTTTGTTTACATTTTTCTTTTCCAAATTTAGAGTGAGTTATGATTAATCTAATCATATATGAATAGACATTAAAATGAAAAGATATCTAATAAGTTTTAAAATAAAATATTTTTTCAATATTAACTCAACTTATCAATTATAATGAAGCTAAATAATTTAGGCATACTCAAATAATGTATAGCAATAAAATATAAGCATACATATTTGGTTAAAAAATACAAAAAAACTATATTTCAAGTGCAGAAATGGAAATTCCTTATTGATTACTTTTTAAATTTGTTAAACATTGATGTAATAGTACTGGAAATATATATATATATATATATATATATAAATATAATTTTTTTTCAGAAACTTTCGCTTGCTAATTGTGTAAAAATGCAATTTCTTTTTCAGAAATAGAATGTTTTGAAAGAAAACTCATGCAATTCTCCCCAATTTTAAACCCTTAAAAAATTTAAATTTGCAGATTAATTTCCGAAAGCAAAGATTAATTTAAAATTTGAATTAAAAAAAGAGAAAAGTTTCTAGTTCGTTCAGAATCTTAGCTGTAAATTTGTTTGTTTACATTAAAAAATCCATTGCGGATTAGAGGTATTTGCGAATTAACGGGAGTTGACTGTAACTCAAAAACCAATAAAGATAGAGCCTTGAAATTTTAAACTTGGCATTTTCAAATATTTTACTTTAATTTGTCTTTGGTAAATTTAAAAAAAATATTATTTTTGAAAATATGCGACTAAAGAAAATTACGTTGAAAATTTGTCAATTTTTTGTTAAAAAATTTTTATCTTTTTTTTTTTTTTTAAGAAAATTTTTTTTAATGCCGAAGACAAATTAAAAATAATATATTTCTCTTTAACTACATGAAAAAAATTTTAAATTCCGTTTATAATATTTTGAGTTATATCAATTTTAAAATACCTCACTTTTTTTTTTTAAATTTAAATTTTAAATTTTTTTTAAAGTTTGAGAAAATTTTTATGTGGTTTTTTGTTTAGTCATTGCATGGTTAATTACCAAAAAAAATTTCAAATCAGTGGGTTAATTAGTAAAAAGTTTATTAGTAATTTAAAAAAATCATTCTTCGCTAAGTCGTATAACGACTCGTCAGGTTCGAAAAACATTATTTGAGTCTATGGAAACATTCAAATGCACATTAAAAAAATAGTAAAAATAGCTAAAATTAAGCTAAAATTAAAGGATAGAGTTCTAAATTGTGTTATTTATGCATCAGGGAGTTTCTAAGAGGTATTTAAAAATTTTATAAGCAGTGATTATGTTGTTGTAACTTTAAATACATTTTTCTCCATGATGCGTTTTTTCACCATTTTTCATTTTCAAATTGATATAACTTAAAAACCAATAAAGATAGAGCCTTTAAATTTTAAACTTGGCATTTTCAAATATTTTACTTTAATTTGTCTTCGATAAATTTAAAAAAAATTATTATTTTTGAAAATATGCGACTTTAAAAAAAATTACGTTGAAAATTTGTCAATTTTTTTAAAAAAAATTTTTATCTTTTTTTTTTAAGAAAATTTTTTTTAATGCCGAAGACAAATTAAAGATAATATATTTCTCTTCAACTACGTGAAAAATTTTTTTAATTCCGTTTATAATATTTTGAGTTATATCGATTTTAAAATACCTCACTTTTTTTAAAAAAATTTAAATTTTAAATTTTTTTTAAAGTTTGAGAAAAATTTTATGTGGTTTTTTTGTGTAGTCATTGCATGGTTAATTACCAAAAAAAATTTCAAATCAGTGGGTTAATTAGTAAAAATTTTTTTAAAATGGGCCCCGGACCCCCTTAATTTTTGCATACATATTCACAATGTACTGGTGAAATAACTGACAGCATTTATAATTTAATTGTCCTCGTTGCTCCGAATCATTAAGCGGTATGCTTAAAAGTTCATTGCGCTGTACTTTTTATTGATTTCCGCACCCTTTACTGGATTGATCATCTTCACATTGAAATGATATCCATCGGCACCATCCCAGATGATAACTGGATACTGCAAAGCATCGTAACAACAGTGAATCTCTGCGACGTTTATCAATTGATTGTTTCTTCGATGGAGAACAAAATCTCTACGTTGGAACTAATCTCCGACTATGACAATTGCTACTTCGTCTGTAGCTTGAGCATTATATCTCCAGACATATTCTCGAGCGGGCGTTTCGTCTGCGTGAATGACAATCTTGTGGGTATCTGATAGCGTCATATCAATTGCTGTTTCGAACAAACGCACCAAATTGTTCCTTTCGTGAAGAAGCTCCTGTAATTGCGAAATGATTGATCTTCTTAGCGACGTATGCATTCCACAACATGCATCGACCCGACTTGAACTATAATCAACAGCTGGATTGTACCGGAATGTAAGACGATGGAATTGCAGATTCAGGTCTGCTGTTTTTTGGGTTCGAGTTTCAGCTATCCTCACCCTCTCGCTTTCTTTCCGTTGAGAACGAATCAAATATGTTGCTGCAGAACGCAACTGCCGTGCTCGCGATCGTGTATCCTTACGCCTGGCTGCTCGTTTTTCTGCTGGTTCCACGTTACGCATCTGGATGGTGATTAGTCTGTCCCTCTCTCGTACGGATGTCCGCTCTTCCTCAGTCATATTTCAAAGCCATCTTCTCGATCATTCTGTGTGGCGAGAGCAACGACCAAAATTCGTTTTTCTGCGAGGCATTATTTTGGTTTTCACAGGAACAGAAGAAAGGGATAAGATTATAATCTCTTATGGCTAGGTTATTACACATTTTCGTTTCTTACGATGCTAACATTACTGAAGGAAAGAGAAACAGTTGAGACGTATTTGCATTGAAAGATAGGTATAGTCCGAGATACAAAAGTTTAAGAAAAAAAAAATAATTGCTACACGAAATCACAAAGCGTAACAGGCGAAGAATCCGACTACATAAACATTAATCGCTGCAGGAAATTTTGGAGCAAAAACGGGAAAGTTATTTTCTTTTCTAAAAAACTAAAAAAAATATGCGGATGCCATTCATCCAAAATCAAACATTTTTAACTATCGCGAGCTCATATATTCACAAAAATAACATAAGTGAAACATTAACATTATTTCTCTTTCATATTTCACTGAGCACTCGCTGCAATATAAAATTCATCGAAATCAAACATTTTTAACTACCGCGTGCTCATACATTAACAAAAATAAAAAAAACTGAAACATCAACATTATTTTCATTTTTATTTTTTACTGAGCACGCATAAAATAAATGGTTAACATAAAGCAAATTCACCGTGTCAATGTGGCGGATTTGTTGGCACCGTTAAAAAAGCTGTTTTCTCGCGGTCGCGGGTATGCTACTGACGCGAAAAAAAATAGAAAAAACAATCCTTGAAGCGGGTTGTATATCGTGTCGTATCTTGAGATCAATCGGTTCAGAACATTTTGAGTTTTTAAACCGTACACAAACCAACTTAACATTTTTAAAGATATAGATTTTGTAATTTTTTGTTTTTATTAAAGAAAAAAAAAATCTATAATGAATGAAAATTATTCTGACATTTGCATCGCAAAATGTTTATTAAATAAAATTTAAATTATTAATTGTGTCTTTTTCTTACGTATTTATGCATAAATTTTGTTATAAAAGTAATGCTTTATTTTATTTTCGTATAACTGAAAAAAAAAAAATTATATGAATTTTTAAACAACTAGTAAGATGAAAATTTTAAATTTATGCAACAGTTCTTTTGTTTTTCCTTTCTCTCTCTCATTAAACAATATATCAAATCAGAAAGAATTTTGAGATTACATTACGTATGTGATATTCCTAAAAATGTGGATTTATTATTTTGATTTTTAAATTTAGTTTAAATTTATTTTGACAATGATTCACTTGTCTATTCGTTAATAATTCAGAAAATATTTTTTTGTAAAATATTAATTTTGAACAATTAAATTTAGTTTCATACAACATTCGTCCTTATATTAAAAATTTTATTGAATTTAAATATATGATATAAAATTATTAGTTTTTTTTTGTTTTTTTTTGCATAAAATATACATACGTTTCATGTTTTTTAATAAAATATTACATTTGGTTTCTTCGAAAACTACTTACTTACAAAAAGGAAATAAACAATATTAAATAGTTAAATTATTCTGAAAATTATGTATTTTTTTTTTTTTCGTGTATGTTATATGCATTAATTTCAATGTTTTTCACACGTTTCATTTAGATTAAATTTTTTATAATAAATTTTTTATAATAAATTTTTTAAAAATAAAATAAAATAAATAACATTAATTAAACATATATTTTTATTTGTATTTTATCATTGTAATTAATAAATGTTTTTTTTTTTTTTTTTTTTAACTTAATATGTATGAATGTTTTGTGAAAAAAATTAACCATGTATAGGTCTATGTTTCTTAGTTTTATTAAAATGTTCAACTATAATTTAATTTAACAAAATATTTAAAATTATAAAACATTTTCATGGCTGTATTAGATATTCTTCATAAGTGTATATATATATATATATATATACATTTCTGGCAGGTTCGGATGGGGGCATGTTTGGCTAGCATTTTTATATAAAAATCTATTTAAATAAGCTTTATTATAAACAGCTCTTTGGTTTCAGTTGACTGTAACATATGATTTTCAAATTTCAATATTCAATTTCAATAAATAGAAATACTTTTTACAGTTTTTTTTACAATTTTAGTATTTTCAAATTTCAATATTTAATTTTCAAGAAATAGAAATACTGTTTTACAATTTTAAGTTTTTCATTACTATTCAGTTTGAAATATATTTGGAGTATGCTAGCCTGCATGTCTTTTGAAACCTGCTAGTACTACATAGTTATTAATAGCTATGTTCCCACCTGCTGAGGAGATTGGAAGAGCATAATTTAATTTTCTAGCTTAACTAGAGTTTAACTAATTTTCTTGTTTATTAACATTGTTTAATAAGTTTTCTTGTTGTTTGTTACATTTCACTTTTATGTTATCATTTATCATTATTTAAATATATTAGATATATATACTATACTGTTCGAATTAATTGGGACAAACATGTTTTTCTTGCCTGAGTTGGTATGTGATTACCAGTGATGTCCCGAACCGCCTCAAACCGGTTATATTTGCGTAGATGTAGTGTAATGGATCGACCTTGACTATAATTTACTCGTTTGACTGGTTTTAGTGTATCAGCAGTTCAGTAGTGAGCCTTTCAGTGGGACAGCTGGTGGTTACAATTTTGCGTTCCGTGTAGTGTCACTTTTTCTTGTTCAAAGATGGATATTACTCCGAAAAAGCGTTCTAAAATAATCACTCTTAATGAATACACTTGTATGACTGTGAGAGATGTAGCTACGGCAGTTGGTGTGGGCAAATCAAGTGTTTCAAGAATTTTAAGAACATTTCAAGATTCCGGATCATCGTCTCCAAAAAGAAAACGAAAATGTGGGTGCAAACAATTAAACTACTCCAAAAGCTGATAAAATTCTAATAAGAAATAGCAAAATAAATCCAAGAAAGACAAGTGCATACCTTCGAAGGAATTTATTGGATTATGGTGCTAAATTGAGTACCTCAACTGTACGGAAAAGGCTTCTGGAAGATGGCCGTAAGGCAAGAAGGCCGAGAATAAAACAATTTCTAACTCAGAAAATGATGAAAAAGCGTTTAGAATGGATCAAACAATACCGATCATGGACTGTTAACGACTGGAAGAAGGTGATTTTCAGTGATGAAACACATTTATTTGTGCAGGGATACAAATCAAGTGTAGTTAGACGAAGTGAAGGTGAAACTCTTCGACCAGATCATGTCCAACAGACAGTAAAACACCCTTCTAAACAGAGGTTTTGGGGATTTTTCACAACAAATGACACTGGAAGCTTAGTTCCTCTTAAATGCATGATGAATTCTGTCAAAAACATAGAAATGTTACGCAGTAGGATTGTTCCATTCATGGAAACATTTGATGGAAGACTTGAACGTGACTTGGCCTCTTGCCATAATTCGAAATTGGTCCAGAATTTTGTGTGGGAAAATAAAACAAAAGTGCTTGATTGGCCTGGTAATTCACCAGACCTAAATCCCATTGAGAACTTATGGCATATTCTCAAGAATCGTTTAGCTAAGATCAATTGCACGACAGCAGAACAAATGATAAAAAGTGCTATACAAGTGTGGCTCCACGATGATGATGTCAAGAATATGTGCGCTACACTAGTGGAGTCAATGCCAAGACGTGGTGAAGTGGTCATTTCTGCTAAGGGAGGACATACTTCGTACTAATGTAGAGATTTATCAGTTTACTTAAGGTATATAATGATTAAAAGCTAATGTTTTAGAAAAAATCGGTTTTTCCATTTGTCCCAATTAATTCGAACAGTATAAGTACATATGTATGGAAATATACATTGCAATTCTTCTCTATTCTGCTTTTCCACACTTCCTAGTTTGATCTCCCAAACAACACAGTTGTCTCTTTCTCGGTTATGGTTTTTACCTCTTGGTATTTAAAATAGGACTTTGGTGGTTCATCTATTATCATTTCTTCTCGCAAGGTTCCCAGCCCAGTTCCAATTTAACTTCTTGACTCTAGAAATAACATCAGTAACTTTGGTTGTAGAGAATATGAGTGGACCATATTCTCCATTTTTGATTTTAAATCCTAGAGCTTAGATCTTACTCAATCTTAAATACAAACTTGAATACCTAAGTACTTAATTAACTAGAAATAAGAAGAGCTCGAGACAAAGTTAACAAATTAAATAACACAGTTTATTTAACATTCAATATTAAGGAGGGCGTTGAGCTAACTCTATTATAACTTTTAATAAACCCCAGGCAATAAGTTCTAACAAGACAAACTAAAACTTAGCTCACCAATACTGATCTTGTCGGTGGTTGCTCTCTGCTATCACTACTCTTTTCACACCAGGATATCGGCCGGATTACCGAAAGCACGATTGATCCTTTTAACTTAGGCCACACTACTACACCTATCTACCCTCATACGCGTAAAGCTATCACCATCACCATCAACATTACTTTTAACTCCACACTAATCAGCTACCAACTCATTACCATTCCATTACATCACATCCTATATCTATTAATTCACTATCCTTCCTTTTATACTCCATTCAACAACTCCCTTTCATTTCATTTCAATCAAAACCTTATAAAATTACTTCTAAATCATCTAACACTGAGATCCTAATTATTTCACTGCAGCACCATGCTGACATAAAACTCACTCGACCTCAACAAGCCATACTTCGAAACTTATGATGTGGAATTTCTTCATCCCTCAGAGCCAGTCTAGGCTTAACCACATCAGCTCGTAAAAGTATCTTTAGAGTGCAGATTGAAGGACAATTCGGTCAGAGAAAACGTCAGGCATCAGAATAACACTTTCGACATCAGATTAGAGCATCAAAGATATTTCTGAAACGGAAACTTTTTTTAAAGTATAAATCAAAAAATAGACTTAAACTACAATTTGTAGACAGATCAACGAGACAACTTGTCTCTGAATACATAAAATAGTTTATATACAATAATTTTTTCCCCTTGGGCTATAGCATGCGAAACGACAAAAAATTAATTTGTTAGTGATTTTAGTTTAAAGTTACGCGTGATTTACGCATATAGCCAAAAAAAAAAATGTTTCGCCACTCAAACACACACACACACACACATATCTATATATATATAGATAACTTTTAGTGGAATACAAAAGTTTTAAGAATAAAAAATATTCATTTTATACACTTATCAAAGTTCATTTTAGTTATATATACAAATACAATATGTATAGAAATACGAAAAGGGGGGGGGGGATATTTACAAAGGTTAAAAAAAAAATTATATTACCCTTCTGCAGGTGATGGCTAAAAAATAAAAGAAATTAGTATAAATACATAAAATATATTAAGAGAGAACAAAAATTTTGACATGGAAGCAGAAACATGATTTTCGAAATGAAAGTTCATGTACTAATTTAAATTTTATAGTTTTTAGTTTGAGAAAGTTCATTTCTTTCAGAAGAGGTTCACAAGTCCAAACGGCTTCAATATATGTCGCACATTTTGGTACAACTCTGATAAAGAAATACTTGAGAAAAAGTAAAATAAGAAACGATACAACCTGACCCAGGGTTTCCGCTGTAAGAAAATTAGCATTAAATATGAGAGTCCTGCTGGTCATTGCACTGGCCGCAGAAACCACAGGGCTGGAAGCTTGCAGCAGAAGGTCAGGCGTTGCGAGGGCACATTCCTGGGCTGTGATCGAACCCGGCACGCTGTCGCTGTCCGTAGCATCAGAGGGCGAGTCCGCTCGCTCTCTACTCATGAGTGTTGAGGTCTTGGAGGGCTTACAAGCTTGAAATAATTTATATTGTTAGTTGAAATTACTACATTTGCTTTTAAATTATCTAGCAGTTTACGAGCAGCACTGGTAGGATAATGTAAATTATGTTGAAGACAGTTTAACCGGTCATTTTCATTTGGAGCCTTTTCATTTAAACTAGAAGATTTTCTCGGCTTGACATGTAGAAAAATGAAATGCCCTTTTTCATTACTTTCACTTAAATTAGTTACTAATTTTTCGTTTAAAGTAGATGCGAGATATTTATAAGCACAGTGGCTTAACTTTTCGCTTTCTCTTAACACAGTATCTGTGAAATTAGATAACTCCCCGGATTTGATCGGTCGAGCATTTGAATATGATTTATCATTACAAATAGCCGATTTTGCCGACTTGACAGTTTTAGCAATTAAACGTAAATTATCCTGCGGTGAATTTAAACTACTAGAAAAGTCTATTGACTGAACAATTTCAAAACATAAATTTCGTTTCTTGACGAAAGTTTTAGTCGCTACATTTAATAGACTTTCATTCTTCTCTAAATTTGAAGGAAACGGAGAGTTTAAATTGGAAACGCATTGAGAAGAATTTAAATGCTGCAAGTTGACTGAAGAAATAGAAAGAGAATTTAAACATATAGATTGTACTTTGGTATTATTAGAGTTCATTGGATCCTGTGCAACATTTTCAGATTGATTTAAATGGCTGTTTCTCGGCTGCGAAAAGTTAGCTTGTTGCGGTCGGGTGAAATTATCAATATGAGGGGGGGGGGGGTGAAATTTTCACGCCTGAAATTTTGCATATTTCCATTAACCCGCTGGCGATTAAAGGTGTTTTCCGCCCTTGGAGGGTGTCGTTCTTGGTACTTAGCTAAAGTTTGAAACAGGCTGTCGTAAGAGGTGACAGGTTTCAGATCAAGATAATCTTGAATTGGAATAGTCAAAAGCTGGGTTATAATTTCCATTGCAGCGGCAAAAGATAACACTAAATCCAGCTACTTTATAATGTCGAATTTACGTAACAAAAATGTGGTAAGTTTATCATAAAACGGCATCTTTGTCGTATAAAGTTCTTGAAGAAGTCTGGTTTTATCAACGATAGAAGAGAATGAATTTTTAATTTTAAGTTTCAAATCCTCATACGTGGGATTTTGGCCTAGAGCTCTAGAGGCAATGGTGTCATACCAGATTTTAGCATCTGCTTTTAAGGAGTATTTTAATAAATTAAATTTATCAGCTTCGTCAATTTTACATACATCAAAATATTGTTCAAGATCCTCAAAAAATTCAAGTACATTGTTTGAGCCAGTAAAATAAACCCGAGCGGGGGGGTGTCGAACTGGGTTGGGTGCCACTGTAAAGAATCAAAGAATCAAAATGGGCTATGATTCTCTATCTTAGATCTTAAATCCTTAGATCTTAAAGATTAACTTAGATTAACTTAATTACGTAATGAGGAGAGCTCGAGACAAAGTTAACAAATAAATAACACAGTTTATTTAACAATAAATATTAAGGAGGGCGTTGAGCTAACTCTATTATAACTTTTAATAAACCCCAGGCAATAAGTTCTAACAAGACAAACTAAAACTTAGCTCACCAATACTGATCTTGTCGGTGGTTGCTCTCTGCTATCACTACTCTTTTCACACCAGGATATCGGCCGTATTCCCGAAAGCACGATTGATCCTTTTAACTTAGGCCACACTACTACACCTATCTACCCTCATACGCGTAAAGCTACCACCATCACCATCAACATTACTCTTAACTCTACCCTAATCAGCTACCAACTCATTACCATTCCATTACATCACATCCTATATCTATTAATTCACTATCCTTCCTTTTATACTCCATTCAACAACTCCCTTTCATTTAATTTCAATCAAAACTTTATAAAATTACTTCTAAATCATCTAACACTGAGATCCTAATTATTTCACTGCAGCACCATGCTGACATAAAACTCACTCGACCTCAACTTTCGCCGAGCTACTGGCGACGAAGTAATTTAACCGTCCCAACTTTAGATTGCTGGATTCAGCTGAAATTCAAACGGACTGTGGAGACGTTCTATAGTCTCGACCTTACATGGTTTGCCTTCTATTCCAAGTGTTTCCCTTTTTGTCTCTTCCTAACCTGTAAATTCCTAACAGGTAATTCCTAACATGTAAATCCTATTACACACACACACACACACACACACACACACATATATATATATATATATAGTAAAATTCCGATGTCACGGGACAAACTTGGAGTGGAGGTAGAGGACAGGAAAAGGATTCAGGATTGTATAGGAACCCATGTCCCCAAGCATCATTTTAACCCTTTAAGTACTAGATGTTTTGGGTTCCTATTTACTACTAACTGCACCTGCTGCGTAAATTTGAAATTTTTTGATTACTTCATTATTTCGAAAAAATCATGCACAGTGTTCCTATAAATGCAATCAGTGAGATAAAATACTTCGATAAAAACATAATTTATTTGTTTTCGAAAACATTAGCATGTAAAAACTATTAAAAATTAAATAAATAAATGGAGAATTTTGAAAGCCACGCCCATGTCCACGCAAAGTCCCCTTAAAGGGTTTAAATGACGGTTGGGATCATGTTTTCATAATGCAAATCTAAATCCTTGTGATGTTTTCTACTACCCCTCCAAGTTTGTCCTATGTCCTCGGAATCTCCCTGTATATATATATTTACATATAATAAATTATTAGCAGACATTGTTAGCATTGCTAGTTATTGAAGTTAAATGAAAAGGAAAATTAAATAAAATCTATTGAAATTTCTCAATATTTTTCTTCTGTTAATAGGTGATTCTAACAACGTCTTCCAATATCGCACTAAGACCAGTATGAGCCCTACTCTCCAGAAACCAAATTTATATGTGCCAACATTATTTTTTTTCATTCATTTTTATTTAATTATTTGGACAAAAAAATTAGACTTTTTTTTTTTTTTTTCTGACCGGCTATTAACGGCCGTTTGTTTGACTGTTGGCCCAATCGTTGGTAAATCGTTGGCAAATATGCAGTACTTTTCACTGGCAGCACATTTTGTTATGTATGTATTATTTGTTATTTTTATATTTTCTTGCGAATAATCAACATCCTTCACGATATTTTAATGCATGTAAAAAAAATTATATATTTTGTTTAAAGTTGCGTAATGATAAGAAATGAGCCGTTGTATACAACATTAAAACATCAATTGTTGTTGGACTCATAGCTCTGTTTCTTATGGTGGTTCAAACATAGCTACCCCAACAAATAAAATTCCTACGTAGGGGACAAAAAAAGACGTTTAGCTAATTGGAACTATTCTAACTAACCAAGTGTCATCCGCGCGAACCATTACCTAAGTTTGTCCAACGACTTATGTTTGCACACAGTAAAAAATATGTTTTTGCTCCCAGAAATTCTCTGTAATATGATAAAATACGCGTAATTTACGAAAAAATTACGTTGTCAGAACGTATTTTCTCAAATTACAGACAATTCCTGGCAGCAAATAGGACATATTTTTTACAGTGTATCTTCCGCATACCTTTACGCAAGACATCAAATTTTGGATGTTTATCCGACGGCTTGTTTTACTGCTATTATAAAAATCTATTATTTTACAGATGACCACCAATATTAACGGAACATTTCAGTTTTGGACTTTGTATTTGGACTTTGTATTGTTTTGGACTTTCGAGATCTAGTAACCTATATTTTAACCCAGGCCCATTTTAACCCCTGGGATGAAAAATTTATAAGTAAAATAAATTTATAATTGTATTATAATTAATTATATCATGAAATTATAAATAAATTTAGTTGTTAAATATGTTATAAAAATATAATTTTAATATTTTTAATCTTTGCTAATGTATTATCTTTCTTCCAATTTCAACAATAAATTAACAAGAATGGAAAATCATGCGTTTCACCCAGATTATTAACACTTGCCATCTGTACGTTCCATTGTTTAACATTTAATTTGTTTTGCCAACGGGATCGCACAAAGAACAGACAGACAGAAAAACTGAATTCTTAATTACTTTTAATTATTGGGAAGCGTGAAAAATGCTTAATACAAACAAAAATCCGAATTCAGCAAATTCAAATTGTAGCCCTTAATATATTTGTATATTTTGGTGTGATCCTGTAAATAATAACAAAATATTAAACTCTAATATATATATATGTATATATATATATATATATATATATATAAGTACTTCTCATTAAAAGCTGTGCTTTGCAATTCCTTTCTATATACCTGCACAAAAACCAGTGGAGTTATTTGCTTCATTTGCAGTAGCAAATACTATATAGTGAAACTGAATAACATACATCGTTTTCCGAAATTATTTAAAAATGCTAAAGTCGGGCAGACGTCCAAATAGGCAGAGAAACATAAAGACCATCAATAGAACTAATTCAGTAGATAATCATTCTTTAACTATTTTATAAAGTGTTAAAAAATCTTTCTAAAAAATAAAATGCATTAAAACAATTTCCAAATATAACCCTTAATGAAACTGAATAATTGTGGCACTTTAAATATTATATTTGTGCTAGTCGTAGTATATTTTATAGAAAACATAGTAGTGTGTATAAATATCATACGTCAGTTTCAAGAAATTCCATGAATTATTACAGCAGTTATAACTTTTTCACCCGAACAGAAAGAGAGGGAGACAAACCGAAGTCATAATCACTTTTTAAATTTTTATTTGGACAATGTGTTGCATTCAAATATAACGATTAAAATTAAATAAATAAATAAATATATATATATATATATATATATATATATATATAATGTCCCCACCATCGCATCACTTCAGAAAAAATTAATCAGTTTGAAAAGTTTCCTCGTTCATAGCGCACCAGTATCGAAAAATTCTAAACATCTCATTTATTCTAAAATCGTTATTATATAAACGAAATATTTAATCTCGTGATCGAATACGAGAGTACTAAAATTGCTAAATAAATAAAAATTAAACAGTATAATAACCGTTGCTAAGGGAAGCAGGCGAATAAACGTGCAGTTTGAGAAAAAAAATAAAGAAAATGTAGCAAAAAATCAGAGAATATATATATATATATATATATATATATATAAAAAAAGTTAGGGAGAGAGAGAGAGAGAGAAAAGAAAGAAAGAAAAAGAGAAGAAAGTAAATACAGAAAAAAATAATAAATAAATAAAATCTTTAAATTCGAAAATTATACTAACATACATGTCCCTTTATCTAGATGTATATTATTTCAAAGGCAAAATCATAATTGACTGTCAGTATAAGAAAACGTTTTCATGAAACCACAACTAATAAATTTTAGAGATTTATTATATAATAAAGAAATATATACATATTATTATCTTTAAAAATAAGATTCGTACATAAATTTGTCATTTTTACTTTTTTTAATGCGCGGCACCAATGTTTTAAAAGAATTAAACCAAATGAATTGTAAGTGCATAGTTTACCACGATTTTCATTTAAAGTCCTGTTGAAGTTAAACATACGAAAATCAAAATTATTGATTGTAATACAGATTGTGAATATCGTGATCAGTTTTTGTCTATGTATCTGGAAACCCAAAGAAGAGATAAATTACAAATTTCAGTTGTTTGAAACATTTATATTAACCAGATAAACGTATTAAAAGATATTTAAAAAAATATTTGTCTAATTTCCGGTTCCTACGACACGGTTGTAGTTTGATAATTCTCTTGTAGTAAACGCCGCCACTTTAAAATGTAGAAAAAGAGGGGAAAAAAGGCTAAAAACGCCATAGGAATAGCATGGGAAGAAAAGCGAAAAAACTCACAATGTCAAGAGTGTTAAAAAAAAAAAAAAAAAAATCACACCGGAAGTAATAAGGGGACAAAGTTGACTAGAAAAATACATTGAACAGCGGGAACCGGGCGGGATGGGGCATGGGTCCTATCGTCCAGGATTAATACGACTCGCCTAGTATAACTCTACATTTTAACTGTAAATTTTATTTACATCTATTTATTTATTTTTGTTTTTTCATCAATTAAACTTTTAAACTAAAATAAAAAAAATTAATAATAATGATAATGAAAAGTTTTAAATAAAAATAGATAAATAAAAAGTTTAGAAATTTTCATGCAAATGCTCGGTTTGTACGACCTCGATTCAAAGGAATAAATTTTTATGATACAATACAGTGTAAGCTGCTATATATATATATATATATATATATATATATATTTAATCTCTGCATGGAATAAAATAAGATGTGTGTTTGTTTGTATGTGTGTCCGGTGTTTTGCAGCCAAGCAGCTGATCACAGAACTACAGAATTTTGCATGAAAGTTTCTTTTGTCCTCTCTTTATGCAGCCCGGAGTCTATTTTTGATTTTTGACTAGTTTTTTTAAATTAATCGAAATATATAAATTTCTAAAATGACTGACTCTTGAGATAAAGATGTAAATGTAAAATTGTTTTTATTGGACCATCATCTGAGATGGTTAGA
Source organism: Salticus scenicus (assembly GCA_963930645.1). NCBI lineage: Eukaryota > Metazoa > Arthropoda > Arachnida > Araneae > Salticidae > Salticus > Salticus scenicus. Next base: position 128,348,251 of record OZ005656.1, read on the forward strand.
TCGTCATGCATCTGCATTTCGATCCTCCACGGGACAATGTGCTATTTTTTTGCGAATGGTATATACCAAAGTTATCAACTGTAAAAAAAAAAAAAAAAAAAAAAAAAAAAAAAAGTCGTTTTGTGCCTTCACAGCACCTTCAAATGTACGTATTACAAGAAAGTAACTAAAAATAAATAAATAATTAAAATAAACTTAAAGGTGTGCTGGTCTATTGGAATAGAAACGGCTGGTTTGTATGGAAGTTCGTTTTGAGCTCTCCTACTGTAACCTCGAAGCCCAATTTTCGAATTATTATTATTATTTCTTCTTATGATTTTTTAATTTTTCTTTCAGAGAGAGAGATTATCTCTCGCTGTCACCTGTTGTTATAGTATGGAGATGATAAACTTTCCGAGAAATGTCTATCCGAAAAACGTATTTTTTGAGTAACAGTAGCTCCACTTATCATCCAGTTAGTAAAAATGTTCGGATAAGGCGCGAATGCAAGCAGTGGAAACCCGAAACCGATTTGGCAAAGGCGGCAAAACTCTGCGGAAGCCAGACGGAACCCGAAGCGAGTTTTTAAGCGATTTCACTGGAATTTGTTTTGTTTAAGTTTTATTTAGAAAGTGATTTATTTATTTATTTATTTCCTTTAAGATCCTTTATATATAGTGAGTAGCGAAGCAGGTGAATCCTGCTACTAAACTATATATAATTCGTGATTTGCAATAAAAGAAAATTAAGAAATAAAAAGTATTTCTTTATGGTAATAGTGGTAGCAAAAAACTGCCAACATTCTCGCCCCTGTACCTGTTCTACCTTATGCTTGTTAAATTACAATCTACGTTTTAGTATCCCTTTTTAAATAGTAAAATACTCAAGTCTATTGTTTAAAAGCTAGCTCTCTAAACAAACAATATTAAACAGTATATATTTGAATAACAAATTAATTTATCAACAACGAAACATTATTCTCTTGTAAATGTAAATGAATTCAAATGATGTTTTACACTTTTTTTTTTTTTTTTTTTTTTTTTTTTTACTACGAACAAACAGAGATAAAAACTGGTATTCTAAATTTTAAATTTTTGAAACTTTCCAGTTAAACAAAATGAAAAAAATATTTCCGCTTTTCTACTAAATTAAATTCAATATACAGATCAGTTTTTTTTTTTTTTTTTTTTTTTTTCTGTACATGTTGTTATTGTTCATTTGTTTAAAAATATTATAAATGGTTTTATTTTGTTCGCGTGTCATTTTATTTAAATGTTTGATTTTTTTTTTTTTTTTTTTCTTACTCTAAATGAAATATTTTTCATTTCTTACACAAAGTTCATTTATAAAAATACAAACATTTGTCTATGACAAAAATATCTTTCAGATCTAGCTGCCTTAACTTTCTCCTGTTTCATATGAAAAGTAATAGTCTTGTACCTCACAGGAAAATTCATTATTTATTGAAAGGAGATTCAAGATAGATTTTGAAAATAAAATCATATTTTTTGTCCTTTTATGATCCGGAATTCAGTTTTGCTTTTATATTTCCTTCGTAAATATCTGGACTAATACTGATATTGTAAATATTAGTTTAGTTTTCATTTACCTTTAGGCAACTTTTGATTAAAAATTAAGTAATCTAATATATATATATATATATATATATACATGGTCTGTCTCAAAAGTAATGCGCCCATTTTTATTCTAAGAAATTTATTGAACCGATTCGTACTCTTACTCAATATTCTTCGAAATACATCTCTGCTGCTTCAACACACTTGTTGCGACGCGATTTCCATGCTTTATATGCGTCCTGGCTGTCCATCACAGAGATGTCCTTTAGTAACCTCGTCGTAGCCACCTTGATGTTCTCCAGGGACCACAAATTCTGTCCTTTAAAGATTTTTTTAATCTTTGGGAATGAAAAGAAGTCGGACGGGGACAAATCAGGACTGTAAGGCGGCTAGAGGAGCGTTGAGACGCTGGGAGCATTGTCATAGTGAAGCTTCCAGGAATTCTTGATCTCGCGCCTCACGTGGTTGACCCTTTGCCTTAGCTTTTTCAGTACTCCAACGTAAAATTTGGCATTGACTGGTTGGACAGGTGAACAAATTCAAAATGGACCACTCCCTTGGATTCGAAAAAAAAAAAAAAAAAAAAAAAAAAAAAAAAACAATGAGCATCGGTTTGCCCTGAGATTTGCTCATTCTTGCCTTTCTTGGGCGTGGTGACGACCTCGTATGCCACTCTGCGCTCTGTCATTTTGTTTCTGGGTTGTACAAGAAGGTAAAAGATTCGTCATCACTTACCACATTGTCCAAAACAGTCGGATCGTCCTCACAACACTGCAAAGATTCTGCTCGAGAGTTTGTTCCACCTTGATTTCGACCGAGCACTCACACAAGGGTTCACTGAAACAGGTACTGAGACTCTAAAGGAACTCGGAGCCGACTGGCGCTGGTGGCGCTGTGTTCCCAAGACTCCACCCTACCTTCCGTGCAAGCGGCAACCCTGTGCGACGGATAGTTGCGACAGAAGAAAATGAGGCGCATTACTTTTGGGACAGACCATGCATATTAACTTATAAACTAAACAATGTTCTTTTCAAAATTTAAATTACTCATAATTATATTGAAAATCATGATGTTCTTTAAAAGATAAATGTGTATTTTTTACATATTTTCTAACTTTTTACGTGTATTGTCTTATTAAATAAATTATAACCTGTGGTTCAGTAAAATCCTTCTTTCACATTTGTTTGTCACAGTGAGAAAATTTTTCCTTCTTTCTTTCTTTTTTTATTTATTTTTTTTTTTTCCTTCTTCTATATCTTTGTAAAATGAAACAAATTAAAAAGATAATTTTACTAAATCAAATGTACAATTGTTAAAAAATCAAGTACAAAATCAAATTTAAAAGAATAATAATAATAATTTTAAAGATTATAAAACCTTTCGTTGATTAAGTTAAATCGATTATTATTATAATTTATTTTATTTTATTTTTTATTCATACTATGATTTAAATATTCTAAAATTCTGTTTATCTGTTCTTTACAAGAAAATAAAATGTTATTTTTGTTGCTTTATTTAATTTTTCATATTGAATAAATTTTCATCAAATGTTTTAAATTATTATTATTATTATTATTATTAATTACATAGTGGCATTTTATTGTTAAAGTTTTCTGATATTTTTTGAAATTTTAATTTTCTTTATTTATACTGTGCATTCCTTGAGCTTAACAATTTTCTTTATATGTAAAAAAACAAACAAATAAATAAATAAATAAAATAAAAAAAAAAAAAATTGAAAAGATTATAGTTTTGTATTGCTTTTATTTGTTTGTAAATTATTTCACTATATATTTAATGAGATAATTGTAAATTATTTTTCATTGGGATTTTTTTTTCAAGTTTTGTCTTATAAATGAATCTGAGCACCTACAGTATTTTTGATAATTCTTTTCCAATGTAAAAATATTTTGCGTGATTACATTTATATAATTGTTAGAAGACAGATAAAAGTGAAATTTTACATAAAGGTTAAAAAAAAAAAAAAAAAAAAACTTATTTTGGGGGGATTTTTTAGGGTCTGGCAAAATCTAGACAACTCTGTTTAATGTTTGGTATCTTTGTTGGTTTATTATTATTATTTTATTTTATTCTTCCTTTTCTTAATATGATATATTTCATTTTTCTTCCTGTAAAGTTTTTAAAAGATATATATATATATATATGAGTGAGCCTGTGTGTGTGAGAATGCATACGCTGACATAACCTAAAGTGATAAATTCCATTATGCAAATTAAATGCGAGTACACGATTTTATAATTAGCACGTATTTCTTTTTGTCAGATGAGCAATAAAAGAGAACATTTTATTGCAAAAGCAAAAGTTATTGCTTTGCTCAAAAATCATAACACTCCCTTTTTCTCAATTAAAAAAAAAAAAAAAAAAAAAAAAAAAAAAACTTTAAATTTTCAAAAATCGAATTTGACTTTAATTTTGGAAAATCTGGAAAACCTATTTTTAAAATAGTTTTATTTAGGAAATTTGAACACTATTCCGAAAACCTTAAGTCCTTCAAAAATTATAAATTTTCTAATAAGATTATTTCCATGGCTAGAAAATTCATTTGAATAGAATTAAAATATGAATTTATTTCATAACTCTCACTTTAAAATGGCGTTTTTAAATATTTTAGAACTTACATTGCAAAATTCATTATTTTATTGTATTCAAAATATCGGATCGCGACTTAATCTCTTCCAACGTCATTTTGTATTTTTCATAATAATAATTATTTTGACTACTTTAAATTAATTCATTTTTTATTTCCGTAAAAAGCCTCTTCAAACTTATCAATTTTCGTATATTTTTCATCTTAAAGAAATGAAGTATTTTGACTTTTACTTCAAAAAAAAAAAAAAAAAAACCTCTAAAAAGCGATCTTTTATAACTCTGAAAATCTCATATTTCACTGGCAGCCATTTTATCTGCAATTTTGTTTAACTTTCCCTCAAAAAAAGAGGAAAAACACTTCATTCCCAAATTTTTGGCAAAGATCGTTTCGCCGTTTGGCATCGAGGCTAGGTTCTCTCTTCTGATTGTGGATTGGTCCGTGAGTGAGAGCGCTCATAGCCCGGCAAATGAGAATTAATTCTGACAAAAAGTCTTGACGAGGTGAAGTTTTTCGCGAGGCCAGGATTTCCCCGCGCCAGTCGCAAAATTCAGCCATGAGGGAGGACGCTTACTTTGAAGCTCTCTGTAGCTTTTTATTTTTCTTTTCTTGTCTCTTCCGGAATATAATCCCATTAAATAATACGCATGATTAATTCAAAATAATATTTTCATCTGGATCACAGTAAACCTAGAATTTATTTGATGCATTTATGGATGAGATTGCAAGAATATGTATGCTGATGTTTAAAGATTGAACTCATAGCGATGGTTCCTTCGTCGATATTCTCGTGGCAGTTACTCATCACAGGTATCTAAAATGTCTTCAGCCATAGTGTCTGATCATTGAATCGAATTATACTCGAGTTAAGACTCGGAAATATCTTTCCACATTGGGAATATTAGAGTTGCTCATGTTCCAGATGACAAAAGGTTTCCATATCCATTTCTAAGTAAATATGGACAGAAACTGAGTGAACGATCTTGAATAACTCTACTGATTGCATATTAAATAGTGCAGCACTATTGACATAATGCGTGTTATAAAAATATTTATTGTGTTCAATCAAATTTACTATTTCTGAAAAGTGTCCTTTCGATGGTAGCAACCAGATTAATATTATTGATATCATGTTCTTCTCATAAATAAAAGATACTTGGTAAGTCATATTTTATCTTGTCTATTTCATTTATTTTTGCTCTGGATATAAATGATTTTTTTTTTTTTTTTTCAGATCAATCACGTGTAAAAATAATAATAATAATAATATTGTTTACAATGAAACGTAAAATTCTATACACATATTTTTTTCATGGACTCTTAAGTCTGATAAACAAAATCTAAAATCAGCCATTAATAAAATAGACATGCAAAAAGCCACATAATATTATTATTTTATTTATTTATTTATTTTTTTTAAGTTATGCTGGTAGAAAAAAGCAAGCATATATATATATATATATATATATATATATATGTGTGTGTGTATTTAAAAAAGATTACACTGAGAAAAATGTTCTGTGATTAACGACAATAAACTAAATTGTGTTTCTAATAAATATAAGTTCATTTGTATCCGTATAATTTCCAGTTCAGTTTGCTAGAGAATACTAAAATCTCTTATTAGAATTATAGATAGTTTTCCAATATTATCGTGGTCAAACTTATTAAAAAATCTCTTCAAACAGATGCGATCTCAAGAGGCGAGATTTAGTAACTATAATATTGGTTTATGACCCAATTCTAGGAAATCAAGCGATGATTTCTCGTAATACAAAGGATTCTTAATCCCTAAAATATCCATAATATTATTTTACCATCTAGAAATGTACAGAATAGAAATTTTCGATCATTTCGTCTATCCAAGTTATTTTTTTACCTAAAATACGCATAGTTTATAAATTCATATTTCTAGTTTTGGGTTTCAGAAAGTGACTACTTATTCATATTCGTACTAGATGGATGCGGTATGTATCTTTCTGCGACTGAGTGGATTAACGCCGTATAGGATCTATGCGGTGAATTATTGATTGCAAATTTCGAAAAATACTTCAGGATTTCTTCTAGGAATGCCATAACAATTTTGAAACTCAAATAATTGCTCTTCACTCTCGGAAGCTGACGACCTGTACTACTAAGAACACTTAACTATGCAGCAGAAATTGTTATCAGCCATCAATGCATTCTCGATCGTTATACTATGTAATCTAGAAACTCATATCCCTCCAAAGTATAGATTTCCGACAGCATACATAAAAAAATTAACAAAATTTTAAATACGTTTTTCTTAAAAACGAAAAAAATAAAAAATAAATACACACACACACACACACACACACACACACACACACACACACACATATATATATATATATATATATATATAAGGAACCAAGACCCAGCTAGACGAAATAATTACACCTACCTCGATACCTTTAATAACAATTCACTGTACTACATACAGATATACGAGTACTTATTTAAATATATACATCGCGCGCAGTAAACAGAACAGTTGAATGTAGGTTACATAAGACGACTATCACTCCATACAGGACACTGCCTGTGGCCCATGGCCACAGGCAATTAATACGAAAAACGTCTACATCTTTTTGCAAGAACTGGAGAACTTCTCACTGACTTCTGAAATTAAAATGTTTTCACTTCACTTTATGGATTGGCAAAACATCATTAGATATTTTTCCAAGAATGGCGACAGCGCCGTCTATATTAGTTTAAAAGATAGGGAAGATGGCTCAATATCGATAGGCTATTTAATATATTCGTAAGAGTTGGAACTTAGCGCATTGCATTCTCCCCCTCTGTTCCCGAGCCTACGTCTCGAGGCGGGAACAGCACTTAAAGCTTTCTGCGGATACCACATGAGATTGAACTTTTGTAACTATAATATGTTAACATGAATCCGAGGGTCTATGCACAACATATACCTATATTTTAATTTAATCAGGGTTGACTATTTCAAAGGTAGTACATTCTCCCCTTAGTCGGAAGATATAACCATTTCAATACTTATAGATAAATTTATAAATGTATTTAACGTGTTATAGAAATATCCGTATTCATTTAAACAACTCTGAACCATGGTGGTTCCAAATTGCACCAGAATCGGCACGATTCTATCAAAATAAATTTGAACCTGGGTGATCCCGTAATGCACCAGAATCGGGACGATTCTATCAAAATAACATTGAACCGGGGTGGTTCCATAATGCACCAAAATCGGAACGATTTTATTAATATCACCTTGAACCAGGATGGTTCCGTAATGCACCAGAATCAGGATGATTCCCAGAAAAATAATTTTTAACCCGGACGATTGGAATGTAAGACGATTCCTTCAACAAAACTTTGAATAGCACGCACTTTTTATAAATCGATAATTTATTTTCGGCAGTAACTTTAACTCCGGGTTACAATGTGAAATTATGTCTTTTTTTTTTTTTTTTTTTTTTTTTTTTTAATCTATATCTATTTTAAATCAAGTCAATTATTTACGTCTCCTAGCATAAACACAAAATGAAAATATTTATTTAAAAATAATATATATACTACCCATACTATCATTGTATAATTTAAGAAGAAATACCGAATTACTGTTAATAATACCGTTAAATTATCCATCTTCCCTTTACAATGAAATATAATTAAAATCAATTTTTAAAATACTAATAGAAATAAATAAATAAATAAATAAATAAGCAGAATTATTAACCATATTAATTTCAATAAACATTCAAGAACTAAAGTAATAAAGGACATAAAAATGAAATAATAACTAGTTTAATCCCTATTTTCAAATAATTATTTGAAAGTAAATAATAAATACTATTCTTGAAACATTCCTACGAAATTGAAAATACAATATATTTCAAATTGATGTAAAAATTCCACCAAAAATTTATTGTTAATGCAAATGGTAAGAATATAATGATCAATTCGATATTTAAAATCTCATATTTAACAAAACAAACAAGATGTCTGTTTAATATATCTTTATTTAACAAATCTGTTGAAAATTCGTTTTATTCAACGAAAAAAAAAAATTATTCATTCTTTTATTATTAGATACTTATTAACCTATCATTAATAGAAATCAATAGTGTTCAATAGAAAATAATATTTATTCTATATTCATGTATCATAAATAAATATGTCCAATAAGATTAAAATATTTATTCAACAAACTTTATTTAATCTTTTAAAGTTATGGCGACAGCGCCGTCTGTATTATTTTAAAAAATGGGGAAGAGGGCTGAATATCGATCAGCTATTTAATATATTCGTAAGAGTTTGAACTTAGCGATTTACAATATATATATATATATATATATATATATTAATAGGCAAGCATAAAATTTGTAGTCCCTTTTTAACATATTAATTATGGGAGTAGAGGGTTGAAATGGTATCATTCGAAAGGTATGGTTAGCCGGAAGGTGCGAATACAAATATTATTTTCTTACGATGTCAAGAAGGTATTTTAAAATACTTTTATTTTTTATGCATTTTCCCCCATTTTTCCCTTTCATACACGTATTCCTTTACATTAAAAATTACCTAAAAGTGGAAAGTTGTTAAATCTGGCAATTTCATAAAACTCAAATAAAACCATAGACACAGTAATTTGTATAGCATCCTTATACGCAAGCGAAGTGATGACGTCACTGGCCGTCCGTTAACCACAAAAAAGATTTCCTAAGGATTTGAGAAATCATTTTTTTATTTTCTAATTTATTTATGATCTAATTTCTTTCTTTTTTGTTTTATGATTTATGTCAGCTGTAATTTAAAGAGATATTAGCCGTACGATAAATTTCATGTTTGTGTATTAATATGTAAATAATATATATTATTTTATTTTTGAAATTTCAAATGTTCTTTGTTATTTGTCTTTTGGCAACAAAAAGTGACTTTATTTATTTATTTACAAGGACAAACGTTTGAAAGGGTTAGTATTTTACAACGAGATATATAAATTAGAGTGCTGATTCAATGGATGAAGGATAAATTTTTCGTGGTTCAAGATGAATCACGTGACATGCTCGAATAGGTTGCTGTGTTTGGCCCTTTATCGCTATTTTGACATTTAAAATATCAGTTCGACAAATTATCATTACTGTTAGGTAAAATGACAGTCCTATGACCGAAATAAATTGTTTTTCAAATAATTTTACACATATTTCACATATATAATACCTTTTTTTTCATCATTTCCCAACAATGTTTAAAAGTGTTTATAAAAGAAAATGTAAACTTTTAAAGAGCTAAATTTAACAACAAATAATAATTTTTAAACTATTTTTAAACATTTTGTCGGTTAAAGTTCAACTACACGAAATAAAAAAGAAGTAAAATCAAAATCAAAATGATTTAGAACAAAAGAATATTAAACTACGTAAGTAAACAAAAACATTGGCGTTTATAACTTTGCGAAGAACAATCTCCAAACCGTTGCCATAGAAATGTGCTGAAAATAAGCTGTTACCAAGGGAACCATCTAATACGCAGGTGCAAGGAGAGCATGTCACATGACTCATCTTGAGCCTTCTCAAGGGTTACCATTTATCACTATACTTTATATATCTCGTTGGTATTTTATTGACAGAACCAGTTTCTACACACGGTCAATTTTATGTTGCAGCAAGTCGGGTCCGTTCTTTCAATAGCTTAAAATTTCAGAACACAGTGGGCAAGCTCATTTAGCTAATGATGAAAGAGTATTTACAAAGAACATTGTTTACAGAGAAATTTTAAATTTCTAAATTTATTTATTTAGTGCTAACTTAAAAGGATTCTGAGATTTGAATAAATTTGTGGTCGAATTTCGACCACTGGGCGATACTAGTATATATAATTAAATGATGCTAAGAAAAATACAAACTATGAGTCAGTACTACTTGAATTCTGGTGTTCACATGAAAATTGCAATTTATCAAGGGAGAAAAAAATAGAGAGAGAAATAGAAGAGTCCATACACAACCAATAGGAGGAGAAGAAACACTATGCGAGAGGGAAACGATAAACAACAGAAATTATCATAATAGATGCGATTTAATCTTTATTAAATAAAGATTAAAATTAAACAAAAATTAAATAAAAATAAATACATAAATAAAAATTAAAATAAAAATAAAAATATAACAACATCTTATGATTGAAATAATAAAAATAAATTCATTTCTACTACACTCATGATTGTGAAAATTGCAACAGCATGAAGGGATTATGCAAATTGAACCAAACTTACAGGAAACGTAAAGTGAGGTAAGGCATGCAATTGATTAGAATTACAAAGCGATTGCGCATGCGTGGAACGAGAACTGACTCCTTACCAGTCGTTTTTTCCAGGTATACAGATAAAGGACTGTAAAGATGCGGTGAAGTATGTTTATCGTATTCTGTCAGCGGTAAACGTTTCATTAGTGGTGAATATGCCTCGTCAAAAGCGAAGGTTGCCATAACAAGAACGGAAGGAGTTCGTGCGAGACCGAATCTTTGGTATGCGAGAGGGTGGATTTCGTATCCAGAAATCGCAGCCCGCACGCAGTGTAATGCCACAACTGTGAGGCGTGTTTGGAAGAAATGGACATAAGAGAATCAAACAAGCCGAAATCTTGTCAGTGGGGTACGCAATAGAACAGCGGCACGAGACGACAGACACCTCATCCGCATGGCTGCGACGAACTATACAGCGTCCTCTTGTGTATTATCACAACGTTCAAGCAGGGCTACTGGTGTTTTGTTGTCTAACTCCACGGTTCGTCTCCGTTTGCTCCAGGATTCCCCTCTCGCTGAATCATACACACCTCCGACTTCAATGGGATCAGAAACACAGCACGTGGCTTGCCCAGTGACAACAAATTGTCTTCTCCGATGAATCTCGCTACAATATGGAGAACAGTGATGGAAGAGTACGCGTCATGCGTTACAAGGGGGAAAGTTTGTTCCCACAGTGTGTTATTCTGTGTCATACTGCACAAACGCCTAGCATCGTGGTGTGGGGAGCTATTGGGTATAATTGTCGATCCCATCTAGTGCACACTGCGGGCAACTTCAACAGTGATCGTTACATAAAGTAAATTTTGGAGCCAAGCTCTTACGAAGCTTCAATATTTTCTGTGCTCACACACACACACACAAACAAAATTAAATAAAAGATAATTAAATAAAATTTAAAATGTGTGTTAAGCTACAGAAAAGGGGTCGTCAGGCGATCTTTACGTCTTATCGCCTACCTAAAATATGACTGATAGAATCCTTAGACACGTGAAAAGCTTAAAAGAAATTATATGAAATACTTAGAAAACTATTGGTTTAAATGAAATTAGAATCAGCGATATCTTACCGCACAATGTATCTGTCACATTTACATTACAATTTTATTTACATAACATTGATGACTTTATATATGTCCATAGATATTAAAAGCAATAATAAAAAAAATATTTCTATCAAAAATATCTAGATTATACTTTTAATAATAGTATATAATTTTATTCATAATTTTCATATTGAAAATCATAATGAATTCAAGCGTAAAATAACTTGTTGGAATAAAACTTGATTTAGTATTGCAAATTTTAATTAAATTTCTTGCTACCAAAACTTACACAAATTACAATAATCTAAATACTTTTTAAAAATCTAATTATGATAATTTATTCAAATACTTTAATAAATATTAGTATAATACATTTAACTAAACAGATATTTTTGAATGTGTTGATCTCAGAATAAGCATACATAATTCCTTAGAGTCTTAAACAAAGTTTTCCTATTCATTTATCTTGCAGTTTAAATTTAATCTCCTTTTATTTTTCTTTCACGAATATATAATCTTAAACGTTTTTCTTCGTCTATACATGTATGTTTAAATATAAAAAGCGCAAAAGTTTCTGTTTTATTTACTAAATTTTTCATTTATAAAAGTTTAAGGTAGACATTTCAAAAATAAATGAAAAATACTTATTTGGAAACTAAATAACCATGAATGTGTCTTATTTACTTATATTTGTTAATAATTAGATATTACATGTCTGCAATGTACTATATATATATATATATATATATATATATATATATATAATAATGATAATGTATTAAGCATAGTAGAAGCCAAGCAACAGATACAAGATGACTGAAACACCAATGACCAATAACATTAAAAAAATATATATATATCAGTGGATGAAATACACTAAAGTAAAGAAACCAGATTTATTAATTAACAGCCTGCAAAACAAACGAATGAATAAAGTAACACAACAGATCTTAACTTAAAACCGCAAACTTCATCAGAATTTATGAAAAAATAATTTAAGGAACATAAGATAGGAAGGTAGGAGGCAGGCGGCAAGACTTGTGACTTGTCTGTGGGGTTAAATTAGTTTCACGCCAGCAACACTCACCCAGCCTGCCACGACCAGAATAGGAGTCATATGGATTGAAAAAGCAAAACTTCAAAGCAGATGAATAACAATGAAACCACGAAGCAACAATGAAATTCACTGATTGATTACATTGTGATGAATTGTATAATTAGAATTTTAAGAATAGTTGACAACTCAAAAAGGAAGAAATTTTACTGAAAAAAGAAAGTTTGCATAGTAATACAAAGTAAATGCAACAAGCCTTCTGCATTTTTTTTTATTTAACTTCACAAACCCACCCAACCATCCAGCCTTAAACACCACCCCACCTCCGTAATCAAATATCTGTCCACCCAACCGCCACCTTTTTTATTGTCTTTTATTATTTTATAATTTTTTTGTTATTATACACAAAAGTGTGTACAGCTTTTTTTTTTTTTTTTTAATAATGTACTGACAGAGACATGGTTAAGGATATAAAATAGAAAATACAAAGTTTTTAGGATGTTTTCGCTATATTGGGTGCCTTTAACTAGTTTTGATACACTGAATTCAGAATTGATTATCTTTTCTTCCTATAACGTAAGGCTTTTTAAAAAGTAAGGACGAAGATCGGAAAAGTTCACGCAGAGGCTATGATTGATTGGAAACCATTTATGCAAAAAATACATTAAAATGGGTTATTATTTAGATATTTTAAATGTGTTTCTTTATGTAAAAAGTCCGTTTAGAGATTTTTCTCTTGTGCACGGTTTGAGTGCCTTAAGGTGAAGGGAGTTCTCTATTCAGCATCCAACAGTAATTGCTCACATGCTATCACTTCGTAGGCACTGATTCACCCTTTTAATTTCTTTCATGCCATGGGGAAATAGAACATAAACCCTATTCTACATTTACATCTCTTAGATTTTTCGGGAAATAACATACATGAAAGTTGAAAAAAGTGAAGTTTTAAGCTCATTTCTGTTACAAGGTCCCTTTTTCAGTCAAATTCGTGCGTATCAGAAATTTCAGAATAACATTTTTCTAAATTAGCTTCCAAAAATACATCAGAGAAACATATCAACTTCAAAAATAAATTTCATCGCAGATCTGTCTATTTTCTTTAAATATAATTTTATCATAAAGATTTAAATTAACAAGACTAATTACTAAAATTAAGTAAAACAGATTAAATATAAATTTGTAAAATCACTCGATTTTATATTTCTGACTGAATCACTGTTTCATTTTCTTTCGTAAACGTATTTACTGTACTGAAGGTGATTTTGCATTATTAGAGGATTTATAATAATAATTTTCTTTTATTTAAATTTTAACTAATTTAACCCTTTGTATCCCAAATGGGAATTTAAAATCCCATGAAAAAAATCCCCAATATAGCCTAAATTTACTATAAGATTATTGGAACTTCAAAGTCCCTATAGTTTAAGCTTTCCCTATAGTTATACTATAGTTTAAGCTAAATTTAATATGAGATGTTTTTTATGCAGTAAAGAAATATAATAAAAATGTTTCAATCTATTTTTCCAAAAATAAGGTAATTTGGGATATAATGTAAATTGACTGTTAATTAACTGTCAAGTAAATTAACCGTTATAATTTTATTTATTTATTTTTTAATGTTTATAATTTGTATTTTAATTAATTACAAAATGTATTTATTTCAAATTTTGATACTTTTATTTATTGAAAAGTTATGATTTTTAATGGCATCATTTGTTATATTAAACATAAATAAACACCTCTCAGTTGCTTTTTTACCTATATTAATTCTTACTCTGCTGTTAGTCCTATTAAAAAAAATATTTATATATATTACCTTTGAAATAAATTTATAACTAAATATAAAATTTATTAAATATTCGTAAAACAAGAAGCAAAATTATAACTCAATTAAGTAAAAAAACTTTACATACTTCTTGAGAAAAGCCTTAGTACTTGCGGGAAGGGGCCCCTCCCATCGTCAGAGGCAGCACGGTGGCGGCTTGCTTAGTTGAGTTGACTTGATCTTTTGCAGTCTTGATTGTTCTATACCAATTACGCTTGATTTTCTGCGCTGGGTCGTTGCCATTACAGGTAAGTGGATTAAATAAAATTGTGACAGTTTCGCGATTTGCGGCGTATATTGCGTTCTTGTAATCGGCTAGTTTGCGAGTTTCGTTAAAATTAATATTGATCAAACGCTAATAAGTCACTTACAAAAGTAAACGCTACCGAACGCATCAATATTAATTTTAACGAAACTCGCAAACTAGCCGATTACAACAACGCAATATACGCCGCAAATCGCGAAACGGTCGAAATTTTATTTAATCCACTTACCTGTAATGGCAACGACCCAACGCAGGAAATCAACCATAACTGGTATAGAACAATCAAGACTGCAAAAGATCAAGTCAACACAACTAAGCAAGCCGCCACCGTGCTGCCTCTGACGATGGTAGGGGCCCCTTCCCGAAAGTACTAAGGCTTTTCTCAAGAAATATGTAAGGTTTCTTTACTTAATTGAGTTAACAAATGTATTGTTTTATGGAGGGAAGAAATTGGGATTGAAAATATTAAATCAAAATAATTCTAGTAATCAGAGGTCCATGAAATACTTAGATACTTGAATGCACAACAAAGACATTTATTGAAGACGATAAACAGGATGAAAATACGATACACACACACGAAATCAAAAAGAATTATAAATATATTAAGTAGATATTGATTCCATACATTTTTGTATTTTCATACCACACAGGCAACGGCCACACAGGCAACGGCCACACAGGCTAGCGCACACAGCTACTTTTTTTTTTTTTTTTTTTTAATCTGGCGCTCGCAGCCGAAGCAGTTGGATCAGTTCACTTTCACACGCATATGCAATTAACAAGGCGCATTTGTTCCAAAATGGATCGTTCACTGCGCTACATCCCCCCCTTCCCCAGCAAGCGATGCATTTTAATATATACACAAAGTAAAACATGAAAACATACATAATATAATACAAGACAAATATGTAAATGTAAAAATATAAAAGTGCATAAAATTAAGAAATTCAAGAAATATTTTTCATTGAATGCTGTAACTTTTCCTCATTTACAGCTTTTGTCAATAAATCAGAAAGTATATATTCAATTTGCATATAAAACAGTTCAATAATGTATTCATTAAGCAAATATTTAACAAAATGAAATCTGAGATTCATATGTCTTGATTTTTTCGATGATCTTGTACATTTGATCCCTTGTATGGCTGCTTGACTGTCCGAACCCAGTGGTACAGTATTATTTATAAAATTTTTACAAATTAGTTCTGATAATAAGTTTACTATCCATGTTATATATTTAAAATTTCAGAAATAGCAAACAATTCAGCTTCGCAGATAGATAGACTTACAGTTTTTTGTTTATGACATTTCGAAGAAATCAATGAATTACCCAACAAAATTACACCACCATAAAATGACTTGCCATTTTCTGCATTCCCCCAACTTGCATCAGAACTTGCATTTAATTACCCAATTTCCATACTATAAAATAATTTTTTATCTTTATTTCCCTTTAAATATCTTAGAACCCCTTTTGCAAATGTATAATGCCTTTTTTTCAGGCTTATGATTAAACTGTGACAAATAAGTAATTACAAAAATTTATATATGGATGCGTTCTGTTAGATAAATATGATAATTCACCTAAACTTTCTTAATGCATGTTTACATCAATATTTTCGTTAGTAAGTGGTAAACTTTTATCTTCTTCTTTAACAATTGGAGTTTTTACAGTTTTGCATTCATTTAAATTATGTTTAGCTAGTAATGACTCAATGTATCCAGTCTGTGATAAATAGATACCACCATTATTTCTTACAATTTCTACACCTAGAAATTTGGATTTATTATTTCCATGCAATTCAAATACCTCTTTAATTTTAGAGGCTATATTTTCATAAATTTCTTGATTATTACAAAATATAGCCAAATCATCAACATAAATACACAAAATAAGAAATTTACCATTATCAGTTTTAATGAATATGCAATTATCTGAAGCTGTTTGTACTAATCCTAAATTTTCTAATTCAGATTTTATTTTATATACCGCTTCCTTCCTGAATGGGGTAAGCCATACAACCCCTTTTTTTTTTTTTTTTTTTTTTTTTTTTTTTATTATTATTATTATTTACGTACTTTCCCCGTACCTATTGACTTTTCAAAGCCTTGCGGTGTTAACACGTATACATTTTTCTCTAAAATACTGTATAAATATGCAGTTTTCATACCAAAGAATTTTACAATTAAATTTAATTTAGCGGCAAGAGCAATTAACAAGCGGAATGTTTCCATGCATACAACAGGTGAGAAAGGTTCTGAAAAATCGATGTTTTTAATATGATTAAAACACTCTGCAAATAATCTTGCCTCAAAAATGGTGTCGCCCGAATCATTCTCTTTTTTTAGTATAAAACCATTTGCTCCTTATTAATTTCGTATCAATCGGTTTGTCAACTATTTCCCAAACATTATGTTTATGCACAATTTCACAATTTTGCTAATTAATATCGCTTTTTGCCTGTAAATAATTACTAGGTATACTCTCCGTAAAATTATTCAAAATCTGTTTATTTTTCATTATTTCACTTCTGCGCAATTCTAAATTACATCCGGTTTTTATTTCGCTCTTCGTCTGCGTTTCACCCTCTGCATTTACGACCCCCTGGGTAGTAGTAGATGATTTTAGAATATTTTCTTCCTTTTTCTCGTCAGCGAAAAACTCCCCTCTTACCTGGGGCATCAAATTTATTTCTTAATACTTTAGGGATGTGGAAATATGCTACACAACCAAACTTCCTTAAGTAATTAAGTTTAGGTTATTTGTCGGTCCATATTTCTAGGGGTATTTTTCTTTTTCCTTTACGCGGTGTTACATGAGAAACTTGTGCACTGAAGTTTATACCTTCCGCCCAAAAATATAATAGTAACTGACTTTCATATAATATAGTCCTATTTCTTTCTAGTAATACCCGGTTTTCTTTTTCCGCTTTGCCATTTGATTCACAATTATAAGGGACAGTTTTTTCATGTGATATACCAGAATTAGTCAGATAATTATCTATTTTTTCATTCACAAATTCCAGGCCATTATCTGACCTAAGCCTTTTGATTATCCTACGAGTTAAATTCTCATATTTAGTCTTAAAGTTACAGAATGTTTCATTTACTTCGCTTTTATTTTTAAAAAAATATGTAAAGCACATGCCAGAAAAATCATCCACTATTATCATAAAATATTAGCATTCCCTAGCGACACAGGATTAATAGACCCACACAAATCTATATGAATCAATTCTAGAATTTCGGAACTTTGTTCTATATTAACAGGTGGATGAGTTTTTCTAGTTACCTTACTTATATCACAAATTTCACAATTAAAATCATTTATGATATTAAAGTCAATATACTCTTTCATTTTCATTATATAATTAGAATTTAAATGACATAATCTACTGTGCCACACTTCATAAATAACATCATTCATTACAATATTACATTCTTTCTTATAGATAGGCTCTAAGTTAATTTCAAGTTTGTTATTATTTTTATATGCTTTAGCAACTAACTTTTTATTACTATCAAAAATTTACACAGCATTTTTAGTAGATTTAATGTGACAACACCTGTCCATTAATGAGGTAACCGACAAAAGATTGAATCTAATATCAGGAACATAACAAACGTTTTCGATAGTTACAAAAATAGGATTTTTACTTAAAATTTTGGCTTTAAATCTCCCGGTTCCGTGGCACATAATTTTTGCATCCTTACCTGCTAGATGTATATCTTTAATTTCAGGCGTTAAATTTTCAAAGCATGTTCTTTCTTTTACCATGCGATTAGAAGCTCTAGAATCTAAAATTAAAAACATTATTACACACTAAATCATTAATAGATGCACTGAAAACGGAACTATTTTTTTCGTCCTTCTTTTCAAAACGAGAATTATTTTTTTCCTGTTTTTATGTCCCTGTTTAAATTCTTGAGAGTTATTAAATGTTTTTTGAGAGTTATTCTTATAATAACAGTCCTTGGAGAGGTGATTAGGTTTTCTACAAATATAACATAACTTTTTATTTTTGTCCTTTTTGACACAGCTTTGTTTTGTTCATAACGCGGATTAGTATTGTTTTTTTTTTTCTTCTTCTCGTAAAATTTCCAATATCTCTTCCATCATTTTCTCTCTTTGGGTTTTGAGAACATCTCTAATTTTAACAAAATGTCCTCGTACTGTGTAATACACCAGTTCTCTTGTAGAAATTTCCAGTCCCAGAGATTAACATTTTCCTGAGATTCCTTTCGAACGTGCAATATAATCATGAACTGGCTCATTTGGCTTCATCTGTAAATTTTTCAGTTTCGTTGCCGGCGTCTATTCTTCGATCTTCGATTTGAACAGTAAACGTATTCTTTATTATTTCCCTTAAGATTTTGGCGTTTTCTTCGTTAGAAAATTGTAAAGCATGTTCATCTGATAAAGAAAGCTTTTTATAAGGTATTGTATCTAATTTCTTTAAGTTTCATTCTTGAGATCTGCTGCATTCAGACCTTCTGGTTTCCCCGTTGTAAGAACAGAATCTAGTCGCTTGATAACTAGGGCTGCTTTAATTTTCATAGCCCATATAAAATAATTATTTCCATTTAGTTCCGGAATGTTCATCTTATTTTTATTTATTTATTTATTTATTTAAAATAATCCTTTATAATTCAACAACTCTCTATTTTCAGAATATGAGTCATAACGAAGCACTGCTACAATTTGCAGTAATCAGAGGTCCATGAAATACTTAGATAATTGAATCCACAACAAAGACATTTATTGAAGACGATAAACATGATGAAAATACGATACACACACACGAAATCAAGAAGAATTAGAAGTAGATTAAATAGATATAAATTCCATACTTTTTTTTTCTTTGTCATGTCACACAGGTAACGGCCACACAGGCTAGCGCACACAGCTACATTTTCTTTTCATCTGGCGCTCGTAGCCTGAGCGAGTTGGAACAGTTCTCTTTCACGTACATGCGCAATTAACAAGACTCATTTGTTTCAAAATGGATCTTTCGCTACTTCCAACAATAATAATTTGCAATAATTCATTATTTGGCTTTGCGAACATATATCATGTCTCAATATTTTCATTACATGTATACATGACCGAAAGCATTTCATTAAACTTATATTTATATTAGAATTTCCGAATATATATGTCATTGCCCCTATTTACACGTACTATTTCATTACATGTATACATGACCGAAAGTTTTTCATTAAATTTATATTTATATTAGAATTTCCGAATATATATGTCGTTGTCCCTATTTACACGTACTATTTCATTACATGTATACATGGCCGAAAGTTTTTCATTAAATTTATATTAAAATTTTCGAATATATATGTCATATATATGTCCGAATATATATGTCTTTTTAGTCAGGAAAAAAAAAAAAGCTTCTAAAAGAACAAATCAAACATTTTTACAGAATTGTGTAGACATTGAAAGATTTTCTTTCATTAACTGACGTTTTTTCTGTTAATTATCTGTAAAAAGTAGCACATAGGCCCTTGAAGGATCGAACCCACGACATTCGCGTTATCAGCATGACGCTCTAACCAAAAGTTAATAAAAGTCAAGAAAAGTCACAGAATATTCTAGAAAATTCTAAGAAATACTCATACAAATATTAATGACTAAGAATACTGTTTCGAATGTTATTCAAAATATTTTGAAAAAAAAAAAAAAAACATCAAAAACATCGCTTTTAAAGGTGAAATATTTATATTCTTCATTAAAATATTTTTATTGCTGTCACTTTTATTTTTTATAGCATGTTTTTTGCAAAAATAAATTTTTATTTATACATTTTAGAGCTCAATAATAAAATGTTATTAGTTTTTTTTTTTTTTTTTTTTTTTTTTTAACTTAAATTTTTATTTTGTGCGTGTTTGTAATTACAAAAAAGCTTCTTAAAAAAGAGAAAAATTTCTTAGGATACTGAGCAGACAGTGAAAGATTTTCTTTTAGTAATTGAAATCTTTTCTGTTCATTTTTATCAAAAATCAACATAGCATCCCTTTGAGGATAGAACCCACGAACACCGTGTTATTGAAATGGCTCTCTAACCAACTGAACTAACAAGCGACGGAAAAGATTTGCTTATATTTACATTAAACTGAAGGCGCCTTGTTTGTTAATGTTACGCTAAAACACAATGGCAAACATCCAAATTTAATAAAAAGCTTTTATTTATTTATTTATTTATTAATGCTTTTTAGTAAAAAAAAAAAAAAAAAAAAAAAAAAAAAAAAAAAAAAAAACTCTTCAAAAGTGAATTATCTGCAATAAGTAACACATCAGTCTTTCGAGGATATAACTCATGACCATCAGGTAATTAACATTGCGCTCTAATCAACTGCGACAACGGGTGACGAAAGGAGTTGTTTGCATTTACTTTAAAGTGGACGCGCCTTGTTTTTCTAGCGTGACACGAAGACGCGATGACAAAATCCAATTTCAATAAAATCTCCTAAAAAATAAAATAAACAAAAAACATAAAAGGAAAATCCTCAGTTGCATGAGGTTATCGGATATCTATATTTAATATACGATTATAGAGAGTTCGGGTTATTGTAATTAGCTTTCATATTATTGTAATTAGCCGGATTTAAGGCTTTTAAATACGTTATATCCAATTCTTCGGTTTTTGTTTAATTTAAAAGAGTAGGTGTAATAATGGGGAGTTCTCAAAAATGTAATGAATTATAGATCCATTTTTGCCACATGAGCTTAAGTAATTTCTATATATATATATATATATATATATATGTTATGGAGAAACGCCGGGATGGTTCTTTGGCTAGAGATAAAATAAGTGACAAAAAAGAAAAGATTGGTGAAAGTAATATTTACTGATTTTATTACAAAATTCTGCAATGAAAAAAAAATAATAATAATAAATAAATATCAAATGATATATGACAACGAAATATTTTTCACTGTGCATGCGCTAGCGTACATATATATATATATATATATATATATATATATATATATATATATATATTCGAATAATACATTTGCCTGATGTACGTAGTTACTCTGAAAAATAATTAAACCAAGAAAATGTCGTAAAAATTCGGAGACACATTGTCGTCAAAATTAATTGAATTTTATGTGATCCCAAAGAGAATTAAAATTATGAGGTGGTTTATATATTTTTTGTGTTTATCTAGCTGGCTTTGCCCTTCGCAGTTCAGAATATTTGAGAATATTAATATTTATGACAAGACTCTCTCTCTCTCGCTCTCTTTATTATTATTATTATTATTATTTCTATGTTTAAAACACCTCGACATAAAAAACTTGAAGAGCTATCATTTGCTAGAAATAAATTATATTTGAAGTAATACTTTTTCAAATCATAATACTGAAATGCAATTTAAAAAAAAAAAAAAAAAAAAAAAAAAAAAAAAAAAAAAAAAACCTTTTGTCATCTTAAAAAAAAAAAAAAAAAAAAAAGTCTATAAAAAGAACTTGTGTTTACATTGCTGACTTGCTGACTAATCAAATATTGTTTTTAACATGCAAATGTCTTCTGATAATGTATTATAATCTGCATAGGAGTTAGGATTACTATTTGTTATTATTTATTTTAACGCTGGCAAATAAAATCCCTCTCAATCACAGTAAAGTGTAGCACGTTTCTCTATGAAAATGCACTTTTCCATCGAATGACTTCTGTGAAATGACGCCTTTTTCAAAGATGGTAGAAATTAATTTGTGAGATTTTTAGAAAGTGACATGTTCTAAAAAATTTTGTTATTTCATTTATATTTTGATACAATGTAATTTTGATGCATTGACAGTAAAATGCTTACATCGCATGCATGAGATTTTGACAAAATCGTAATTAAAAAAATCTTTAAAAAAAAAATACATTTATACATTTTTACTTAGGCTATTCAAAAATCTCTAATTAGGGAAACTGTCTAAGTTCGAAGCAGCTCTCATATCACTGACCTTTAAAGGGGTTCCACAGAACCTTTCAGTGCGCATGCGTAGGAGATATCAAATTTTCACATTACTTTAAGCCTGATAATAATTAATAGGTGTGTAAAACTTGGTTAAAATTAATTAAGTTGTTTCCGAGGGGATGTGAGACATATCCACACACATTCATACAATTGTTTTTACTTTTATAAGCATTTACGTACACAATATGTCAATAGCAAATTTAAAATAAAAAATGTCTAAAACTCATTTTTATATTTATTTCTTGCAATTTTGCATGGATACTTTTATTTAAGTATATCTAATAATTAATTAAACTTTTAATTAAATTTGTTTCAGTTTCTAAGATAATTCTTTTAAGAATGGATTCTTCTGAGGTAATCTAATTAATTAATAGCATAGTAGTTTATTGTTCGAAATTTAATTAAAATATTTGCTTCAAAGATTTAAAAGACTTATATTAAACTAGAGATTTAAAGTAATCAAATTATAACAATTCTGAAATTTATCTCTAAAACCTTTGAAGATTTTAAATGCATAGAGTTTATTCAAGTGTTTAATTTTTTGAAGCATTTTTGAGAAAAATTAATATTTTAGTGAAAAATAAAATATTTTTGATAAAATGTCTTTATTTTTTTTTTAAACAAAAAGTTATTATTAAAAACAAACTATTTCAATAGTCACTCTATATAACGTTTAATACTGTTACATTTAACCAATATAACCAGTCATTTGAAATATTGTTAATAACATAGAGTGCACATATATTATATCTATTAAGCATAGTAGAAGCCACGCAACGGATACAAGATCACTGAAGCACCAATGACCAATAAGAATAAGAATTTTTATGAGAAGTTCAGAAAAATGGGGAAAAATATATATATATCAGGGGATGAAATACACAAATATAAAGAAACCAGATTGCTTAATTAACAGCCTGCAAAACAAACGAATCAATAAAGTAACACAACAAATCTTAACTGAAAACCATAAAGTATATCAAAATTTATGAAAAAATAATTTATGAAACATAAGATAAGAAGGAAGGAGGCAGGAGGCAAGACTTGTGACTTGCTTGTGGGGTTAAACTAGTTTCACGCCGGCAACACTCCCCCAGCCTGACACGACAAGAAAATGAGACAAATGGATTTAAAGAAAAAAAAATCAAAGAAGACGAATAGCAAGGAAACCACGAAACAACATTCATATTCACTCATTGATTACAATGTATTTAATAGTTTGATTAAAATTTTAAAAATAGTTGACAACTCAAATAAGAAGAAACTGAAATTTTAATGGAAAAAGAAAGTTTGCATAGTTATATTTTATATATTATACATATATATATATATATATATATATATATATATATATATATATATATATATATATATATATATATATATAATATTTGTAATAAGATCATGTTTATGAGAAGATATTTTTAGGAGATGTATTTATAATATTAAATTTTATAAAGAAGCCCATTTTATTATTTTAAAATTTATTGATGTGGCCTATTTTATCAATTCGTATAATGCCAGAGGTCATTTCGTGGATGATATGATGCATTACAAAATTGTAACCTACCAAGCAGAAAATCAGACAGTATACATTTTAATAAACAAACAACTATTGAACACCTAATAAAATAAATTTCTGCATGGGATTAAGAGTTTTACAGTGTTTTATGGCATCTTTTGTAAAGTGAAAAATCAAACTTATGATTTGTTTAAGATTACAATAAAAAAAATGAAAGTTACAACTATGGTTCAGGTTTATAGATATGGTTTATAGATATGGTTTATAGATATTACGCATCAGCGTATAATACGCACATCGTGTGTTTTCACTTTTATCAGATAATCCGCTGATAATCCAACGAAAATTATAGTAATAACATTTCTTGGACAGTAAAAGTACTAGTTGTTATTTTTCATTTATGTGATCACCAAAATCGACTTATCATTTCGATTTTTGGTTATGAGGATATTTGAAAAGCATTGTTTCTGACATTACTTCTTCATTGGATAACACAACTTTCAAATCACACAACAAAAGCCAAATACATGGTGAGTTTTCTTTAAAAATGTCGTATACTACAGTCATACTAGAATACATTGGAATGTTATATTATTTAAACAGAATTCGTAAAATGCTGTTTATTACGAACAAAAAAATATTAACCACAAACGTTGTTTATTTTTAATAAGCAACAATGAGAGTTGTTCATTATGAATAAAGAAACTTTTAATCATTGTTTTCATTGATAACTACATATTGATATACTACATATATTACACTTGTAAAACCAAATTTACACTTTGGTGCTATTTTATTCCCTTTGAAATCGAAACATAATTCTCTGCTATAAATGCACGCCCTGTATGTACATATATGTGTTTGTGTTTATATGTATTAAAATTATGAAAAATCAACACGATAAAAAGACAGAGAAGGATTAAACTCAATGTAAAAAAAAAAAAAAAAAAAAAAAAAAATGGTAAAAATCAAAATAAGACAAAGTATGAATGTATGCTGAATTCCTCATTTTATCAAGAGCATTTAATGAATAAAACATGCAAATTATTGTTTTTTTTTTTTTTTTTTTTTTTTTTTTTTTAAGAATGCTTAATGCTAAATTTATTCTTAACCAGCGGACAAATATATGGTAACAATGATCGTAGAATGCAAGTAAACAGATGCTGAAATATCACTATAATTCACTAGAACAAAGCAAACAAATAAAAAAAATAATAAAATAAAATAAACATAATCAGTAAGAGTTTCAATAAAAATATGGTGACAAAAACACAATACTCACTTGAATAATATCCCCCAAAACCCGTATATCAAAGAAGAATCTGATTAAAAATAAATAAATAAATAAAAAAGAATTATAAAATACACATTCACATTAAAAAAAAAAAAAAAAAAAAAAAAAAAAAAGGGTCCATCTATGCCAGACTTTAACAGAAAGGAACAATAAATTTTATTAAAATTGGTAGATTTGAAAACCACTTTTTAATATTAAAATATCAGAAAGTACATTAATGTTTGTGAAAATTTCAACACCTACAACGAATGCGAATAAAAAAATTATATTTATTGGTCACATACATTGTAGTAGGAAGAATAGTTCATTAAATTTTTAGGAAGTTCTGAGTAATATATCCTGAGAAAACAGTGCATGAAGCAAAGACCTCTAGGAGCGCTCCTAAACCAATTCAAAAACTAAAACGAATGAACTGAAACATTTAATTATGGACTCAGGTAATGAAATCATAGACTAAAATTCTCATTGCAAAGTCTTAACAAAGCTATTTATTCCGCCCTTTGCCCTCTGTTGCGTAGGGTTTAATCCCGGCACACCTGCTATAAATAAATTATCGCCCTCTGTCGGTTGAGGCTCAATGCCTGGCGAATTTTGTAAAGGCTTGTTGCATTCTCAATAAACGTTCAGAGCAGTTCCCTCTGTCTCGGACACTTGTTGCCAGAGACACTGAAGCGCTCAACATTGCTCCAAGAGCGATGAGCGGGGACTGTCCCCTGTTCAGACCTCTAGGAGCAGTAACTGCAGTAATTTACCTAGGCATTGAATCGAACAGCAATTGGATGACATGTTCGGGAACAGCACTTCATCAAGCTTCAAAAAGATGTCTCAGTTAATAGACTGTAGTTGCTGATGTGTGGTGGCGGGCCACTCGCTTTCCAACGATTAAACACTCATTTTCATTGGTGCGAGATCAGGAGAACACGCTGGCCGGAGCTACGGTTGAACACATTCTGTAACAAGGAAGGTCCAAAAAATACAGAAAACTTGCAGTCGTGCATTGTCCTGGTTAAATGTGGCGCTTCGGAGGCCTTGAACATAGGGCAGAGCTATGTGCCTTAACTCGTCAGAAATGTAATGGCTGGTATTCAGAGTGGCGGGAACGAAAACAAGTTTATCCTGCTTAAATGTTTCGCTACAGAGGCCCTAAATATAGAACAGATAGGCAGGCCTTAAAAAACCAGAAATTTATCCGCCGCTATTTCGAGTGACGCGAATGCGAACAAAAAATAATCGAGACCTGTATTCAATTACACTCCATACCATAACTGCAGGCGATGGTCAGTGTGACGATGGCAAGTCTCATCTGTTAAATACGGATCAGGCAATCATGATGCTGTAAACAGGATTATGATTTGTCTGAAAGGCGACTTTACGCCATTACTGAGTCCAGGTTTGTCGTTCATCACATATTAAAGACGCCTATATCTGTGATGCAGTTTTGAGTGTAATCAAAATTTTGGTAGCCGCATACTGGTTCGCCACCTGGAATCATGGTATGTGATACCATTAAATACACCTCTCTATCACCTCTTTTTTTTTTTTTATTCTCGCCACTATAAATACCAGCCATTACATTTCTGACGAGTAAAGGCCCATCGTTCTGCCCTACATTTAAGACCTCCGAAGGGCAGAGACTTAAGCAGGACAATGCACGATCATGGTCCGAACCTTCCTTGATGCAGAAAGTGTTCTACTGTTGCTCTGGATAGCGCGTTTATCTGATCTCGCAACAATGAAAATGTTTAAACGTTAAAAAGCAACTGGCCCCTACCACTCACCAGTGACTACGATCGATAAATTTGGGTATCGCGTTGAAGCTTCATGAAGTGCTTTAACCGTACATGTCATCCAATCACTGTTTGATTCAATGTGTAGGCAGATAAGTGCTGTCATTAGTCACAGAAATCGCTGTTTTATGTATTGTTTTCTCATTACATGTTACGACAAATTTCCTAAAATTATAATAAATGTTATTCCTACAGTAATATATTTGTCCAAGAAATATCATTCTGATATTATCATTCTTCCTTAGTGCTGCAATTTTCACAAACATAACTGTATATCAGTAAATTCCGGATTATAAGAGTAGCTTTAAAAGATATTAAAATAATTCACTACAAACTTCTTTTAAATAGCAAAAAAAAAAAAAAAAAAAACTTTTACATAATTAACCAGTTATAGTTAGAAAGACATTTGACTGTAACGCTAAAATATTGTTAATAATGGCGTATTTGTAAATAACGTTATCAGATGACTTATTACTACATTAGTCTCTAGATATTAATAATTAATGATAGGATTAATCTGTGCAGAAGTAGTCGAATAATCATGTATGAGGCTATTGTTAAAATATACTTTAAGAATTTTATAACGACATTCAGTATACATATGTGTGTGTGCTGTGCGCGTGTTCGTTAGCAGATACATAAATTAGTTTAATAGAAAAGTTTTTAAACATATTTTCTGCGTATTTAAAATAAAATCTCATAATATTTACAACAATATTTACATTTATTTCATTAGTTATTTAACCGTTGAGTAAAATTGACAACAAATTTACGACGTTAAATACAAAACATTCTTATTTATTAAATTTATGAAAGGCTATATTCCTCAAAAGAAACTACTTTGAAAAATAATTATAGATATTTATTCTAGACTTATCATTTCCTTTTTTAATTAATTAAATTTTGAAATATAAATTGAAATGGTTTGATTTTTATATATCTAAATTATCTAATCATATAATGAAAAAGATTATGGTCATAATGACAAATATTTTTTGTTGTGAAAAATTAATTTAGACCACTGTATATGCAAGTATAAATTTAGATTATCTTTTTAAAAATAACTTCATGTAAAGAAGATTAACATTACATGTCTTGAATGAAAGCTTATATTTATATATATATACACACTAGAAGAAGATAGAGTTAGTCATAGATTTTTAAGTATCTATTATTTAGTATTCAAATACTAGTTTCATTCACTAACCCAACGACAAATTGTTAATATAAAAATGAATTAAAATTCGATACATAATTAAATTGCAATCGATTGAAATAACATCTGTATTATTAAAATTTTAAAGCATTTCATCTTCATAAACTTATCTATTAAATATATTTCAGAAAGTTTATCTTAAAATAATAAAAAATGCATGAAATTCTTTGCAGCTAAGCGTTTGTCAGTTTACTTTAAATGTCTCATTCAATATCCTGAAGATAAGACCTTGACGTCAATAAAATAACGCTTTAGTCATTTCGAACGAAATATATGCAAAAGGCTTAAATTCTCAAAAATTTCAGAGCTACCGTCATTGCTTATTAAAATTTGCAATAATATCATCCTATTACGAATACGTATAACTTTGGAATTTTTACGTTTAAAGTTTGAAATAACATACATTTTTCAAGAAGCATTTGTAGCTTAATATTAAATGTGATATGCAGCTTGTCATTTATGTCAGGAATTCACTTCGGATTATTTCGAATTTCAAGAACGATTAAGGAATTTAGTTTCAGAATGAAATTCTGACTTGAACTTTAAAGTGACATTAAAGGAAAAAAGTCTTTGTTGTCGTAAATATTTATGAGTTTTATAAATGAGAATTTTCGTAAATTCAGCTAGAAAATTTAATATGTTTACATATCTTGCATTATAAAACACGGAGTCGGAGGATAATAAATTCGGTTTGTACTAATATGTAATTTTGATAAAACTTTGTAATTTCTACATCACGCGTAAAACAAGGTAACACAAAACCAGTTAAAAATAAATAAAGAGAGAGAGAGAGAGAGTATTTTAGAATATATATATATATATATATTATTTATTAAATATAATTAGTTTAAAATTTCCAGATATAGTTTGCATTTTAGTCAATGTATGTGATAAACCTCATTAAATAAAACCTTTTAATTTATGCACTTAGACCGGTATACTTTGTTATAATAACATCAATATTTAAGTAAAAACTTTGAAGGGTCAGGTTACTTTGAACGGCGGAAATTCTAGTAAAAATTTAAAGTGATCCTTTTTACAATAAAATGAAAAATAATTATTTTTAAAACTTGTAATTTTTAACATGTGTTCAAATTTAAAATCCACATATTGTTAATTCGTCCTACCTATTACATATAGCTTTCTGTACAGTAATTTTCTATTGACCAACACTTCCAATTTCTTAAATTCCTATTGGTTGCTATTCGAACCCAAAAATGCACTTCCTTATCCTTGTACAAGAGCACTAATCCACCTTTTTTCTTTCTGCAATGATGACGGTAACTACAGAAATTACAGTTTGTTTTAATATTTTGTTTACATGGGGGTTTCTCAACGTTGTGTAAATATTCATATTTCATAATTACGCTAGTTAAAATAATAATAATAATAAAAATTATATTAAAAAAAAAAGAACTCCGAAAGGCGTGTCGGACGAACACGACTTGGATTCGAACCGGCACCAACAGTCTACAAAATTTGACTGAAGACCCTTTCGGGATATGCATATGAAGGGCATTTTTAATCAAATGGAAAACTTATTCACAACTGAGGAACATAATAATATCAAAAAAATTTATTTTAATTCATTATTTTCCAACTTCTATAAACTTTTTTCAGCATTACATTGTATTAAATTTTGAATGTACATGAATATTTTTTATTTGCGTCTTTCATTTAAAATGAGCCTGTAATGGCATATACAATCAAAAGTTATATTTTTCGCACACTTTATTTATTTATTTATATTTTTTTGTGTACAATACAAGAAAAATCTATAACATAAATCAATTCAAGATGCCGCGTCGGACAAGATGTCGTATCACATAATTCTCTTATAAGCAAGTGCCGTAGGGAACACTGGCCACTCATGGGAGGAGTACATTAATAACGAGATTGTGTTACGCTTTTTCAATTCATTAAGGATTTCTTAGATTAGTTGGATCGAAAATCCCTTTCTCTATATCAAACATACTTTTGTACAATTTAAAATGTTTATTAATAGTGCCAAACGCACTGCTTGGAAAAACTTCTGCTCCACGCAAAACAATATGTGTGGCACAGCACACACTTTTATATCAATAAATTCTTCACACCCTCAGAACTTAAACTCAAACGACCCCCAGCTCCCCAAGAAGTCCCTCCAAGAAAAACAACATCACAGCTCTTCCCTGCTTCAAATTTCATCAATACACACTCCCTAGCTAAAGCGGATGGAGCCTTTACGAAGGTGGAAATCCGCTGCTAAACACTCTTTAGTTTCAACGTAAAGATCCAGGTTGGAATAGAATTTAAAATCCCCCGAAAAACATACGATTGCACACCAACAATTATCCTTAACTGGTTCAATCTTTGCCTAAAATTACTTTCCTAAAGTACTCTGCTGAGTTGAGGTAGTTTACTTTGTAAAACAAAGAAGCTACATCTGAATCTCTTTTTATTGTCCAATCTGCCTTCTTCCAACTCTAGGAAAATCTCTGGAGAAAATGATAGTCACCAGATTAAATTCCTTTTCATAAAATAACAACTTACTCAACACAAATGAGTTTGGATACAGAGAATGCAGGTCGTGAGTACTAGCTTTGTCATAAACCCTGCCTTTTTGCGCCATAATATATATGTCCGGAAATCACAAGAACCTACAATATTTTAAAATCACACAATCAACTGATTGGGAAGAAAATCATATTTATTGAAATTTATTTTTCCGAATGAGGAAAAATAATGCCTGGGCAGGGAGTCGAACCCCAGATCTTTGACTTACAAGGTCAAGGCTCTACCAATTCAGCTATCCAGGCCGACAACCGGTGGACATTACTCACTCAGACAACCGGTTATTTTCACTCAGTCGGAAAAATAAATTTCACACGAACCTAGTCTCTCTAGACGTTAAAGGAACGTTTGAGAATATTGAATGCCCTCATATCCTGAACTTTCTACAATCGCTAAACTGCCCAAGAAATAAAGAAAGATTCATCTATTGATGATTCTTGTTAAATTTCCTGGCTTGCCTATTGGACGGATAGTTCTGCCACAGTCAACTGAGAACCATGAACCACTGATCTCCCACAGTCAAAAGGATGTCCAGAAGGCTCCTGCTTCAGACCTGTTCTTTGTAAAAATGTATACAGTAACTCCCTTAATGAAATGATTAATGTTGAACTCTAAACCTTTGCCTATGCTGAAGATTTCTCGATTATTCTCTCGGACAGATAGAGGAAAGATCTACAGGAACAGGCTCAGGAATCGCTTGTGCTTTTCAACTCACTACTTCAATCATATAATATTTCCCTATCACCGACAAAATCTCAACTACTAAATTTCGCTTTCCCCAAGCATTTTAGAAGAAATCCAATGATAAGTATTGACGTCATCAGCACTAACATGTTGCACAAATTAAAATCCCAGGGCTAACAATAGACGGAAAGTTCGCACAAATAAATGATTTAAAAATGAAAACATTAAAAAAATACCAGAACTCCACAAAACTGGAAAGCAAAAATTAGAGATAAGCACAAACTTTCTAAAAATATGGTATAAAACAGTAATTGAAAAAAAAATTCTCAAAATCGGCGAAATTATCTGTGGGGGGATTTGAGAAACGCGGCAACAACTAAACTTAATTATAACTAAAGAATGTTTTTACTACAAATTTCTTGAGGATATAAAACAGCCTCAACTGATGCCATCACTGTTACAGTCGACGGCAAAAGTATCTGAGCACTAGCAAAAATACCTATAAAAAAACAAAATACACTTAATACACTGTTTTGTTAAATAAATCCTTGTCGAATCATGTTCTTAGGCTGACTAAGAACAAGATTCCACAAGGATTTATTTAACAAAATATTATTAAGTGTTTTTTTTTTTTTTTTTTTTTTTTTTTTTTTTTTAATAGGAATTTTTGCTTGTGCTCGGATACTTTTGCTGACTATATTACTAGTTTTCTTCATTTTCAACTAAAGTAGTTCTATCTAAAACAAAAATTCTTTAACGCAACAACCTTGACATAAAAGAAAAACGCTTTCATATTTAAGAAATCCAAAACCCTTCCTTCAGTTCGCTACTGCATCCATCGCAAGATGTTGCGTCATCTATAACTAATACAAAAAAAAAAAAAAAAAAAAAAAAAAAAAAAAAAAAGTTTTTCCACAATTGCCCCCGCCCCGTTGTACACAGATGGCTCCAAAGCAGATTATGGAATTGCTTCAGATAATTATTACTATCTTTAATCTTCTTTTTCTTAAATAAAATAATAATAATTAATATAACTAATTTAAAATTTTTAAATTAGTACATTGTTTAGTAGATTAAAAATACATTTTTAAAAATATAAAACGTCTGAAATTCCTAATTTTGGATTGACTACTGAGTTTCTATAAATTTGGAAAAGGACACGGAGGACAAAATAATTTACGCTTTACATTTATTTAAAATATACAATACAAAATCCGTATACTACATTAAACAAAAGTATGGAAAAAAAATAAACTTTGAACTTTAACTGAACCGTTCTAAACATATAACATTAAAAAGTATCTTTAAAAACGTTTTAAAAACGTATATTTCAAAATCTGCTCTCATTAATATGATATTTTAAGCAACAATTTGTAAACCATGTATATTACTGTATAAATGTAGTTTTATAATGTAAATCTACTCTAATTATTTCACACTCTAAACAACGTATGAAACATGACAAATATGCTGTTTTCTTAAAAAAATAAACATTGCCGACAGCGTAGCACTAGTGCGATGAAAAAGAAAAAAAAGTTGTTCTGTCATACTTAAAATAATAATAATAATAATAAATGCTGAAGGGTATAACGAAACTGAAAAAGAAAGTTTTTGCAAATTTCAAATGCAAAATTCCAAAACATACATTACTTTGTTACACGAGCATTTTTCGATTTTGACTTGCACAAAATTAATGACATTTTCGCAGGGGAAAATGTATGGTTAAAATTGACATAGTTTTTTTTTTTTTTTTTTTTCACAACATATATATCTAATAAATCGAACTTCCTATAACCCCCCCAAAAATATAAGTATAGAAAACTACTCAGCAAATAACTATATATTCAAGTAAAATGAATTTTTAAAAAAGTGAATAAATTTATTAAGAAATTATTGAATTGTAGAAAATTAAGAGTTTAGTACCATAATATTCGTAAGATGCGTTTTAAAATTTTCTCAAAACTGATATTTTATAAACTATTTGTATATCAGTACATTAATGCTCTTTATAGGCACTTCTGTTATTATCCTAATTCGTTTCGATATCTTATGAAAACTTTTGAATATTTAGAAATGATAATAATAATAATAATAATAATAATAATTCATAAATAAAAATATGCATAAACACAAAATAAATATATATATGGCAATAAAAATATACATACCATTATCTGACACTATAAGAAGAATCCTATAATTGTACTCAAATTGTAAAACTATTTTAACTTTCATGAACATTTGTTTCATATTATAGTTTTTAAAACATAAAATAATAATAATAATAATAATAACAATAATAACTAATTTCAAGTGACTCTACTCGAGTTTTCGATCATTATGTAATTAGCGGTTATATAAATAAATTAAAGCAAGAGAAAACGTTAAATAAGTAAAACCGAAAATTATAATTGGGTGTATGAGTACTTTTCTTGAAATTAATTTAACACAATCGCTTTTCAAATATTTTGAACCCGTATATAATAATGATAGATTTTCGTAGTGTCCCATTAAAAATCTGTAAGTGTTGAACTTATCAAAATCTATAATGTTTGTGCGATGGTGACCCTTAATATGCATGCACGTTTTCAGATCAATAGGATGAGACATTTAGACGTTATTGTATTTTAAATAACTTGAGCCCATAATTCACAATGATAAAACATATATATATATATATTTTTTAATGTCCCTTAAAAAAAAAAAAAAAAAAAAAAAAAAAAAAAACTTTATTATTTAGATTCATCAAAATCTATATAGTTTGTGCGACTGTGACCTGTAAAATGTGTATAAAATTTCTATTCATTTAAATAAGGTATTTAGACGCAATCGCACTTTAATTAATTTGAGCCTTTAATGCATGATGCTGAAGAATATTTCTTTGTATCGCTGTAAAAAGTCTATAAGTGTTCAGTTCACCAGAATATTCATGTTTTATGCGAAGGTGATTTGCAGTTTGTATATATTTTTTCAGCTCAGTTTGATAAGGTATTTAGATGCTAATGACTTCAGCCCATATACCATAATCAAAAAGAATTTTTTGTTGTGTCCCTGTAAAACACTATAAGAACTAGATTTAGCAAGAGCTACAGAGTTCGTACAACTGTGAACTTTAACACGTATGTAAATTTTCAGCTCAAACTAATAAGACATTTAGACGCCATCGCACTTCGAATAATTTCAGCCCACAGGCCATAATGATAAAGGATTTTTCCGTATTTCCCTGTACTGTGCTCAAAGCTGGTAGATGAGAGGTGCCGGGGTCGATCCCAGGTCGCGCTCATGGACCTAGATGTTCGGAGTTTTCCGGGGTTTCCTCTGAAACTAGCGTAAATACGGGCTAGGGTCCTTAGAAAGACCCCCAAGGAGGGCATTCCCCCTATTGGTCTAGGACACATCAGGAGTCAATCGACCATTAATCCTCCAACCAACCTTATTTCCCTGTAAAAAAAAAAAAAAAAAAAAAAAAAAAAAAAAAAAAAAACCTGTATATATTAGGTTTACCAGAATATTCATGGTTTATGCGACAGTGAACAGTTTGTATTTAATTTTTCAGCTCAATCTGATAAGGCATTTAGATACTAAAGATTTTAGCCCATACGCCATAATCGTAAAGAAAATTTTGTTGCGTACATGTAAAAAAACTATAAGTACTAGATTCACCAAGAGCTATGCAGTTCGAGCAGCAATGACCTTTAACATATACATTAATTTTCAACTGAATCTTTTAAGGCATTTAGACGCTATCGCACTTCGAATAATTTCAGCCCATAGGCCGCAATGATAAAGAATTTTTCGTTATGTTCCTGTGAAGAAAGTATATGGGCTAGATTCACTAGCATATATACACTTCTTGCAATAGTGACCTTTAGCATGTGCATAAATTTTCAACTCAATTGAATAAGGAGTTTAGATACTATCGCAGTTTAAAAATAAATTCACCCATATAGATGAAAATTGTAAATAATTTTTCTTTGTGTCTCTGTAAAAATATATATATACACGCTACATTCACTAAAATTTATACAGTTCGTGTGACGATGATTCATAACTTGTGTATAATTTTTTAGCGCAGTCAAATAAGATATTTAGACACTATCACACTTTGAAGATTTTCGGCCCATAGACCATAATGATAAAGAATTTTTCTTTGTGCCCTTTAAAAAAAACTATAAATGCTAGATTCATCAAAATCAATAGAGTTCGTGCTATGGTAACATACAACATACGTACCAACATTCAGCTCATTCGAACAAACGTTTAGACACTATCGTGTTCACATACATACAATGACCCATAGTACGCGTATAAATTTTCAGCAATGTCGAATAACGCATTTAGATGCAATTGCACTTTAAAAAATTTGGGTGCATAGATCATAATGATAAACAATATTTCTTTGTGTCCCTGAAAAAAAAAAAAAAAAAAAAAAAAAAACTGGAAGCTCTAAATTCTATAAAATCAATAGGATTCGTGGTATGGTGACCTATAACATACGTACAAACATTCAGCTCAATGTTTAGACGCTCAAAATGTTTAGACGCTATCATGTTCATTCCCATATATGCACACACATACATCATCGTAAATATGAATTCAGGAGACCTGAAAAACATATAGAAACACCAGAATCTCAAACTTGGATTTTTGACATAATTACAATACTTTCCTCACTGTAGTGTTCGGAATGTAAAAATAATAATATTTATTTAAATATATATATATATATATATATATATATTCAAAATAATAAACAAAAATTACCTGTTAAAGATTACATTAAATATTGCTTTCTTTTCCTGTTTAAATTCCTTTCAAAATATTTAACATATAATATGGAATCATTTCTTTTTAGTGAATTTCAATTTAATATGTAATTTTACATAGAAAAGTGTTTAAATATACTTAATAAGGAAGTTGATTATTCAACACGTACTAAGTATAGAAAAATTCAATCATTAAATTTAGGAATTAAAAAAAGATAGTATTATTTTATCAATTTCTATTCAAAAATCGGTTGCCGGCAAGGATCAATCATTGATTATTACATTTTTATCAACACTGATATAAGTAATGAGGAATTTTCATCATGTTATGTAGCATTTATCAATGGCTCTATTTAGGCAGGACATAATTTTTCGCCGAGAAAAAGTAATTTAAAATTTATTATGTTTCCATTTTTCAGAAAAAAAGTAATTAATTAATTCTATGAATATAATTAAGTTTCTTAGATAATTATAAAACTGCAACAGCTGTTGCATCACGCGAAAGTTTAATTAAGCATAATCATCTATTATAAAAGTTCCTTAAATCGTTTAATAAAACCGGTTGAAAATATTGAATTAAATAAAAACATTATCTTTAAATATATACGATTTTTTAAAAATAATATTCGAAGTGAATAAGTATTGAACTGAGTAACACAAAAAGAGCATCTCTCTGTATCAAACTTTTATTTAAAATCATTTTAATCCTTTTACAGGGTGACTTGGAATGACAGGTGACAAGACAGGGTGACAAGAAATAACTTGGACACACATGATACATTATAACTTTAATGCTAATGAAAATATTACGACCAAACTTCAATAAATATGAATACATTATTTTGTCTATTATATTTACAATTTTTTAAAGTGGCTACCTTTAGCCTTCATACAGAGCTTTAAACGTGTCACAAAATTTTCGGCTATGGGCCGCAACTCACTTACTGATATTTTATCTCATTCCTTGCATAAGAACTTCTTTAGGGAAGCCAAAGTTTTATGAGGTTTAGCACACACCCTTGTCTCCAAGATGGACAAAATAGAATAATCCATTGGGTTTAAATCTGGGGAATACGAGGGCCTTTCTTGAGCTCCAATAAAGTGGGGAAAATCTGTCTTGCACCAATGTTCAGTGCCTTTAGCTATGTGTGCTGGTGCGGAATCCTGCTGGGAGGCCCCTCTTTTATTTCCAAAGAACTTTTGCGACCAAGGTAAGACAACATCTTTCAAAATGAGTTTGCGATGGTGGTAGATACAGATATTTGGTTTGAAACTTCGTCCAAGTTATTTCTTGTCACCCTGTAATTTCATGTACAGGGACAACCAAGAGAATTCACATGCATTACGCCTATGAGCGAAATTTTTATAGGTTCAATTTAACATGTATAGGCTTTTTCTATAGCCACAATTTAAATTCTGGATGTCAGTCACATATTTTTTTTTCTCAGTGTAAGTTTCAAGGAGGGTAGGAAGTGAAAATTGTCTGAATAACTTGGATTAAACTTTTGCATTTGATAATAGTGATGAATTTAAAAGAAAAAATAATATTAAATATAAGTTATATATTTAATCTGGGGTTCAAGAGTATGGTGTTCCACCTTCCACACAGAATTACATGTCAAATAAAATTGCTTCCAAACCTATTTTAAACTGCGTGAAAGATGTGTGTGTGCGACACAACAAATATATATTTTAAAAATCTTTTGCAGCGTTTTACTTCGAACAAATAAATTGAAATACACTAAATACAGTAGAATATTTTAAATTACTATAAACATAAAAATAGTTTTTTTTTTTTTTTTTTCAGATTTATTAAAAAACTAGATGACCCGTCCGGCTTCGCACGGATGAACAAATTTTAGTTAAATATGGATTGACATGTAAAAAATCAAGAAATATATCAGTTTATATGTATAGTCAGGCAATAATATTAACTGAAAAGTCAAAATATAATTTTACAATTATTTTTTTTTAATTAGTTGTTAAATGTTGGCAATTTGTACTTAATATTATTTATTTATTTATTTATTTATTTCATAAAAAGAAACATTTCTTTACTCGTGAATAAAAAATATTGAAAAATAAACCTATGACATGAAAATGTTTTTGATAAAATTGACGTCATAATAGCTTTAATTATTATTTATTTTTCATCTCGCAAATATATTTAATTTTTTCCATAATTGATGGTTATTTTAATAATGTATATTAAGGGAGAAATCAATAATATGAAACAATATTCGTACTATATATATTATTACAGAATCTGGTGTGAAACAACCACACGATTTCCATTGCCCACTGTTACACATATTATATACAATTTTTTTGGAGATATATGCATTTTTTGAGATTTTCCAGTAAGAGAAACTTGATACACGTATAAAGACACATACAACAGAGTTTACATAGCGAGTCAAAAAATAAGGGAAAAAATAGATAGTTATTTTTTTAAACACGAATTTCCGAGATCTAAAACTGAACTACCTAATCAGGATGACCGTTAATATTCCTGTAATAAGCACGTAATACTTGAGAAAGGTTATCTAAATTGGATTAATGAAACAATTTTCAAGAATACGTTGGAACCGTTTTTGAGGTACCAACTTTTACCAAAACTTAGCATGCTCAATTATTGACCTAAAAACAATAATTACATACAAAAGGATATTTAATAAGAAGTTAACATGGCGAGTTTGAAAAAATCCGTAGACGCCTATCAATTTCCCTGATCTAACCAACCATATCGTTCGAAAGGGCATCTAATAGATTATTTATATAGCAACTTTGAAGAAAATCATTAGAGCTGTTTTTGAATACGGGCTTACGGTCCCAATTCCGGTTTTCGATGACCCAATTCCGGTTTTTCAATTTTCACGAAAATTTGGAAAATTTATCTGTACACCAGACCTGAATCACTTGTGAAGTTTAGTAGTTATATATATATATATATATTTTTTTTTTTAGTTTTGGAGATATCACAGCCAGAAGATTCCACACATACGTGCACACACACACACACACGGACCAATTACCAAGACCTATACAATACTTCCACTACCTACGGTAGTAGGGTAATTGAAGTAAAAACATACATCTCGTATTTACTACGAAAATATACAGATTTTCGTATTACGTTTTCGATCGCCAAATACAAAAATCGCCAATGACGATAGAAATCAAATCTATGCTTTGTTTTCAATTAAAATATTGAAAATTTTAATTAAAAATTTATTTTACCAAAATTTATTATAGCTTCTAGCACTTAGAGAGAGACAGCGTAACGTTTGATTAGAGAAATAAAAGAAATCGGCTGTTTAGTTCTAGCGATCGTTCTTTACATATACATATAAACCTTTCCTCTTTATATATTAGTATAGCTATAGAGCATAGATATATTAAATAGGTTTCCAATCAACATAATGTAACTCAAATAATTAAATGCTATTTGCATTTCAGTAATGGCTGTATGGACTATGTATATTGAGCTACTTGCCATAACTGTTACTTGCTAAAAATAGTCGCCAAATAAATTTAAACTTCTCAATACGCAAGCGAAGTGTGACGTCACGGACCGCCGTGGATGCAAGAAAAGATTTCCCATGTTAATCGCTCATTGGATTTTTCTTTTCTTTTCTTTTTTTTTTTTTTTTTAATTATTAAAATTCTAGAAAAAATATTTCCCGATTTTAATCCCCATACTTGGGTATAGATATGTATTAGTTATTGTATGCATGCGTTAGATTGAGTTATTTTGCTGTCAAATTGAAAAAAAAAATTAATTTTAAATTTCAAATCTGTCATTCTTGGCGTTTGTACTGTCAAATCTGTCATTCTTGGCGTAATACGAAATATACATGCCAGATGTATATTTTCGTAATATGTATTGTACGAAATATTGCTTCATATTATTCGTTACTCTCTTAATATAAGTTGTTAAAATAACCATGATTTTTGAAAAGAATTAAATTATATTCGCCAGATAATTTGGCGATATTTTTTTTTCTGCCAAGGATGACGGATATCAAATCTATTCCGCTGCA
Source organism: Salticus scenicus (assembly GCA_963930645.1). NCBI lineage: Eukaryota > Metazoa > Arthropoda > Arachnida > Araneae > Salticidae > Salticus > Salticus scenicus. The sequence continues at coordinate 128,388,754 of OZ005656.1, forward strand.
ACATATTAGTATATTTTATCAGATACTTTATTTAGACATTTGAAAACAAATTTGACTTCAAATTATGATAGAATATTTATCCTTTCCCTTTTAATTAGTTTATTAGTTGGATATTTATTGAGTAAATATCATCCTTTGAAATGAAATGTTTATGTTTTCAATCGAATATGGAAGTTTGCCATTTTTTTTCTCTAGAATTTTGAAATTTAAAATTCAAATTTTATCAATTTTACAACAAAAACAACTTAATCTAACGCATGCACATGATAACTAGTACATACCTATATCCAAATATGAGGATTAAAAACGGGAAATAATTTTCCTCGAACTTTAATATTTTTTTATAAAAAATCCAATGGGCGATTAACATAGGAATCTTTTACTTGCATCCACTGACGGCCAGTGACGTCATGACTTCGCTTGCGTATTATTCTTTTAAAAAATGCATAATGAAATGCAGATGGTATTTTTTTTTAATTCACTTTTATCCGCGGATATTATTATTCGCGTGAAAATATATATTATTATATGTCTAAAAATAAATTAACTCGTAAATCTTTTTGGCAACAATTATAAATTAAAATAAATAATTTAATAAAAGTTTAGAAGTTAGAATTTCTTATTTTATTTTATTTTATTTCATTATTTGTTTAATTCCAATTTCGTTTACACACATCAGTTTAAACATTGATGCTTTAAACATTGATGATGAAGTTATATTATCAGAAAAATAAGCACTTTTAACGCTATAATGACGTCAGATTTAACGTGTAAATTTAACATTTCGCAAAACTTTATATGAATTTCAATTTAATTCACGTGCAAATATATTTCTTTTCTTTTCATGTCAAGATATTTTGAAAACAAAATAAACATGTACTAAATGTTTCTTTTATGTTGGCAGCAGCTAATTTTTTTAATATTTCATTATTTCCATTTCTATTATGGCTTTTATGGGGATTTTAATTAAAATGCTCAGATTTTAAACTAAAATTTATTTTATCAAAATTAAATATAGCTTATAACAATCAGGCATACTGTAGCTTTTGGTCAGTGAAAGAAGTTTTAAAATCGGTTCGGTAGTTTTAGAGATTACCCTCCACAAACATACAATTTTTTGCGCTTTATATAATGATATAGATATAGATTAAATATATGCTGATTTTTTTTCTTTTTTTTAGACAGAGAAAATGTTTTACTCTTTCAAAATTCAGCACAGACAGTGTAACAAAATTTAAAAGATGGGATTAATAATATGTTTATATATACACTATTATGTATATATAGAAAGAGATAGATAGATATAGGTTTGTTCTTTTAAATAAGTTGTTACTTTCTGAAATTGTTCCTTAGTTTTTACTTTTTTCTATTTTAAATAAGATGTTAAGTACAATAATTCTTTAACGACAAATGGTAAGAATTTTTTTAAGGGAAATAGGAAAAATACATCTTTTTTTTTTTTGGTATCATTACTTAGATTATTTAACTCTTACCGTAAATCTAATGTTAATTTTTTTTTTATTCATTTAAAATTCTATGATTAAGAATATATATATATATATATATATATATACCGGGTGGTCCAAAAGTCAGGACAAATCTTAAAAATGAATAATTCGAAAACGAATCAAGATACAAAGATACGGTTTGCACCAAACGGATGGAAAAGAAGCCGGTTTTGCGTGGCAACGAAAAAAAAAATAGTTCTGTTGGCGACCAACAGATGGCTCTGTCGGATTTCTGCTGTAGGATTATGCAAAGCAACAAACGATATAAAAAGGAGCAACTGCGGCAGAAAATGGTTGTCGAAACTTACATGCATCGAAATATCGCATTCTCAGTCGCTACTTTAATCACGCATGGCCTCCAAGATCTCCCGATCTGACACCCTGTGACTTTTGGCTGTGGGGATTCTTGAAGTCAAATGTGTACCGCGACCAACCGAAATCACTAGCAGCACTGAAAGATGACATCCGCCAAAATGTGTCTGCCATAACGCAAGAAATGCTACTAAATACTGTGAACAGTGTGGGGAATCGTCTCACAGCAGTACTTTTGAATGATGGACTGCACATTGAGCAGCTATTGTAGTAGTACTAATTAACTGTAATTATGCTGACTTGTAAGTTATCAACACTTTTTTTCATTTTTAAATCATCTTTTGGTGAAATAAAACACTATAGCGCCATCTGTTGGTCGCCAACAGAACTAATTTTTGTTTTCGTTGCCACACAAAACCCGGTTTCTTTTTCATCCGTTTGGTGAAAACCGTATCTTTGTATCTTGATTCGTTTTCTAATTATTCATTTTTAAAGTTTGTCCTCACTTTTGGATCACCCGGTATATTATTTTGTTTGTTTATTGAAATGAATGATTGTGTTTGAAAAAAAAAAAAAAAGAAATTCAGTTATCAAATGCTTTAATCAAATTTTACTTAGAAATTTTTTTATATTATTTTATTTATTTATTTATTTATTTATTTATTTTTACATTAAATACAATATTCTCTATATCTGTATAATTTTGCGCCACGGATTTCATAATAAATTTAAAAAAATTAAAAAAAGATTATTAAATCGTATTTACCTTAACTAATAATTTTAGTTTAATACCAAAATCGCTCTTTATAGCTAAAACTGTATTGAAATAAAAACTCAAAAGCTAAGAATTAAAATTTATTATTTAAATTGGAGTGAAGGCATAGTGTAAATCATTCTTAGAAGAAAATTCTATTTTTATATCTTTAGGAAAATGCATTAAAAGTATGCATTAAAGAAACACAATAACGTCTTGGAAAGTAATTTTGAAGTATATTATGATGTTATCTAACTAATGTACTTTTCTCAAAAGAAAATCAACAAGTTTTTATTTAAAGCTGATTATTTTGACTTTTTTTTTTCTTTTCTTTTTTTTTTTTTAAATAAATGCAATATCATATTGTGTATTAAATTTGCATATTGTGTACATTTTGCTTTAGAGAATTTCTACAATGATGAACTTTTTAGAACATTTCTTATTTATGAAGAAAAGAAGATATATTATCTATCAAGAAGATTGCATTTAAATTAGGAATTTTATGTCACTTACCATTTTGTTTATTACTATTATTATCGTTACTTCTATTATTATTATTATTATTATTATTATTACTCCTTTATTATTATTAATACGATAAGATTATTGTGTACAATATTTCATTTTTGTATAAATTTCATAAAAGCAACTACAAACAGTATCGAAATAATGTATTACATGAAAAATATCAAAATAAACTCGTATTACTATGATAAGTATTTATGTATTTGATAGCTTTGAGCCCTATAGTTACAATGGCATTTGTCTCAATTCATACATATTGAAATAATTCCCAAATACAAATACGCAATATCTTGTTGACATGGGACATCACAAACATCCATGCCCACACTGAGCATCGAACCCGTGACCTGGGAATGTAGAAGGCAGCGGCCTACCGACCGAATTAACAAGCTTGCCCATGAAGAATATATTATGACTAGTCGGTCTTCATGCGCCTAACTGTCAAATTTTAAAATTTACTTTATTAAAAATCAATGCTTGAATTTTATCCCGGAATGTCATGATCGCCAAATCAAAAACAGTGATCAAATGTTGGGATAAATAGCCCATAAAAAAATATTTCAAATTTGATACTTTTCTTTTACCAAAATAGTGTAATATTCCAGTAAAGAGCAACGACAAACTTTTTGGATTTTAAACGATAAACTTCGTGGATTACAGTAAACTATGTGGGGCGAAAGGGCTATCTTTTTTTTTTTTTTTTTTTTCTTTTTAGAAATTCATCTATTATTATAAATTACCTATAAGACCTATTAGAAATTTTAAATCATGTACAAAAATATTTATTTCTCAATACATTGTAGCAAATATGATGTCATTTTTTCTCTACTAGATACACATTCCATTTTCTTTATTCATTCCTCCAAATCAAGGATGAAAATTCATTTTTTAATTACAATACATTTTTGTATGCATGACGTTAATTTCATAACTTGAGCTTTTATTAAAAAGAATATAATCGATTTAAACGAATACCATTCATTAGTGAACTTAAACATTTTCGACAGTTTATGTTTCATTAATATAAGGTTTTTAGATATAACGTTAAATCGTTTTTGTATATTTATGATTAATTAAAATTAAACAAGAAATTATGGTTGCTTTATATATATATACGTTATACATTCCATCCTACGTCCTCTACATATCTAGTAAGAATAAGCGCAAATTTTTGCTTTTTTGAATCACGATCATTTAAACGACTCCAAATACATTGGATTTAATCTGGAATTTTGTTATGAATATTTGGAGTTCTAATTTGTTCTAATGTCCTTAAATATTTATATATGTTCTTCCAACCAATATATGATATTTAAGTACACTATGACATATTAAAAGGAGAGTTGGCGCTAGATAACAAGAATAATTGTCTTCTTGAATGCCAAAGAGATAGACAAAATAGCAGACACATGTTTCGATAGTATTTAGCGAACCGCCATCAATACATAAAGAAACGAAAGACAGTGCTCCTATATATGATAAAGGAATAGGATTTTTCGACTGTTCAATTAACCGATAGAATTAGACAAAAACTACCACATATGACTATTATAAGCATTGTTTTACCCCACTTTCCTAAGTCACGTTTTGTCATACGTAAAGATCTCAAAGAGTATAATTTTAAAGTAGATTTCTTGCCTTTAAGTGACTCATCCTTTTTCAGTTAAAAATATGCAATAGATATGCATATTTCTTGGTTTGTTTTATATTTTTCCCTGTCAATCTGGTTTATCATACAGTAGTTAAACAAAATTAGTCATAAATTCTACTTAAAAGAACGTATCAGTTATGTATGACCAGTAACATGCAAATCAGCCATTTTTAAGCGTTGCTGGAAAAAAATATATTTGACTAAAATTTAACTAAGTTTAAAATCGCTAATTTCGCATATTTTGTAAGAGATTCTCAAAAGTACGGCAACCCTCCATGTAACTGAGTATTTTTCTTTCTGTATATACTTATACCATTGATTACAACACCTCTGGCGATATTCCTTATTTTATTTATCATTTGTTTTTGGTAACTGTGTGTGTGTGTGTCAATTTCGACGTGAAGGAATAAGAATGCTTTTATCTCTCTATATCTACCTGTATGATCATTTTTTTTTTTTTTTTTTATGAAGAGATAAGCATATATTGTTTAAAGTAATATTTTCACTAATAAAGCTCGTGTACAGTAAGCATAATGATAAAACGTTGTCATTAAACTAATATTTTGATCATCAAATATGTTATTTGGAATTCCCGAAATGTGATTCCCGAATTGAATTGACGAAGTTCGAAATATGATAAGGTATGTGCCTCGTGGATGTAAAATACTGTGCACTATGAAAAATTAAATTTCTTCCTTATTTATGCTAAATGGAAGACAAATACAACGAGATGTTGATAGATCTCAATGATCAAACTGGAAACATGGTGAGTGCCAAAGGCGGTACGAAATAATATACAGATTCCCTGATCAAACATTCACTTATTTTGAATGGCAGAGATGCTTTAGAGTGTCCTCAGCATCTATAATTTTGAGTGAAGTGACAGTGTATATTCAAAGATTTAATTTTTGAAAGGTTTCTTTTTCACAATATTTTATTACCATTTTTACCATAAAATGGTTTCTTGTAAAGTTAATTCTAGAAAAAATCATTAGGTATGGTTTTAATCAGATATGCATTTAAAAATAAAGATATTTTTTTCTTCATTCTATTATTTTTGTGGCGTAAATAAAAATACGTAGCTTTATTGAATAACATAGGGACACTTTAAAAAAAGTGTGTGTGTGTACGGGGAGGGGGTGGGGGTCAGTTATATGACTTTTATTACCCACCATTACTACACTATTTTATACATTTTTTTGAAATAGTGTGGGCAGAAGACATAAAATTGTTTTAATTAATTGGCATCTAACAATTTCCCCGTAACAGGAAACAAATACATAAGTGTTAAATGCACGAAAGATATAAAAGAGAATTTACATAGCGAAATTTACAAAAAAAAAAAAAAATCATTTTTTTTTTTTTTTTTTGAACATCACTTCTGAAGAGACTAATACTGGCCTATCTAATCAGGACGCATGCCAATTTTCCTGTGTTAAACAAGTAATACATGTCCAATAACTGATATAAAGAGGCTTATGTAGCAAATTTGAAGAAAATAGTTAGAGCCGTTTCTGAGATACAGACTTTCTGTCCTACTGAAAAAAAAAAAAAAAAAAAAAAAAAAAAAAACCTTGGAAAGTTCATTTGTTCACTAGAAACTAACATTTAGATGCGAAATGATGCTTAAAAAAGAGCTATATTGCAAATTTGAAAAGAAATTCGAAGTGCCGTTTTTAAAGGAAAGTAATTGCGTGACCTGATATTGCCGTATTTACGTAGTACGTGTATCAATTTTGTATGTATCAACAAATACATACGAAAAAACACCAGAAAGAGTGTCTATATAGCAACTTTCATGAAAATTGTTCGAACCGTTCTTGAGATATAGACCGACGGACTCGATTTCGATTTTAAATGTTCCGTTTCTGGTTTCAGAATTTTCAAAAATTAGAAAAAAACATATGTACATTTAATTTATCTTACTTCTGAAATTTTGTCGTAACATTTCTATTAGATATGGAGATATGATAGTCAGAAGATCACCTTCCGCACTGACTAATTGCTATTTTTTTTTTTTTTTCTTACTTACAAGGACTTGAAAACTCGATATCAAAAATTTCAACTGAATGCTATATTTCCATTATTTACGGTGGTCGTTTAATGGGTGTGATTATAAACCAACATTTAAAACGCTTATACTCTTTATTATTAATTTTGTATTAAATATATACTAGCTTAAAGAAATTTTTAATTTAACTATTAAAAAATAATAAAAGAAACAAAACATGATATTCATAAAAATAGAATATTTTTTTGTGATACGACTTGTTGAGTTGTTTCTGCGCGTAACCTTCTTCCCCACTGTTTTTTAAAGTTATTTTAACTTTATTGAATAGAGTGAACACATAGAAAATAATATTTACAATTAGTGGTAGTGAACGTTACACGCAATGGTAATTCTGTGTCTTCAGAGAATATCCTTTTTACCTAAATCAGATTTGTTAATCCAGGACATCTGTATATAATTAAAAAATAAAAATAAATAAATAAATCAGTAGTACATTTAAATAGCAATTAAGAAATGCTATATAATCGGACAGTTCGTAGAAAAAATATGTCAGTGAACTCATTTTAACCTTTATATATTTATTTTTTAACAGCACATTACAAAGGTCAAGTTATTTAACATTAAACCCTTTTCATACCCAAACTTATACACACATACGTGCATACAGATATACATATATTACGATCATTTACTATTTAAAATCGATTTTTATGTATAACATGACTTTTCCAAAGCAAAGACAGTATTTATATAATTCTGAATGTTATCTCAGTTTATCATGAAGAATGATTACCAAATGATTTTGGAAATATTTTATTTAGCTAGTTCATATTAAAAAATTCAAGTTAATCTCAGCGTACAATCATTAGTTCATATATAAATGACACTGGCAGTTTTCCAATTAATCTATTTAATCGATTATTCCATTTTGCTATAATTATTTTCCCAAATGTTCCTAATTTACCTTTAATAGTTCAAATGAATTATATTATCATTTAGTTGTACAGTAAAATTGTTATTATTTATCACTTAACTTTCATAAAAATGATGGGACATTAGAAAACCTGAATGAATGAACTTTTTAATTACTACTACGAAAATTCATTTTTTCTTATTTGTATTTTGTTAAGTCATTACAAGTTAAGAACTTTTTTGTTGCATGCAATTAGGACAACAATATTATGGTAGATCAGATTTTTACATTAAATTTATCACTAAAAGGGATAATATATATATATATATATATATTTAACTCATTTCATATATATTAAAAAAAATAATAACAGCCTCTACAACATAGATCAAAGTAATTACTCCAAATAACGTTATTTATGCTTTATATGATTTAAAGAATTCTTTGATAATTCTTATTTATTCAGAATTTTCTTTTAAACATACAAATAATTTTTTTTAATGCATAATCTTATATAAAAGACCGTAGACATGCTAATCAGACGTTTTGTTAAATATCTGTAAAAATAACACTGTTCGGCATGAAAACTTCTTCTGACGCCGTTTTAGAATATTTATATGTAAATGGTCTCCTATATCGGAATATGACGCCCATTTTGCCCTACACCCCACCTTTTTTTTAGGAACGTCCGCCTATTTTTATAATTTTTTGGTGATTTTTTTGGCTATAAATTTGAGTTTTGGAAGGGGTACGATTATTTTAACCGTTAAATATCTTCTGGGGAGCTACAGAGTTCTAAACTTGAAAAATATTTGCCACAAGAGAAAAATGGGGTGGGGGGGGGGGGTTACCACTGAAATTAGCTATTACGTATCTTATATTTATTTTTAATATGTTATTAAGGTTATTTTTAAAGCTTTATATATATACTTTTTTTAGGTGTTAAATTAATTGTTTTTCATTCTTCAAATTAAATTTATGGTCATGAAATTATCGAACAGGGATAAAAATGAGAGGGGGGGGGGGTAGTGTTTCTAGAAAACTGTCGGTGACTGGGCAAAATGGGAGTCATATTTGGATGGATTCAGGAGGTCGTTTCACATAAGAATCAGCAAAAATGATATAATAACTTGATTTTTTTTTTTTTTTTTTGCAGAGCAGTGTGATTGACGATAAAATGAACTGAAACTTCAGTAGAATTTAAAGTTTGTCGAGTAAAAGATAAACGAACAAATCAAAATAAGCTAATATATATATATATATATATATATATATATATATATATATATAATCACAAATATGGATTAGAATAAAGGAAAAACATTGACAGCAAAAAGTTTATCAAGTAATTACGAATATTGTAAAACTTAGAGCTTAAAGAAAAAAAAAAAGTATAACCTATCAAAGATCTACATATATTCATTTTTTTTAATGCATTCAGTTGTGTCTAGATGAAATCGTACATATTATATGTTCACTAAACTGTTATTAGTGTAATCTCTACATATAATACAAGAAGTGTGCGTGCGTGGCCGTCGTTTTGCAGGCAAGCCTCTGATCGCAGAGCTTTACAAATTTCCATGGAGGTCTGTTCTGAATTCTCTTGATGCACTTTAAAACCTAACTTCAAAGTATTTGATTTTTTTCTAATTAATTAAACTCTATAAATTTCTGAAATTATTAGTTACAGAAATAAAAATCTAAAATCTAAAAGGTTTTCTATGGATTGTTATATCAGTTGATCGGATCATTGTGCTAATAACGCGAAGGTCAAAGGTACGAATCTCCTGGGGCGAATGGGTTACGTTTTGCAGATAAAAAAAAAAATATGTGAATTGTTAAAATAAAAATTTTCAGTGTATTCAGTGTATTCTTAGCTTTAAACAAGACGAAAAAGTGACAAAAATCGAAGTTAACTTTACGGCAATGTTCCTAATAACGTTAATTCCCTGGTTGAACCCGATATTCGAGAGGCATATAAAGTCAGGTGGTGCCTTTTCAGCAAAGTTTGATGGGCATTGTTATTTTATGATATTTTAGCTGAAAACAACCAATCAAAATTTATATGAAATCTTTGACTCTAAATGGCAAAAGTAGCGTGCCAATTTTTTTTTAGAAATCTACACTCTAACTTTCGTCGCTTCTCAAGTTCTTACGCCCTACCGAGAGTTGAAATTTATGTTGAATATGACATCAGAAGTTGTTGGCAATATACTGCGCATGGTTGATCGCAGAACTACAAAATTTGAGAACCGTTTTGACTTCTCCTGTTGCATCTGAAAGCCTGATTTAGAATTTTATTTATTTATTTATTTTTCAGTATTTAAAATCCAAATATTTCTTAAAAGATTATTTTTAGAGATAGAAACTTAAAAGTTAAATGACTTTTTGTGGCCCATTAATTCCTTTGTTTCGAGCATCATCTTAATAACACGAACATCGTGGGCACGATCCTTCAAAGGCCAATGTATTTCTTCTTGAGGATTGTTAATCGAAAAGATGCCAATGTTTTTTTTTTTTTTTTTTTTTTTTTTTTTCCGAGATTTTTCTCAACTAAAGTGCAATATTTATTTTATCAGTATTTCAAAAGAAGGATAATAGCCTAAGAGCCCACGACGGCCAGACCTTCGTTATTTAATAAAAGCTGAAAATTCTTCTGTGCGTGTCCCCTATACAGGTAAGAACGACCAGGGACTATAGAGTTTGGGTAGTGGTTACTTGGGCAGGTAACAGGTAGTAAAGGTGTATAAAATAGTACCTTAAATTCGTTAAAGTATAAAGCTCAATTTTTTTATATTTTATTAGGGATAACTTTAGAAATCTCGTCATCCATTGCCGGACACTTATGACAGTTGCTACCCCCTGCCAGACACCCCTAAATTTTAATAAATTATAATTATACTTTCGTTACAGTATAAAAGCTAAATTTTATATATGTTACTTGGGAACCTATAAAAAAATGTTACCTCAATAGCCGGACAGTTTTAATGGTTTTTACACCTTGCCAGACACATCGAAAGTCCGCTGTAGGTGCGAGCGCGAGCACTTAGTCGATTGCGATCTTCAAAGATATCCAATAAAAAAATTATTTTATTACGTTCATAGTCAGGTTATATAAAGTAAAAAATGTAATTTTATTATTATAATATACAAAAAAAAAGCATTATTACATGTAAAAAAAATATTTATTCGTTGTCGTCGATATTTTCATTTTCTTCGTCACTACTCGCCCAGTCGATGTCATGATCGTCTTCAATATCGCCTTTTTCGTCAGTTTCTGAAAAAAAAAAAAAAAAAAAACAAGATTATACAATTATGAATAATTAAAAAATTATGTACAATAATTTGTCATAATAATTACATACCTGATTGAGTTTTAAGCGAATCACTAACATAACTTGGTAGTTGATCTCCTGAAAACCATTTGAATTGGTATTTGTCATTTTTCAATACCCAGCCGTTATTGTCTGGTTGATATGTAGTTGGATTTTCCGCTGTAGGTGCGAGCTCGAGGTAACGACTGTTCTAGCGGGTGCGAGTGAGATAGGGCGCTTAGTCGACTGCGATCTTTCACTGCGCATCATCTGTCTTTTAGTGATGTATTGAAGAATTATGTGTAGCTACAACCACGTTTTACCATTGATATTTGTGTCGTTTTTTTGTGAAATAAAAGTGTAATTTTAGTAAAAAGTGTTATCATGGGAGACACATTAATTTGTTTTGTGTGTAATAAAAGTGATGGTAAGATAATATTGTTCTCGGAGGAAACTTTAAAAAAATGTCAAACTGTTTTGAAAATCAGAAAAAAACATAACCTTAAATATAAAGACATTATTCTGCCTGATGAGTGTACAGAAAATGGTTATCACCGGGGATGTTATAAAGCATTTACAGGACTTATGAAAAAATACTTAACTTCTGAACCTGAAAATTGGACAAAAAACAGTGAAAAACAAAAATCAGCCAGTGTTTCTACAGACAATACCTCAACAACCTCGTCGTTGATACCTAAGTTGACCACAGAACCATCTCATTTACAGTCATCCTCTACAGAATCTTCAGTAACAATGCAATCAAGTTTAACTTCTGAATCAATAGGACTTCAATCTACAACTTCTCAAGAAAATATTGAAGTTTTTGAACCAGATCTTAGTGAAGATAATGATTTAACTCAGGATGGAAATATTCTAACCGAGAAGGAAGCTAATAATATCGACTACCTAATTGTTTGTGTGTTTTGTGACAGGAAACATAAAAAAAAACGTTCACGAATGCTTCCACTTCATAAAGCTGATACCAACCAATTTAAATCTAGCGTACTACCCAACATCGAAGGTCAAGAGAAGTATGCAGAATTATTGAATAAATTAAAAAAATTTTCTGGTCCAAAAATATCATATCATACAGAATGTAGAATTAGTTTCAATAATGAAATATCATCTTCTAAAAAACCATCCAGTATAAGTGATTGGCATTTTCATCGGGAATATCAACAATTAGCTTTTAATGAAATAAGTGGCATCATCGAGGAAGACGTAATTAAAAAAGGGCGCTGTTATTTATTAGTATATTTGCATGAAATGTACACCGATGTATTGGAAAGAATATTTGAAGAAAATTCTGTTGAAGTGAATTCTGTTTTTACTGCACATCATCTCGAAGAAAATATGTTGAAAAAATTTTCTAAAGATATTAAATTTTTTACTATTTGTAATAAAAAAATTATAGCACCCAAATATTTACAAACAATAGACGATACAATATTTGAAAACTTACAAACCGAAAATACTTTACAAAAAGCTGCATTAATTTTAAGAAAATTAATACTACAAATGGAAAAAAATAAGTTACCGATAAAAAATCTAACAACAGAGCATTTAATGTCAGGAGAAGTTTCGATACCACCGCAATTACTGGACTTTTACTTTACTCTTCTAGGTGGATGTAATAACAAACGGAAAAAAAGCCTGAAATGTGCTCGTCAAGTGCGTTCTTATTCTCAAGACGTAATCTATGCTGTCCATAATGGCCGTGTAAAAACATCAAAGCACATCATGTTAGGTATAACTTTAAAGAGCTTAACAAGCAGTAGGAAAATTATCGATATTATTAATCGATATGGGCATTGTATTAGCTATCAGGGTATCGAGGAACTAGAGACTGAGACAACGTATACTTCTTTTGAACAATCCAGTTTATACCCAGAAACGATTAAAAGAAATCCTGACCTTTTTACTGGTGTGGCATATGATAATTTCGATCGTTTTGTGGAAACTACAAACGGAAAGGATACTCTACATGACACCGTAGGAATTATATACCAGAACATTGAGGCCAATATAACCGAAGAATCTGAGATGCCCGAAGAACTTCACATGTCTGAAGCGCCGATTACAGATAATGAAATTATTTACCACATACAACGGTAAAAAGAAGAAGAAGAACTTTTGAAGCCATATCTACAGAAGAGATTCCGTATCCTAAAAAACCGAAAATGACAAGTGAACTACAATCAACAATTGATAATACAGAAATTATACGCCCTACAAACTCGCAACTATACACCGAAATCGACAATATATGGATGATCAGTCACGTTTTGCAGTTACCTGACGTTCCTATGTGGGTTGGTTTCAATAGTCGGATTTGTAATAATGCTGTCTCACAACAACTTATTTCTTATTTAACCCCAATCAATGCATCACCAACTAGTACATCTATAGTGCTAGAAACTATGGAACAGAGTAAAAAAATTGCTGAAGATTTACATCAACGTTCCATCCAGGTAACCTACGATCTTGCTATAGCTAAAGTAGCATTTCAAATACAGTCTACGGAAAAACCCAAATTTGATAATTTATTCATACACCTCGGACCGTTTCACATTATGATGGCTTATTTTAAAGCAGTCGGTAAAGTAATTAGTGACTGTGGGTTAAAAAATGTTATGGTTGAGAGTAGTTTGCTGGCAAGTGGTTCTGTGAATGGGTTTCTCGATGGAAAGCACTTCAACCGCTGCAAAAGATTGCATCCTTTGGTAGCATTGGGATTAGAGGTTCTACATTTTGAATCATTTTTACAACATGACAACTCAACACTAACAGATGATATGATAGAGGAAGTGAAAAGACTACAAAACTGCGAAATATCGTCTTTCAACATTGAAAATGATGAACTGAAAGAATTGATGAATAATTACAATATTTTCAAGCAACAATGTCTCAATGGTGAGCATGGTAAAACTTCACAATTTTACTTAATTTACATAAATCTCATACATCATTACTTGGACTTGTCACGGAGCATTCGTACGGGGGATTTTGAGCTTTTTATATCAACATTGCCTAAGACTACAAATATATTTTTTATATGCAACCAACAAAATTATGCACGGTGGACCGTAAAATATTATGATAATTTGCAGAAAGTTGCAGAAACTCATCCTGACTTATACGAAGGATTTAAACAAGGTTGCTTTGGTATCAAACGGACCACCAAACCATTTTCTAGACAACCAATTGACCTGGTGTTAGAGCAAACTATAAATGCAGACGCTGCTAGAAGGCTCACAGGTGTTATACACTTTACCAATTCGATTTCGGCTCGTCAACGGTGGGCTCGTAATCATGATGTTAGGTCCTCAATAATAAGTCAAGTTTATCTAGAACTAGGACTGCGAACTCATCAAGATGTTTCAACAGACTTAAATCTTCATAATATCCAGAAGAATTCCAAACAATTGAGACAATTTATCGCTACTTTTGATCGATTTATTAATCCCTTCAGTTCAGAAGTACCGAAAGACCAACTATTAAATATTTCATCTGGAAAATCCGCATCGCTATCAGTAGAGACATTCCTACTAAACATTGAAAAAAATGGAGATAATCTTCGTAAAACATTTGTTTCCGAATGTTTTTCAGATATTACCAGATTTGAAAAAGCTATTAAAAAAAATTCCCTTGACAATTTTTCTATCGATTATAAGAAGAAGACAAAAGTTCAAGTAGGTGGTAAAATTCAAGAAATTAAAATCCAAAGAGATTTATTTGGACGCATGCTGGGTATCTCAATGGATTTTAAGGTAGACATTTCAAAGATTTTGTCTTACCCAATTACCTCAGTGCCATTGTCCATGTGCCATTTGGATGGCGCTATTTGTAAGACAGATAAATCTGCTCTGATGAAATGTCTAGAGAAAGAGGTCCAGCATGAGCAACCACATCATATAGATATTATGATAATTGACGGTTTCTTCCTGTTGCATACAATGAAGAATGTTCCGAAAACATTTGGAAATATTTCAAAAAAATTGTTGCAAATGGTTACTCAATTTCAAGCATCGAGAATTGATGTGATCTTTGATCAATACTTTACTCCATCGATCAAAGATTACGAGCATTCCCAACGGCTAGAATCCGCGCAATTGGAGTACTCTATAACTGGGCCTGAACAAATTCGATCAAGTGATTTCGCGAAAGAGTTAAAAAATTTAAATTTTAAAGAGGCTCTGGTTAATTTTTTTATTTCACATTGGGCTACTGATGAAGTGGTGCCATTTATTGGCAACAAAACGATAAACATCAATTTCAGAAAATGTCATTCTTTCACTGTTGATAATTCCAACAAAGTTATCTCAAGGGTTGATGAAGAGTTGTCATGCCCATCACACGAGGAAGCAGATACGAAAATAGTATACCATGCATGTAACATCAACTATCCAGCAGAAATAGTAATAAGAAGTGCTGATACTGATATTGCGGTTATAATGCTTGGTAACATGCATCATCTTAAAAGTGATTCCGTTGTTCGGATGCTTACGGGTACTGGCAATAACTTAAGATATGTGGACCTAACTAAAATACATGCAGAGTTGGGACAGTTAATTTGTCAGAGTTTACCTGGATTTCATGCCATCACAGGTTGTGATTTTAACCCTGCATTTTTCAGAAAAGGAAAATCAATACCATACAAGAAATTTAAAAAAAATCCCGAGTACCAGGAAGCTTTTAAGAACTTCGGCAACAGCGAATTAATTGAAAATTTAGATTTTCAACGAAACATCTTCGATATTATTCAGAGATTTATATGCAATGTTTACAATGTCCCTAATGTTATTGGTGTTGATGACGCTAGACTGCAATTATTCATCGACTCGTATACAGTCTCCGATGTAAACGAAGCTTTTGACCGGAAAAAGTTGCGAAATTTTGACGCTAGCAATCTACCACCTTGCAAAAGCGAGCTATTGCAACAATTTCTGCGAGCAAATTATATATGTACCATTTGGAATAATGCTCATCTGAAAAATCCAACTACATATCAACCAGACAATAACGGCTGGGTATTGAAAAATGACAAATACCAATTCAAATGGTTTTCAGGAGATCAACTACCAAGTTATGTTAGTGATTCGCTTAAAACTCAATCAGGTATGTAATTATTATGACAAATTATTGTACATAATTTTTTAATTATTCATAATTGTATAATCTTGTTTTTTTTTTTTTTTTTTTTTTTTTCAGAAACTGACGAAAAAGGCGATATTGAAGACGATCATGACATCGACTGGGCGAGTAGTGACGAAGAAAATGAAAATATCGACGACAACGAATAAATATTTTTTTTACATGTAATAATGCTTTTTTTTTGTATATTATAATAATAAAATTACATTTTTTACTTTATATAACCTGACTATGAACGTAATAAAATAATTTTTTTATTGGATATCTTTGAAGATCGCAATCGACTAAGTGCTCGCGCTCGCACCTACAGCGGACTTTCGATGTGTCTGGCAAGGTGTAAAAACCATTAAAACTGTCCGGCTATTGAGGTAACATTTTTTTATAGGTTCCCAAGTAACATATATAAAATTTAGCTTTTATACTGTAACGAAAGTATAATTATAATTTATTAAAATTTAGGGGTGTCTGGCAGGGGGTAGCAACTGTCATAAGTGTCCGGCAATGGATGACGAGATTTCTAAAGTTATCCCTAATAAAATATAAAAAAATTGAGCTTTATACTTTAACGAATTTAAGGTACTATTTTATACACCTTTACTACCTGTTACCTGCCCAAGTAACCACTACCCAAACTCTATAGTCCCTGGTCGTTCTTACCTGTGTAGGGGACACGCACAGAAGAATTTTCAGCTTTTATTAAATAACGAAGGTCTGGCCGTCGTGGGCTCTTGCTCTATAAGGAAATACAAGAGAAGTCCCTACCTAGTGCATCAGAAGATATGGTGCAGATGCATGAATTTCGAGTTTTTTTTTTTTTTTTTTTTTTTTTTTTTTTTATTATTGAAAGTCATGTCTAATATATAAGATTCTATTTTTATATCCAATTGGTAGGTTGAAGTCATATGCTATGACACAAAGATTGTACTTGAAGAAGTAATCAAAAATATCTATTTTTTAAAAAGTGTTGAATAATTAAGCTCGTAAAAAATATTGATTTAATGGGAGGGGGGATGTAGCAGTATTCTTAGATATAAAGATTATACATTGAATCTTTTATCGCAGAGTTTTAATTTTTAAATTTATCTCTTCTTTTTGACAAAATAGCGTACTTGCCAACATCCTAATTAATATTTCGTAGTGTTGTTAGTCCTGCCCTTTTTTTGCCACCAGTAAATTTTTAGAGTAATTAGTATGTTGGCAAGTATGAAACAGTATATGTAATTCGAATTTTTGGATATTTCGAATTTTTCTCAGGTCCCTTCAACTTCGAATTATCCAAGTTCTACTGTATCATATATTGTAAGAAAAACGAGGAAGTAACAAAAGAAAAATTTAAACTTAGATGTACGTTGGTCGTTTTTAGACAAACGGCTGATCGTAGAGCTACAAAATTTTGCATGGAGGCTCATTTTCACCTCACCTGATGCACTCCAAAATGCAGTTTTCGATTTTATTTTATTTATTTATTTTTAACTAATTAAATATTTTCAGCTAGAAGGGTTGTATGCCGTTACCACCTGTTGTCATAGGATAAAAGTGATAATCTGTCAGAGATACGTTTGTCGGAAAAATTCAATACTTAAACAATAGCAACACGAATTATTGAGCGACTAGTACCTAAATTAAAATGTTCAATGCACAAATTTAAATAATGTGGATCATAAGTGAGTTTTTGAGTGATTTCAAGCGTTTTATCTAAGAAGTATTTTAAATTATGGTGATTTTTTTTTTTTTTTTTTTTTTTTTTTTTTTTTACTTATTTATTATTATTATTTTTTATGTATATATATTTATTTTAAATATTGCAATTAGCGATGTAAGCAAAGACTGTTAGTAACAAACACAGTTTTAATAAAATTTCTTCATGATACAAGCAAAAAACATATTAAGATAACAGTATTTAGTAAAATAGTATATAACTAAAAAATACACTTCGATGTTACTTTAATTATTATATTTAAAAAACTTCTTTTAAATAATACACAAATTTAATTTTTAAATTTATTCTTAAAAAATAAAAATAAATAAATAAAATAAATATATTGTTTTATTAGAAAAAATGGGAATAGTTGAAAATAAAAATGCATAATTTGTAATTGTCGGTAAGTTTGTAAATAACAATTTAAAATTAATATCATTAAATTATTATTTTTTTTACAGCATGAAATAAAGCGTAAAATTGGTAACATCAAATTTAAATATAACATTTAAGGGTTATGGGGATCAATACGTTTGTTATTTGTTTTATTGGTTGCTTACAAGAGAAAATGACTCTAGGCAACATTTAAAATAAAAAAGAATACATTAAGACTCAAGTGCATTTATTTCAAACACATAATTGTAGATACATTTCTGATTTACGTGTGCATAATTTTATTTTAGTTGCAACCATTTAGAGTAAAGAAAACGAGTGAAAATATCATGTTATTCGCATAACATATTATTTTGTAATTATATAAAAAATTAAAAAGTACAGTGGGTTACGTTATTATTCATATAAAAGGATACTATACCTAACGAACAAATACTCTATTTCTTAAATGTATTTTTGAACTCATTTAACTTCAGTACATATAGAGAAAATATTTTCAACTCTAAATTTATTAAAATTGAAAATAATATCCAATTTTAAAATTTAAAATACATAGTGGATTTTATTGTTGTTTAGTAAATTTTGCATTTGTGCTGAAAATTATCCTATTTACAGAGTATGTTCAAACATTTTTGTAACGATTTTTACTCTCCCCTTGAAATTAAATTTCAATTTTAATATAAAATCGTGACTGACAACAAACTGGAATAGGTTTTAACTATCTTAACTATCTTCCGTAACATTATATATATATATATATATATATATATATAATGTTGCTGTGAAGTAAAGAATGGATCGATGGCTATACTTTTGACCTTTCCGAAAAGATACTTGTTTTGTTATATATATATATATATATATATATATATATATATATATAAAGTTTTGAAAAGCATTGTTTTAATATTTCTACGCGTAACGCAAATGACATAATTAATAAAATATAAATAAACACGAAAGTGTGCATTTGACTGGGCAAAAGGCAAAAAGTGCATGCAAAACAAAGATATACGTACACATCTTGTTAAATCTAAGTCGCATCTCATGTTAAAGAGAAAATCCAACCTCCTCTTCCCAAACAACTGTTGCATAAACTTTTAATAACTCTCTAGGAACTGTGAACAATGTCATAAAACATAATTTCCAAAAATAAAAAAATAAATAAAAATAACATGATAAATATCGCCTAACACCGAAACATGTTTAGTAGCGGCGTGAGAATTTGTGTTTTTTCTTATAAAAAAAAAAATAAGAGGTAAAAAATAGAAATACATAGTTAAAATTAATGAGGCTTGAATATTATTTTCCGATTTTAGTAGGAAAATGTAAATTTAATTCCAAAGAAGAGAAAAAGACATATGTTGGTTCAGTAAAACAAATTTTTGCTAAAAAGTTTTACTATTATCACAGAATTCTCTTAGTAAGGAAAACGTAAAGTAAGAAATGTAAAAAAAAAAAAAAAAAAAAAAAAAGTCAAAATTAACTCAGGATACTATCATAAATATCTTTTAATACCTATTTTGAAAGAATAAATCCACAATTAAACCAAATAATCTGCACTTTGTTCAATTCCATCTGGATTGGTCTAATTTTACTTCTTTATGCGAAGTATAAGAAAGTAAAGTAATCTCGATTTTTCAAATGGATGTTATATCTCACATAGCTCGAACACAAATAACCGTAGAATGTCGCAAATTTATATTCGTGTCTATCATTATTTCTCGTGTTAAGTCTGCAACATTTGACTTAATACGAGCTCCCGTTTTAGAGATATCTACAATTATACAGGACTTTTCGTGACGTATCTTTGTAAGTATGTGTGTATGTATCTCGCATAACTCAATACCGATTAAACGTAGAACGTTGTAAATTGGTATTGATATGACATCTAGTTGTGCACACCCCTTTTTGGTATTACTGTGACTTACCGTTTTTGAGATATTTACGAAAATCATATTTATAGTGACCAAAAATATTCAGGTTTTGGGCATTATATATGAAATACTATCATAGAGATTTCAAAGCAAGCTAATGATAGAGCCTGTAATGGTATCGTTATGAAAGTTGTCCACATCTTTGCGTGGAGTTATGTAATTCTTGAAGACATAAGCAGGTTCTAATCGATGAATGCATTTTATTTAATAAATATTTAGTCTATAGATAGAGCTCATAGTGATAATGTTAAAGTAGTTGTTCACATATTTGAGTGTAGAAATTAATTCTTAAAGACATAAGTATGTTATAGTCGATGAACCGACTTTATTAAATGAATATTCAGCCCGCAAATAGAGCCCGCAACGATGTTTTTATAAAGTTATTTACATTTTTACGTGTGGAAAGTAATTCTTAAAGACAAAAGCGGGTTCTAGTCGATGAATGCATTTTATTTAATGAGTATTCTGGAAAGAGTTAAATATAACGCCGTTTGTGCTATGAAAATCACTAATTAATGATAATTCTCGAAGCAATCCAATGAAACAGTCCTTCTTACGCCAGAGATAAAATAAACGCTGTTAATTACACTACAGAGCAGAAATTGTGCTAATTTTTGTCAACGGAAAATTTCGAAGTAGGAATGAATTTTGAAATCATCGAGAGCATTGTCACATTGGTGTATAGAATTTTCGAGGTAACGATTAATTACTTCCAGGCAATTATTCATTAGTATCTGAGCTAGAAACTAATGAATCATCACAAAAGATTCTAGAACTCGACTCGTACTGAAGTTGGAGTTTCGAAAATTTCGTAATCGTTAACTCTACTTTTTCGTCCCATTTGAATGCCTAATTTGGCGCTGAGTCTTTTTTACAGGAATACCGTATAGAAAGTAGCACGTAAATATACAAGCAAGTTTTAATCTACACTCATGTCCTTAAATTAAGGATAATGCTAGCTGAGGCAAATAAAGTTTCAGAAGCAAAACAAACATGACTTATTCATAAAGTACATTTATTAAACAAAAGATGAAGAACAAAAAAAGGTGGTTTATGTAAGATACCATTTATAAAATCTACGATTTTTGCTCCCTGAAGCAATTACAAAAAATATCTCCCTTACAAAAACTTAACATTACATGGTTGGTATGATGGTTAATACATTGTATGTCTCTCACATGATGAAATACAGTCCTTACAACGCCTAGGAATGCTGAGTATTAAATTATTGATCTGATGTTGGGGAAGATTACTCAGTAAGCAATGCTTACCGAAGTTCCGGTAGACATGTAGGAGG